>VZRH01002681.1:0-27477 GCA_013397555.1 Urocynchramus pylzowi | reverse complement strand
ATCCCCCTTTTCTCCAGGGTGAGCCCCCTTTCCCAGCTCCCTCAGGAGTTTTCCAGCCCCTTCCCAACTCCTTTTCCTCCCTGGACACCCTCCAGCCCCTCAATGTCTTTGTTGTGAGCGCCCCAAACTGAACCAGTTCAGCTCTCAGATGTGAAAGCTCAGCCTCTCCAAGGCTCACCTTGTGCCTGAATAATTAAAAGCTGCTCCTTCCACCTTCCCCTGGCCCACTCCACCTGGAATTTTGGTGCTGGAGCCCTCGGTCCCCACTGACCCCGTGTCACCTGTGTTCTTTTGCAGGACTCCCTGCTGTGTTTGTCACAGTGTGGGCCAGCGTCAGAGCCACTCTGGCCGACACAGAGTAAGTCCCACTGGGTTTCCTTCTCTCCCTCTTATGTGCAAAGTTTTGTGGGATTTATGGGTGAATTCAAAAGGAAAAAGAACCAGGTAAAGCTGGAATTCTACTCTGGTGTCATTAACTTTTGGAAGAGGACGGTGGATGGAAGGGAAGGATAATTTTTCCTTTCGTTTTGCGGGATCCAATAAATGGGAATACCTGCAGTGGTATCCCTGGAGATTAGGGTCTACAGTGTCACAGATCCCAGTGTCACAGCTGGGCAGGGACAAGACAGGGATCCTTAAAATCCTGAATGAGCAGGAAGGAATTTGGGACACAGCAGCTGCAGCACAGTCAGAGAGGTTTGGTGGTGGTGGGGTGGTAGAACTGTAACTCCTCCGTGGATTTTACAGTCCCAGGATGGTTTGGGTTGGAAGAGACCCTAAAGCTCATCCCATTCCACCCCCTGCCATGGGCAGGGACTCCTTCCACTATCCCAGGTTGCTCCAAGCCCTGTCCAACCTGGCCTTTCCCCCAGAACTCACAGGCTTGGCCACACAAGCGCTTCCATGTTCCCAGGATCCTCCATCTGAGGGTCCCTGGGCATTCCCAAATGGCTCTGCATGGGAAGACACTGCTTTCCAAAGGGGATTTCAGCTCCAGGCTTGGACAGGTGGGTCAGCAGAGCTGCTGAAGGGTGACACATCCGTGACACCAGCTCATCCTCACTGAGGTTCCTGGGAGCACTGGTGGCTTTCCAGCCCCGCCTTCCCTGAGGAGCTGGCCTGGGAAAACTGCCAATGCCATGTGGGGGTTACCTGGATCAGACAAGGAAAAGCCATGGCATTCCTGTCTCCAGAGCTGGAGAGAATTCCAACAAAATAATTAACACTGAGTCAGCTTTTCTAATGGCTGCTGGAAACTCCTGGGAGCAAAGAGAGCCTGTCCCTTCTTGGCAGATGGAGGATTGGATCCCAACATCCCAAAATCCCAACATCCCAACATCCACGTCACCAGTTGGCCCTTCCAGTCCTCACTGGGATAAGGACTGAAGGTGGATGGAGATAAAAGATTTTGGGGGATTTTGGCTGCAAGGGCAGGGTTGAAGGAAACCCTTGGGAAGCGAGTGTGGAACCCCAGCATTGTCCCCATCATCACCTGTCCCCATGGGAAGTTGTGCAGGTTTATTCCAAGGGGGAATCATGGAATGGTGGGGTTGGAAAAGACCTTTAGAGGTCATCTAATCCAACCCCCTGCCATGAGCAGGGACATATCCAGGACTGAAGAGGCCTACATGGAAACTGAAGGGATTATTCATCAGGAACTGGAGGGACAGGACACAGGGAATGGCTTCCCACTGCCAGAGGTCAAGGATAGATAGGATATTGGGAGAAATCCTTCCCTGTGAGGGTGGGGAAGCCCTAGTACAGATCACCCAGAGAAGCTGTGGCTGCCTCATCCTTGGAAATGTCCAAGGCCAGGTTGGAGGGGGCTTGGAGCAACCTCTCTCCCACGGCAAGGATTTGGAATTAAATCATCTTTAAGGTCCCTTCCAACCCAACCCATTCCAGGATTCTGTGATCCCACATCAGTTCAGCCTCTCCTGTGTTCATAAAACCTGGATTACTTTTAATGTCGGGATTTTTTTTCTGGTGAGGAAGTGAAGAAGTGGGAAAGGATCCGTTCCTGCCCAGAAGGGACAAGTCTGGATGGGTGTGGAAAGAGCTGGAAAGAGCTTCACCCTCCGGAGAGCAGAACTATCCCAACCATGGGAATATTCTCATTTTTTAGCAGCATTACAGCAGGAAAAGGGATATTCCAAATTCTCACTGAGTGCAGGCAGGGTTAGAGCAAGGTTCTTCCACCAGGCTTTGGAGGAACTCATCCTTCCAGGGGGATTTTTCCAACAGAACTCTGGAGTCGATTGCTCTTCCAATGCTTTCCTGACAGGATGTCCATCTCTCCTCAGGTGTTGGGACTTGAGTGCTGGCAATTTAAAGTGGATTATTCAGGTGCCCATCCTGGCAGCTATCGTGGTGAGTGTGGGATGAGTGAGGGGCTGGGAGGCCTTTGGGTCCTTGGGAAGAGCTGATCCAGGATTTCCCACTCTAATCACCCTGTTATCAAAAATCCTGCCTTATCATAGTCCCTACATGTCCACTTTGAGGGGTTTATGTTTGTCCTGCCTGGAATTTTGGCAGCTGAATATGGCAGAAGGGTTTGTGAGTGACTTCAAGGAGAGAAAAATCCCACATTTTCAGGGCTAAGACCCTAAAATCATCTATGAAACCAACACTCAAGGCAACATTTCCAACCCAGACGATCCTGGAAACTCTCAGGGGCCATAAGACATTCTTACCAGCCATCTCCAGCCAGAAGAGATGGAATTTGGGGTCTGCAGCTGGACCAGAGCTTTTCCCAGGCACGTTTCAGGGTCATCCCCTTCTTTCTGAACTGGTAAAAGCTTGGGAAGCCTGAGGTGGGAAGGGAAATGAAACCATCCCAGCTTTGATGGGATCTTTAATCACTGAGGGTGGATTATTCCAACCCCCACCCAGGCCCCAGAGGGGAAAAAGGAAGGATCCAAGTGACATTATCCCAACACAGGAAGAGCTCTGGAAAAAAGCTGGAGAGGGCATTATAAAATTTAATTATCTACACCAGGTGAATTCAATTATGTCCTAGTTAATGAACTAATTAATTACCTTCCTTCCCCCCCCCCTTTATTTGGGGGTCTCCATTGCTCTGTCTCCTGATGGAATCCATGTAAAAGAGCTCGTGCACTCCCCCAGTCCCATCTCCCTTTCCACTCATCCACAAGTGGAGCCAGTAGGAATCTCTCCTCAGTCCAGAGGGTTTGGAATCAGGCTCTTCCTCCTGCCTCCCAAGTCAGGAGGCCCTGGAAGATGCTCAGTGTGGGTGAGAAGAACACCAGACACGCAAAGAGCAGGAAATTTTCCGAGGTGGATGTGCTCATCTGTGCCATTAGGTGAGATTTTTGGGGTTTGGGGGCAGAGCTGGATTTCATCCTTTTGGTGGAAATTCTCCACCTGGCTCCAGCAATTCCTTGGAAGCAACGCATCACCGAGACCACATCTTTGGAAATGGAACAGCAGAGGCTGGAGAAGAGAGTTCAGATGGTTCAATTAAATTAATTCCAGCGACCCCATCCCATTTCATTTAAAGGCCAATTAGCAGAGGAGAAAGAGCCCAACTGAGGCTCATCCTTGGAAAAATCAGGTTTCTCCAGGAGGCTGTGCCTGTGCCTTGGCAATTTGCAAATCCAGCTGTTTATTATGCAAAAATATTCCGTGGGTTGTGTCTGTTTAATTTCAGTGGGTTCGTATTGTTCACTTGGCTCCTTCTGCCATCCCCACCTTGCTGGACTAAGTCCTGCATTTTCTGGATGAGATTTTGGAGGCTGAGGGGTTTAAAATCTCTTCACCTTCTGCTAATTTGGATGTGATTCCTTCATCTGGATTTCTTTTCAAATTTAGCACGTTTGGGGAGATCAGAGGAGTTTCCCTCCTGGGTGTGATAATGTTGGGCATCTTTAATTTTGCTGACAAATACAGAACAAGATTCCACTTTGGAGCCTTTAAAGCTGGAAAAGCTCCTAAAGAGACATAAATCCTGCTTGCTTTTTCCCTTTCAGATGGTTTCCAAGGAATTAAATGCCCCCAGGCTCTGTTCTTCCCTGCCTGTTGGTCTATCTGTTCCTCCCTTATAATTCCTGTGCCAGTCAGGAAATTTCAGCCAAATGGAACTCAGGGAATGGGGTTGCAGGGGTGTGAAATTCCCAGAAACCTCATGAAAACAGGGAAATGGACATGGGAGAGAATTTTCACTCATATCCCAGTGACAGGAAGGGTATGGCACGACCTTCCCTGCTTTTTTTTAATGGAGAACTGTTCCAAACGAGCTTGCACCTCCTTAAAGGAGGAGGAATCCAACCACAGGAGACAAAGCCATGGCAAACCAGCCCCTGCTGGCTCAGCAGCTCATGGAATTCCTGGGGAGGATAACTGACCGTGGAAACGACTCTCCAATGGTCGTGGTGGAGAAATCTCTGTCATGGAAATGCTAGAACACGGATCTGCTCTGGCTCCAGCCAAAATGAATCCAGGGAGGTATCCTGGATAATCCAGCTTGAGGTTCACAATGGTCCCTCTCTAAAACTCCGAGCTGGTGTGTGCCATGGTAACTCACTGTCTTGAATTGCTGGAGGCTCCAGAGGAATCCCTAGGCATTATCCAACAACATGGATCTGCTCAGTGCAGTGACAGGATGCTCCTGCCTGTACCCTCTCCAAAATCTCATAGATGGGTTTGGCTGGGCCAGCAGCTGTTGGAATCCAGGGAAACCAAGCTCTGAAGAGCTCCACAAAGACGGGAATCTCCCCAGTGCCAACCCATCTTTCCTCTCCATGAGGTGTTGCCATTGAATTCTCCTCAGCGTGTTCCTGTAGGACAAGATTGGAATCACGGAGTCAAGAAGGTTGGAAATGTTCTCCCAGATCAAGCCCAGCCATTCCCCCAGCCCCACCACGGTCACCACTAACCCTTGTCCTCCCCAAGTGCCACATCCACACGGGATTCCACCTCTTCCTGGGACGGGGATTCCACCTCTTCCTGGGACGGGGATTCCACCTCTTCCTGGGGCAGCCTGTTCCAGGGCACCACAGGAATTATCTTGAGCAGCTGGCCACGATTGGGTTGTGGCAATCACAGATGTGTCTCCCCAAAAGGCAGTAGATGATATTCCCTGACTGTCCTCGTCTGCTCCATCCTAAACACTTCCCAGAGGAAGCTCGGCAGTAGAAATACGGGAGAAATCCAACAGTTTCATTGCCCTTCTGCATCCTTGAGCTGGCATCTCCAGTTAGGTCCACTCCATGTGTCTTCACCATGGTGCCTTGGGCTTGTTCCTCTTTCCTTCTGCACATGGAAATGTGGGAAGACATCCTACGAGTGCTCCTGGTATCCCGAGGGGATCTTAATCCCAGCTGGGCTGGAAAGACAAATAAAACCCCATTTTGGCCTTCTCCAGGTGGCTGCTGGGCTGGCTGGCTCAGATGTTTCCATGTGAGATGCCTACACCTTGTGAGCCATTCCACATTCTCCCTGAAGGTTAAAAACCCCGGGATCATTCCTGGAACGCTCATCCCTTCCAAAGGAGGAGCTTCTTCCCCAGTCCCAGCCCCTGCCTCACCTGGGGGAAACACCAACCAAACAACTCCACCGTTTTCATCAATTTTGTTTAACAGCTCTCATTTCTTTGTTGTTTGTTTTCTTTTCCTTGCAGGTAAATTTTATTCTCTTTATCAATATTATCAGAGTCCTTGCAACCAAGCTCCGAGAGACGAATGCAGGGAGGTGTGACTCCAGACAACAGTACAGGTGAGTGTCACCTGCCCTGTCCCCTTCCTGGGATGGGACAAAGCCCTTGGTTCACCCCCTTGGCTGTGGGGAAAGCCCAGGGTGGCACTGGTGCCACCTAAAAGAACTCAAAAAAGTTTGTTGTCTTCCAAGTGTGGTAGTGCAGAATGAACCAGAGCAATTTAAAACTCTCCTAAACCTTTCAAATCTGGCCTGCTGGAGGTTAGAGAGGAATTCCAGCTCTTCAGCCAGTTTTTGAACCAAAAGTGCAAAAAATAAAACATTTTTTTGTGCTGTTGAAGGCCATAAAACTTGTATCAGTTTATTTGCTTATTTTTATTTCCCTCCTGTGCTTTGTTAAGCTTGGCCTATTGGTTAAACCTGCCCTTGAGCGGGTGTTTCAGTGCCTTGGCTGAACTGAAAAGAAGATTCCAATTTCGTTTCGTTTTTTGTTTGGTTTTCCTTTGTTCTGCCAGCTCGTCTCCCTTGATAATTCAGGTTATTTGTAGCACGGTCAAAAATTGGATGGAAAAAATCGGATTGCTGGGACACCACGGCTGCTTGAGAGTTCCCAAGGCTTCTCGGGATCTCCTGGACTGCCCAACAGGACACTTGGGAAGGGGGGAGAGCAGAAGGATTCGGGATGTAAACCATGAGCTCATGGCTCCCACCTCCCTCTCCAAACTCACACTTGAGGCAGGAGGGAGATCTGGCAGGAAAACACCTCCCAGTTTTCCTCGCTGCCCTGTCAGGGCTCTGATTTATCCATTTATTTACTTCTCCCTGGCTGAAGCTTTGCCATTAATTATGGTTTGGATGCGGCCTGCTCCTTTTAAAGTGTTAAATTCCCAGGGTGGTTTGCAGGCGCTGGACAGAGGCGGTGCCGGGGCTTTCTGGGAGTGATTCCTGCCCTTCCCGATCCCTGCTGCACTCGGGGGCTTGCTGGAACTCTTGGCACGAGGTCTAATCCCTCAATTAATGTCACTTCCAGGCAAAGCTGATTCCCTCCAGAGCCAGCCCAGCCAAATATTCCGGGTTGTGGTGCCTCCATGGAGTCCCCAGCACTGATCCTGTGCTGAGGTGGAGCTGCTTCCTGAAAAAAGGAGCTTTTCCAAGGGATGCTGAAGGCCAAAGCACCTCCTGGGAGCATTCACCCCTGCTCTGCCCTCTTCCCCTGGATATCTGGAGTAATTCCACTCCTAACTCACCTCCCTCTCCTCCAGATCCGCTCCTTGCCCTGGAGCCACTGATCCAGGGTGGATTTTCCTATCTTGGAAAAGACCTCTGGAAGTCAATTCTCTACCCTCCTGCTCAAGCAGTGGCAGCCACTGCAGGTCGTGTAGGACCACATGAAGATGCAGAACCACCCTTTAGGGATAAGGGGATTTGGTGGATTTCAGCTGGAGCCTGAGGGCTGGAATTGCAGCACAAATTCCTTTCCTTCCTTTCCACCTTCCCACCATGATCCTGACCCAAGCCTGGAGCTGGCCTGAGGCTGGAAAAGCCACCTCAGTGCTGTCACCTCCATTATCACACAAGGCCACGTCGAGGGTTGGGCTGGCCCTCGCTGCAGCATGAACCAACAGCTTGGAATTCCAGGGGGAATTCCACAGCACCTGTGTAGACATCCCATATCCAAGGGGACAAGGAGGAAACCACAAGCAGCTCGTGCCCAGTGACAAACCTGGCTGGGCTGGTGGTGCCAGGGAGGCTTTTCCATGCACTAATTCCTATTTTTCCCTTTTTTTTCCTCTTTTTTTTCCCTATTTTTCCCCCTTTTTTTTTCTTTTTATTTCCCTGCAGGAAGCTGCTGAAATCTACCCTCGTCCTTATGCCTCTATTTGGCGTTCACTATATTGTTTTCATGGCTATGCCATACACAGACGTGTCAGGGATTCTTTGGCAAGTTCAAATGCACTATGAAATGCTGTTCAACTCTTTCCAGGTATTGGAACTCCGGGAAAACATGGGAATTTCAGAAGGGAGAGGAGGGAAATGTGGGTGCAAGGCTGCCTCTGGAAGCAGGGCTGGGTTTACAGTACACTAGAATTAATTCATGAGGGGATTTGAAAATATTTGAGCCTCAAATCTGTTTTCTACTTGCAAAATGCAACAGGAAAATGGGAAATTTGTCCAGCAAAAAATGTTCTTCCCAAAGCACCCCAGGATCCCATTGGCCTCTTGTCCCCCAAGACACTCCCACCAGGAGCTTCATCCACAGGGAATTTTCTGTTTCCCTTTCCTGCCCCACTGAACAATCTCACATTTTCCACAGCATGTTTTGAATGTCCCCAGTCTCAGAGAAGCCTGGGGGTGCTGGGCAGAAAAGAGACCCAAATTTCCCTAAATTCCCATTAATTTGTTGTTTCTTCCTCCTTCCAGGGATTTTTTGTTGCCATCATATACTGTTTTTGCAATGGAGAGGTGAGTCATGAACACCTTCATTCCCTCCCTTCTCAGGTTAATTCCACACCCAGGTGGATGCACATCAGCACATCCTCATTTTTCTACAATAAACAACCTTATTTTGCAGTCCAAGGTCTCTCAGTCCCCATAAAAAATTCAAATCCTCTCTTTTTTTTTTTTTTTTCTGGTGGAAAACCCCCAGGTCAGCATGGCACCAATAAATGAGCTACTGGAAGCAGCTAATGGAGAAAAAATGTGGAATTTTTAATTTTCTGGCACAAGTGCTGCTTAGTGCTGCTTTATTTCAAATTAGGAAGAAAAATGGATTGATAGAGTCACTGATTAAAAAAAAAAAAAAAAAAATCTGGATTTTTCCAGGCTCTTCTGGCTTTTTTTATCTATTTCCAGAATAATATATTTTAATTTCCTCATTTCCATAAATTCCCTCTATTGCTGCTAATTAAGAAAGTGGATGGTCGGTGGCTGCACCCCAGGGAAGAACTTCCACGGACTGGCATAAAATGAAATTTATGGATTTTAAAGGGAATTTACGACCTAAATTTATGCATTTTAAGGGGAATTTATAAGCTAAATTTATGGATTTTAAGGGGAAATAAAACAAAAAAATTAATGTTTATGTTCTGCAGATAAAACGAGGATAAAACCTAAGGGGAATTGATCTCATCGTAAATTTAGCAACCTACTTTAGACCCAGTCTAAAATTCCCATTCTAGGGAAATTTCTCAGGATTCAGGTGCCCCTCAAGGTGGCTTTTCCACTGACACTTGATTTTTATGGGACATTGAGACAATTCCTTCCTGGATCTGCTGCTCTCCATCCCTTAACCCTCGGGCAGAGCTATCCCACCTTTCCAGCCAGATGTTCTCAGCCATTCAAGCTTCCCAGTGTCCAATATTTCATTTGGAAAGGGCAGATTTAATGTGAATTCATCATTTATTTAATGTGCATTTATTCCAATTTCATGGAATCACAGAATCTCCTGATTTGCAAGGGACCCATAAAGACCATGAAATCCCAAGTCCCCACAGAGTTTCCCGCCCATTCTACCTATGGACACCACACATTTCTGGCATTTTTATTCTCCCACTCATGGAGTTTTTCTTTTTTTCCCCGCCTTTTTTTTTTTTTTTTTATCTTTTTTTCCCCCTCAGGTCCAAGCAGAAATAAAGAAGTCATGGAGCAGGTGGACTTTAGCACTTGACTTTAAAAGGAAAGCCCGGAGTGGGAGCACAACCTACAGCTATGGACCAATGGTTTCCCACACCAGCATCACAAATGTAGCCACCAGAGGGGCACTTGCCCTCCACCTCAACACGAGACTTATTCCAGGGACCCTCAACGGCCACCGGAATTTGCCAGGTTATGTGAAAAATGGCTCCATTTCAGAGAATTCCATGCCTTCCTCCGGCCCGGAGCAGTACAACAAAGATGAGGAATACCTCAATGGCTCCGGGCTCTACGATGGAGACAGACCCACGGTCCTTGTGGAAGAGGAGAGAGAGACAGTGATGTAAAGACAGGAGGAGGGACAAAAAAAAAAAAAAATTCAGCCAAAGGATGACAAAAGAGCATTTAGTGGGAAAAGACCATCAGGCCGTGCAGCGGATTCCAAGGGTTTCCATGCAGCTCCTCTGTTCTGTGGAATGAGAGATTAAGTTATTTGGGGGAAAAAAAAGAAAAAAAAAAAAAGTGAGCCACCAACGTGGCCAATGGGTGATGCCATCTGTGAATTCCATGATCCACGTTCTCCTGGTGATAACGGAGCTCTCCAGACCTGCTGGACACCGGAGATCCCGGGAGCTCGCCAGGGAGGGCCGCAAAGCCCTGCGTGGCCCTTGGATCCCTCGGGAAGCGTGGGCGGCCAAGGAGGACGGGAGCGTCCCCCAGGAAAGCAGGAGGCGTGCAGGGAGGGTGCAGTGCCATCGTCCTGGCAGGGGACAAGCCACCCTGGGGGGCAGTGGCTTGGGTTTGGTTTGTTCTCTGCCTGTGGATCTGCCTGGAGACACACACAGCGTTGGGAAAAGCCCCGGGATCCGCTGGTCAAAGGCCGTGGCGGGTGCGACCAGCCCCGTGCTGCTCTTCTTCCCTTGGGAATTCTCCCTCCTTGGCAAAACGCTCCTCTGGGGTGGGAAGGGTTAACAGCTCATGGATGCAGGCAGGGATTGTCCTCTTCTCTCCCTGAGTCCTGGGGGCAAGGCAGGAAGAGGAACAATTTTAGGGTTGGATGTGGTTATCGGAATGTGCGGCGTTCCTGCTCTTCCCGAGGGGCAGGTGGAGTGGGAACCACCAAGGGCACGGAATTTGCACGTCCCAGAGGGGTGATTGTGGCTAAAATCAGCTCCCAGGGTGGATAACTCAGCCCTCCCTTTTTGTGGGTGCTCCTGGAAAGCAGCTTCCATCCTTCCTTAAAACTCGGGATTGTTCCTTGCTCTGCCCTCTGAATGTCCTGTTCCACGGGGTCATGGAATTCTGGAATGGTTTGGGTTGGAAGGGACCTTAAAGGCCACCTTGTTCCACCCCCTGCCATGGCAGGGACACCTCCCACTATCCCAGGCTGCTCCAAGTCCTGTCCAGCCTGGCCTTGGACACTTCCAGGGATGGAGTATCCACAGTTTCTCTGGACAATTAATCCAAACCTTAATGAGGAGAAAGACTCAGCCAGCTGCTCTTCTGAGGGCTAATTAAGGATTCATTTCCCCAGATCTGAAGGAAGTCAGGAAGAGCAGGTGGGATCCTGACTTTGTGTCCCACACCTTTATCCAACCTCTCAGATTAGGGCCTGACCAAAACCCGGTGGAATCCCGGGAAAAGTCTCCTCCCTCTGACGTGTCCGAGGTTTGGATTCAGAGCTGGTGGGAGATGTGGTGGCTGTGAGGTTCTGACAGGAGCTGGAGCTCCTCTCCATCCATTGCAGGTCACAGAATCCCAGATTCCCTGAGGCTGGAAAAGCCCTCCAAGCACATCAAGTCCGAGCTGTGCCCGATCCCCACCAGAGCACTGAGTGCCACATCCAGGAATTCCTTGGACACCTCCAGGGATGGGCACTCCAAACCTCCCTGGGCAGCTCCTTCCAAGGCCTGACCACCCTTTCCATGGAGAAATTCCTCCTGGTGTCCATCCTGAGCCTCCCCTGGCACAGCCTGAGGCCGTTCCCTCTTGTCCTGAACAGAAGTCTTGGACAGTATTTATTTGTGATGTTCTTTTCTTGTTTCGCCTCATCAAAAGAAGTCAAACCTCATCATAACCATTTCCCACCAAGTAAGAGTTATCAAAATATCAACTGTTCAAAAATTAATCCATTTTCCTGCTCTCTTCTTCTACCCCTCCTGACTTTCTGGCTCAAAGACATTTCTAAATTATCATTTCACTGCTGGAACAAAGCAAAAATACCAAAAAACCCCAACCAGTGACTCACTCTTTGCTTGTGTTTATTACTCAAGATTGAGAACATTTGACAATCCCTCAGAAATTCAAGGAATCAGCAAAAGCCATAAATTTATTTATAAACAAACATAACCACCCTCCTGAAATGCAGCTCTCACTGAAATGAATTCAACACTGGATTATTTAGAATTAAAATAAATCAAACCAGTTTTTAAATGTAGATGAAAATTACAGGCACTAGGGTTGTGCAGGGGTAAGAAATATTTTTTTAAATCCTTTGAATTGCAAATCACAAATAGATTTTTCTTTCCTGGATGTTTCTGTGCATGAGCAGCATCCATGTAAAAATTGGGATTTGACACCAAAACAGATGGAAAACTCCCACTAAGGCCCAGCAGGACCTGTTTGTCACAGTGTGTTCCCATCATTCCTGGGCTGATCCCAAACTCATGACTGAGTGTATGGATCAGGATTATCTGGAGATCCAGGGCCATCCCTCCTGAATTTTAGGGAGGAAGAATCAGAGCTGGGATGTCTGGAAAGAGAGAAGGAGCCCCAGCTTCAGGGTGGGATTTGCCTTGGAAGGACAAATGGAATGATCCTGTTGGAGCTTACCAGACCCTCTGGATCCAGAGCAGGCTCCTCTTCCCTTCCTCCATCACCAGGAGCTCAGGACATTTCCCAAGGAATTTGTCCCCATCCAAAGGTCTGAGTCCCCCTGGGATGACAGTTCCTCCCCTGTGGGATTTTCCTGTGGAAACACAGCTCCAAAGGCCATGGGAAACAGAAACCTTGGAGGGGAGGATTCATTTGTTCAGGATTCAGCCCCTGCCCTCCACAAATCCTGCAGGAATGACAGGGCTTGTGCCCAGCCCGGTTCAGATCCAACGTGGGATCGTGGAGCAGATTGGAGCTGGGGTGTAGCAAACGTGGCATGGAATCGTTGTCTTGGAATTGTTGTCTTGGAATCGTTGTCGTGGAATTGTTATCATGGAATTGTTGTCTTGGAATCATCCCAGAATGAGTTGGATTGGGAAAGACCTTAAAGCCCACCTCATTCCATGGGCAGGGACACCTTCCACTATCCCAGGTTGCTCCAAGCCCTGTCCAACCTGGAAAACAGGGGAAGAAACTTTCCCAAGTTCACTTCAAGGAGGAGGAAAAGATCCAAAAGAGCCATTCCCTGTTTTTCCCTAGTTTTCCCTCCTCCTTTGTGTCAGATCTGTGCCCGTTTTCCTCTCATCCTGGAAAACATCTGGCAATACTCCATGGAGTATTTCCATGGAGCCTCTCTCTTCCCCAAGCCAAGCTGTGCACTGCAGTATCCCAGCTGACTGGCTCACATGGAATCTCCCTGGAATCTTTTGGATTATCATCCTCTTCTCCAGGGCCACATGTTGGGCTTGGACAGGGAATCTCACCCCTGGCAGGTTCTTCTATTGTTCCTCTTCTATTCCCATCCACAGCAGCAGAGTTCTCCACGGGACTCCTTGCTCCATGATCCCACTCTTTTCTGGGATTTGACAGCTGTTTAATCTTCCTTTTATTTCTTTGGGATGACTTTTGGCAGCAGTTTTGCCATTCCTGCTTCTCCTGGATGAGGGCAGACAGTTGTTTTCCTGCCTCCTCCATTCCCTTGGTCCGGGCTCAGATGAGATCATGTCTTGTCCTACCCCTCATCATTCCTCAACTCTGCTCCTTGTCTTGTTCTGGAGCCAAAAAAAGTTCACAAAGATCTCCCAAAATCAATTTTTTTTTAGCCAGGAATTGGCTTTGTTTATCTGTTTATGGGCAATCAGCTGGAGGTCAGGGAACATCCACAGCGCTGGGAAGAATTTTCCAGCAACTTTTTAAACCATCAAAATCCACAGAAAAGGAAGATCTCCAAAGTTTTTATTCCTCTTGGTTTTCTTGACAAACTCAGTGACTGAAAGGGCTTTTAATTCTGGATTCTGATGTTTCAAAAAGTTAGGGAACCTCATTTATGGGTTGGGTTCTTTTTCTCACACGTCCTCCTTGGTGATTCCATGTCCTCCTTGGTGATTCCATGTTCTCCTTGAGGTTTTTGTGTCTTCCTTGGTGTTTCCAAGTCCTCCTCGGTGTTTTCATGTCCTCCTTGGTGTTTCCAAGTCCTCCTTGGTGTTCCCAGGTCCTCCTTGGTGTTTCCAAGTCCTCCTTGGTGATTCCATGTTCTCCTTGAGGTTTTTGTGTCTTCCTTGGTGTTTCCAAGTCCTCCTTGGTGTTCCCAGGTCCTCCTTGGCCATTTAAAGCTCAGAGACACCAAACAAACTTTGCTGAGACACAAATCCTTTGGATGTGCTCAGTTAGTGATTAGCTCCAATTTAATTTGCTGTCAAGGCTTTTAATGGCCCTTGATAAATCTCCTAATCCTGGTTTTCTTTCCCTCAGTGCTGACAGGAATCCTCACTGGCTGCTCTTTGCTCTGTAGGAGGTTTGGGACAGTTTGGAGCCGGGATTTTCTCCTGGGAGTCTCTTCCCACACTTCAATTCTTTTCTCCAAACTGTCCCTCCAAAACAACCCCAAAATCTTATTTAAATAACTTAATTCAGCATTTAATTTCCCCTTTTAACTGTGTGCAAATTTGGCTGGAGGAAAGGGTTTATGGTTCAAAGCCAATCTCAGCTGGCAGTTCCCAAACCAGTCCAGAGCTTTGGGATAGGAATGTGATTTCCTTGGATCACCTGGGTCTCACTGTACTCATCACACCTGGGCCAGAGTTCAGGTATCCCGAGGTGGGAGATGACTCCCAAATAGTCCTAAATCTTGGTGGATTTATGGGAAAAGGGCGCAGAGAGCAGGGAAAACACTCATTGTGTTTGTGCCCCGCTCCAGGAGGATTTCAAACAACAAAATAGAAATCTTAAGCTATTTTTTGTTTATTTTCTGGGGTCCTGCTGAGTGCTCTGCTGGGCTCTGGACAGTGTCTGGAATTCTGGCTTCTCCCAGTTCTCTGTGCTGGATAAAGCCTCTCCAGTGAGTGGGCAGAGATGTTCTGAGCTGGGCTCCAGGGCAGGACAGCTGGAAGCAGCTCCGATGTGGATTTGATATTCCTTGGCGTGAGGCTGAAGGGAATGGGGGTAACTCCGAGCAGGGAAAAGGCAGAACAGCTCTGGAGCTAAAGCACAGCTCAGGACTCATGTCCAGTTTGCAGAATGGATTTCAAATCCAGCTTCCAACTGCAGCTCCAGAAACGCTCTGCTGAGAGTTACAGACCAGGTTTGGTGTTGGGATTAAACCCAAGGACACCCAATGATCAGCTGGACATAAAACAATCCCATTTATTTGTTCCTTTCCTTTCCTTTCCTTTCNTTTCCTTTTCCCTTTTCCCTTTTCCCTTTTCCCTTTTCCCTTTTCCCTTTTCCCTTTTCCCTTTTCCCTTTCCCCTTTCCCCTTTCCTTTCCTCCTTCATTCTCCTTCCCATCCTTTCACATGAACTCAGATCCTCCAACTTTTCCCAATCTTTCCCAGGTTTCCAGTAGCCCCAGAGCACACAGAGTTCCCAATAATTCCAACATTTTGCCAGGATTTGGGAGTCAAGCGGAGGAAAGATGATCCCTGGGGAGCATTAAAAGAAACATCAGGTTCCTCTGGAATCTTTCCCATGAGCAGGGAAGGGTTTCCAGCCCAGCATTTCACCCTCCAAGTGAGCTCCTGTTTTCCTCACGGATCTGGACTCAGTGTTCCATAACTCCCAGGAATCTTTCCAGCATGTCCAGGGGGTTGGGATTAGAGCTGACACAACGTTAAATATTCCTGTTTAATTTGAGCTTCACCTCCTCACCTGCTCCCGTGGTTTCTGCACCCAGCTGTGGGCCGCTGATTCTGGTTGGAGTCAATGATCCAATGGGGCTTTTCCAATCCCAGCAATTCCCTGATTCTCTGATAGGTCTCCTTTGGGAACACTTGTCCCCTGAGCTGCCTTTGCACCCGTGGCACATCCCAAAATCTTCCCCCAGAGAGGCATTTCCAGGCATTTCCAGGGCCGGAAGTCAGCTGAGGGATTGGCAGGGGCCAGGAATGACTGGAAAAGTTCTGGAAAACTCACCCAGTTAATCAGGAGTAACTCCAATAAATCTGACTTCTTTCCATGCAGTCAGACCTGACAGGGGTAAATTAGTGCTTAATTAGGATTTCTCCTAACTGGAGGAATATTAAGACAGCAAAAGGGGAAAGGTGGGGTGTGACAAAGTCAGTACAAATTCCTCTTCCTCTTCATCCTCACTGCCACTTTTCCTTCTTTTTTTTCACTGGAAAAATAGGTAAATTAGAATTCAGCTTTGAGAACACAGAATTCCAACCCATTTTTCCTGGGTCCCACAGAGAAACTTCTTCCCCTCCACTGGAGCAATGGTTTTCCTGGCACATTAACTGAGGACTTCAATGGAATTTAATTATTTCCTCAGAGTGTGGGTTAATGATTCTGGGCTAATGATGGGGTGTGCAAAGCCAGAGGTGCTGGCACAATGAAATTTGGGATGAAATCCTGATCCCAGGAAAATCAACACCGAGGTGTCTGTTGATTTCCATGGAGCGGCCTTCACCCATAAATTCTGAAGAGGAGAAGGGGAATGATGCAAATTAATTCCCTGTTCCCAAAACCTTAATTGGCACTGGGATTTCAGGGTGTCTTTATCCTTTAGATCCAGAATCCAGCAGAGGTAGGAGAAGGTCTGAGGGGAAGCTTCCTCTCCTAAAATTCTTCATTTTCTCTTGGTATCAGTTTCCCCATGTGGAGATTTAGGATATGGGAGACACTTGGCTGGAAACACCTGGAATTAAAATGTTTGGGATGGAGGGATCAGCGTGTGCCTGGTTTCCAAAATGCCCAGGGTTTCATCCTCTGAAATTGGGATACAAAATCCACTGGAAAGGCAACTTAAGCCCAGCTTAACTGAAGAGTGGCCCAAGCAGGCAGGCTCAGGTGCCTGAAGAGGAGACAAAACCATGAGAAGCAGCATTGATTTAAAGCAGAGCTTAATGAGACTTGAGCCAGCCTAAAGATAGAGCTGAGCTCTTCTTGCCAGGCCAGTCTTTTACCTCATTCTCTAAACGAATCCTTCTTCCTTGAGAGCTGCAGGAAAGGAGGAATCAGAGAATCCCGGGATGGTTTAGGTTGGAAAGGAGCTTTAAAACCAGTTCCAGTTCCATGGACAGGGAATCTTCCACTATCCCAGGTTCTCCAAGCCCTGTCCAACGTGGCCTTGGACAAGAAGCCATTTGTTGTAAAAGCCATTTGTTGGGATCTTTGGAAGGCCAGGTTGGATGAGGTGGAGCTGGTGGGACAGGAGTGGTGGGAGAAGAGGAGGGACAGGCACGGCCGAGCACCAAACCCATCCCGCATTCCAAATCCTTGGCCGAGCTCTTCCCATCAGGATCCAGGAGGAGACAAACCTGCTGCTGAACCCCTTTGCTTCATCTCAGCAGCTTCAGGGTGTCCCAGCCCTGGTGGTCACCACAAATCACGGGGTCTGGGCTTTGGGAAAGGGGGTTTTTCCAGGATATCAGCTCCTTTTTCCACGCAGAGCAGGAGGGAGAGGAGCAGGGGGGTGTTTGTCCCTCTGCAACACTGAAGATGGTTTCAAGACCTTGTTCCCCTCCAGAGGAGGGACAAACCCCAAAAAACTACAGGATAAAGGTGTGATTCCAGGGGCATTGCCGTGTGTGTGTCTCCAGGCAGGAATTTGGTTTACATTCCTCCACTTCTGCTTTCTGCATGGACCAAAGTAACGAGCGGGAAAAGGCAAGCCACAGGTGTATGTAAAAGGGAATTCCAATAAAAAAGAAACCTTTGTTGATTCTCATGGAATCTTTCTCCCGTGTCTTTTCCTGTCTCTTGGACTCGGAACCTCAAAAATCCTGTCGGGAACACTTGGATGGATGTGGGTTTATTATTCCTTTGGGTTCTTGAGGAAGGAGCTCCATGGGATCCTCCAGTTCATTAAGGATACAAAAAGGTGGGAGAGAGTTTCTCTGGGAATCCTTGAGGAAAATCTCACACTGGGTGGCTTCAAAACCTCCTTAGGCTTGTGATTTTCAGGAGCGCTGGGAACAACCCTGGTCAGCTCCCAGCTGTGCTTCCAGGAGTTCTGGAGATGTAATTCCACTGCTGACATCCTTATCCTTATCCTTATGCGTGGTTTGGATCCTTCCGTCAGAGAATCCCAGAATGGTCTGGGCTGGAAGGGATCATCCAGTGCCACCCCCTGCCATGGACAGGGACACCTCCCACTATCCCAGGCTGCTCCAAGCCCTGTCCAACCTGGATATACAAAGGCCCCAGTCTCACTGAAATAAAATTCACCCCTAAACCGGGCCTGGTGAAGTTGTGGGTTCTGGAGCCATTTTGTTTTGGAATGACTAATCCAGGAGGGAAGGGCTGCAGGAGGAGCGAATTCCAAGGAGGGTTTGATGGTACTGAGCAGCCAAAGTAGTGGGAATGACATTCCGTGAAGGACTCCTCCAGTTTCCCTGGGACTGTATTTCACATTTTCAGGAGGAGCAGCCCCTGCTCATGCCCTGTCCCAGTCTCCTCCAGGGATCCACGAGGTGCCACCAATCCCAGAGGGTATCCAGGAGCTTCCTCCAAAACGGAGGGCTCCGTGCTGTGGGAGGGACAAAAGGGACATTTGGCCAGTTCAGCTTTTCCCACTGTTTTCTGCTTATTCCTCAATTTCTCCTGAATTCTCCAGCTGGGATTTAGGGCTACGCTCAGGGAGGTGCTGTGCAGCCGTTTATCCAGGGAAAGTTAAGGAAAACAATGTGGGAAAGGCTCAGTCTTAACGTGAGGTGAGGGGAAGGCTCAGATTTACTGAGCTGAGTCTTCCAAGAAATTGTTTTCCCCAGGGTTGGTTCGTGGAAGTGGGTCTGGAGTGATCCCTGCTGTGATCCATGATGGCCAGGACTGGGAGAAGGGTTTTAAACTAAATAAGGGAAGATTCAGAGTGGATAAAAGGAAGATAATTTTAAGATGAAGGTGGGGAGGGGCTGGGATGGAATTCCCAGAGAAGCTGTGGCTGCCCCTGGATCACAGAAAGTGTCCAGGCCAGGATGGACATAAGCCATGGATAATCTTCCCCCTGAGAAACAGGAATTTCAGTTTGAAACAGGGGCTTCAGATTTTCAGCAGCTCCACATCTCTGCAGTTCTCTCTCGAAGAACAAAACCTTTGGAAAACATTTTCCATTTCTCTTTGCTCCAGGGAATGCCACAAGGATTAACAAGTAATACCAGCTCAGCTGAAGGGCCTTCATCTGCTCCTGGAAAAGAGGGAACATCCAGGCAGCCCCTGGAAAAGGGGGAACATCCAAGCAGCCAAACTTGGAGCAAGAAAACAAAATTTAAACCAAACGATGTCTGTTTGGAATCAAGAGCCCTTGGAGAAGGGAAGGGTCGAGATGTGCCAAAGTGCTGACAAACAGCTGGATTCCATATGCAGCACTGAGCAGGCCTTCTGCAGGAATTCTGCTGGATGCAGGGATGGGGAATGGTTTCCCTGGAGCAGCAGGTGGATCACAAAGCACCCTCCGAGCTGGTTTGTGTGGGAGGGATAAGGGGTTTCAGCCAGGGCTAAACTGAGGCTGTGGATGCAGCAGGGTGGGAATCAACCAGGCCATTCCAGGAGTCCATCCAGAGTCTATCCCTGAGATCCAGCATCCAAACAGCTCGTGCAGTATTCCTTGGATATATTTGATCCTGTCTGGGAGATGGCAAAGCAAGTGAAATCACTGGGGTAAAGGAGGAACCTGGAATTCTGAGAGGCTCTGTTTGACCTGGAACTCTCGTTTGAAAGGCTGCTCATTCCCAGTGGATGAGTTGTTGAGCAGTTCCTGTGAGTTTGGGAAGGATATGAGAGAAATGGAGAATCTTTCCTACGGGAAAAGGCTGGAAGAGTTGGGAATGTTCAGCCTGGAGAGAAGAAGCTTTGGGGTGACCTCCCTGTGGCCTTCCAGGACCTGGAGGAGCCACCAGAAAGATGGAGAGAGAAAATTTCCAAGGGAAGGAGGGACAGGACACAGGGAATGGCTTCAAACTGAAAGGGAGTAGCTTTAGGTGGGATCTTGGGAAGGAATCCTTCCCTGGGAACGTGGGGAGGCCCTGGCACAGGCTCCCAGAGAAGCTGCAGCTGCCCCTTGAGGACTGGAGATTTCATTTGGATTTTGAAGGAAATCCACCCTCTCTGGGAAAAACCACAGGGCTCCAGAAGCAGAATCCTGAATTTTCCAAAATTCTCTTGGAAAAGCTGCAGTAAACTCAGAGGAACCAGCAAGGCCTGAAGGGCAGCGAGAGTTATTTGAGGGAGTGTTTGGCAGGGAAAAGCCGAAGGGAAAGAAGACACGAGACCAATCCCGAGGGATCCGTCCGATCCAAAACAATTCTTGTTGTTTGTTATTGTGCACATTCCCTTTGTCAGCTCCTATCTGCCAGCAGGATCCAAAGGAAAAACAACTTTGGGGCATTCTGAATCATCTTCCTTGACAAAAACAGCTGAGGGATGTGGGGAACAGAGTCTTGAGGCAAAAAACAAATTTTTCTTGAGGCAAAAAACAGATTTTTCTTGAGGCAAACAATTTTTTTTTTCAGGCAAAAAAAAATTCCAATATTAAACAGCTGGAATGCTGCCAAGGGAATGGTGAAAATCCCTCTTTCCCCCAATCCCACTGTTAATCCCAGCAATGTTTGGAGGTTTTGTCTTCTCTTGGATTTGGCTCTGTCCTGCCTTGTCCGTTCATCCTCCCTCCAACACCTTCCCTGATCTTGGTGTGGGATTGGGGTAAAAAGCTTTAAAACCAGTAAGCTTTTACTTACTTCCAAAAATCTCCTTGTGCATCCAAGACCTTGGGAAGTGGGAGCCCTGGGGAGGGTCCCGAAACACGAGGGGGTTTTATGAGATGGAAAAATTGCAAAAAAGGATTTGTTCATAAAAAAGGACTTGGGATTTTTCCAGTCAAAACTGGAACGTGCTAAAAATCCAGGATGATTCCCCACAAAGGTTTGTTTCCAATAATTTCATGGGCACTATAAAAATCAGATTATTATTATTATTATTATTATTATTATTATTATTATTATTATTATTATTATTATTATTATTATTATTATTATTATTATTATTATTATTATTATTATTATTATTATTATTATTATTATTATTATTATTATTATTATTATTATTATTATTATTATTATCATTATTCCTTAAAGTTTGACATCAAGGTCTCCACGCCTCTAAATCAGTGGAATTCCAGGAATGTCAGCTATGGATTTGACTCCCAAATTTTAATCAGACTGGATTCTCTTATTGTCCCCAAACCCAACGCAACGGCGACATGGGGTGACACTGAGGGACAGTGACATCACTGAGGTCAAATTTGGGGATTAAATTATCCCATTTCTTTTAAATCCCACAAATCCATATGAGGCTGCTTGGGGAATTTTATGACAGAGACAAAACTGGTTTTCATTTTCTGCCCAGACAACTCTTTTACAACAGGTAATAAACAACCTTATTTTTATCCTTTGATTGGATTATCCTCTGGATCAAATCCAATTCCATGGGCAGCTCCCGTCTCCAAACATCTCTGATTAGTTTATGCTGTCTGAAATTATTCATTTCCTTAACAAAACCCTTTTCCCTGGTAAATTCCATATATTTAATACATCTCCAGTTTCATTGGCACTGTACATGGCAGAAGAAGCTTTTCCATCCCCCAGGATCAGGACATTCCATGAAATCTCTCTCTGGAGCAGAGTGAGGAGGTTTTGTCCTCGTTCTCAGGGCTATGGACACCCAAAAACTTCCAGCCAGCTCCAAACATTTCCCTTTGTGCTTTTCCCTGTCCTTGCCATGTTTATATCCAGCCCAATCCACAGGGGAGATTCCCAAGAACCTGGAAGACATTAAAGGCCTAAATCCATATAAAATCCTACAGAAATTGATGCTTTGCACTCCTGAATTTTCCCTGGAAAATGTTACTGATGACATTTTCCAAATTCCCTTTCTCCTCATCACACCAACTTCCCAAGGTGTTTATGAGAGCACCAACTGCTCTTATTCCCACCAGAACGCCTTCAACAGGTGAACTGAACCCAATCCACGTTTATTTTGTTCTCTCCTCCCAGGCAGGAATTGAACTCTGGAAAATTCCCTCAAAGGGGCAGAGGCTAAAGATCCTTTGTTCCCTGAAAATCTGGGAGATTCCTGGTGCCACCACCACGGGAAGAATACCAGCTGAGAGACCAGGAGCCAACCTGGCCACAGCAGAAGGGTGGGAATCACCACATCTCCAGAACGGGAAAGACATGGATCTGCTGGAGCAGGGTCCAGAGGAGGCCACGGAGCTGCTCTGAGGGTGGGAGCTGCTCTGGAGCCAGGCTGGGAGAGCTGGGAATGCTCCCCTGGAGAGGAGAAGGCTCCAGGGAGAGCTCAGAGCCCCTGGCAGGGCCTGAAGGGGCTCCAGGAGAGCTGGAGAGGGACTGGGGACAAGGATGGAGGGACAGGACACAGGGAATGGAGGGACAGGACACTGGGAATGGCTTCCTGCTAGAAAAGAGATATTTGGGTGGGATATTGGGAATTAGGAATTCCTGGCTGGGAGGGTGGGGAGGAGCTGGACTGGAATTCCCAGAGCAGCTGTGGCTGCCCCTGGATCCCTGTGAGTGTCCAAGGCCTGGCTGGAGCAGCCTGGGACAGTGGAAGGTGTCCCTGCCATGGAATGATCCTTATGAAACCCTCCAACCCAAATTATTCTGGGATGTTGAGATATTCCCTTCATATTCTGGATGTTGCAATGTTCAAGCATGACCACTCTTTTTAATCAAAAATTTCTGATTTTCACAGCAAAACTCTCCACAACCAGCCCATGGAAAAGCTCTGGAAGAGCAGAGCAGGTTCAGCACTCCTGCAGGAAGCTCATCAACATCCCAGCTGATCCCAGCCAGGAATAACACTCTGATTTGTCCCAAAAGAGGGAAAATTCTAATTCCCTTCCATTCTAAAATATTTCCCGGCCAAAACAAAGAGAAGGAATTCCAGGACTCTGCACAGTTGGGGAGCTGTAAAAAAAATGAAAAAGAAAAATATTCCAAGCCAATTAAAAGGCAATTAATGGTAATTTGCTTGTATCATTAAGCAAACCCTGCTGAGCTCCAGGGATAATATTCCAAGGGAAGCCAGGGAGTGGGGATGTGAAGAGATTCCCTTTCCTTTGTCTGAAGCTCCTGAATTTTTCATTTCTCTGCAGGAGGAGAGATCCCAGGGACGTGTCCCGGACTTCACCTTGCCTGACACAACTCCTTCATCAGAAAACAAAGGAAAAGGGGTTGTTTCTCTGAGGTGGCCTGCATCCCACTGGGATGAATCCTGGGATTCATCCAGGGTTTGAATTTTCCCTTCAGACAGATCCAGGAAGGAGGAAGTTCTGCCTTCCCTAGAGCCAGATGGTCCCAGGTATATCTGGGATCTCCATCCCTCCCCATCCACTCCCTCTGAGAGTGTCATATCCATATCCATATCCCTGGGCGGATATCCATGGATTGATATCCATGGCTTGATACCCCTGGAATATATGATATCTATGACATGTAGAATGATATCTATGGATTGATATCCCTGGATTGATATCCCTGGAATGATATCTATGGATTGATATCCCTGGGTTAAAATCCATGGATTGATATCTATGGATTGATATCCATGTGTTGATTCTTTTGCTTCTTTTCTCTGCCTAGTTCAGGATTAAATGTGTGAGATGGAATTTCTTGTTGGGACTCAGATGTTTGTCAGTCCTTACCCATGTCAGGGTCTCACAAACCCTGAGTTCTGCAGCACTTCACTCTAACACACTGAAAATGGAGCCCATCTCTCTCTCTACAAGGCCTTTTAAGGATCAACTGTCCAATTAAGAAATGACACCTCAATTACTGTCACTTTTAACCCAATAACCAACCAGCCGTGCCTGCAATGTGGACTTTTTTATCCAATTACACAAAACCACCCAAACCCAGGGAGGAGAAGGAGAAGGAGAAGGAGCAGCCTCTGCCCCAAAACCTCCATCTTGCTTTATATCTATTACTGCATTCTAAACCCTTAAACTCTAAATTTCCCACCCTGTGATATTGCACACTTCTATCCAAACTCCACACCCACAATCCCAGTTCTGTCATTCCATTTTGGGAGCCTTCTCCACGGCCCCAGGTCAGATGCAGTGTTCTCCTGGGGGTCAGTGCCTGCCAGCACAGAAAGTTTAGAATTCCCAGTAACCAGGGCTCCAATATCCATGGATTTATATCCCAGCTCCTGGACAGCCCTTCTACCTCAGCCCATCTGTTCTCCCACACAGTTTGTTCTTCCCAGCAGGAAAAGGTTATTTTTCAGTGGAATAGTTGTCCTTTTTTTCCTGTCTCGAGGCTCCAGGCAGAGTCAGGATCCTCCATGTTCTCCCCATGAGCTGTGAAACCAGGGAAAAAAGACACCCCATTTCCCAGGAATGCTGAGCTCCTGCAGCACCAGTGACAATCCAAGGATTTTCATTAGGAATGGGATAATTAATTAGGAATTATTAATAACCACCAGTTTTTCTGCTGTCAAGCCTTTACTCCAACAACTCCTGGCTCTGCAAATCCATGAGTTTCCACTCCTCCTAAATTCGGCTTCCCCGGGCCCCTTCCATGGTGACAAACTCCATTAAGCCCCCCCTGGCACATTCCCAGATTTAATCAGGAGACTAACTAGACTCAGCCCTTGGCCTGAGCTCAAGTTTAATCCCCCTCAGCTCTTGGTGTGCTGCTTTCCTGACAGTTCCTTCTGGAGACGCTGCCAGAGGCTGGGAAAGCAGCAGCGCTTCCTAAAAACATTTGTTCCATCCCCAGCACGGAGCACCCAGCAGGAATCTCGGGATGTAAGACCAGCAGCCAGCTCTGGATCCTCCCTCTCCATGGAAAAGCAGCATCCAGACAAAAGGGAATGACTCCCAAGGAAGAGCAGGGCTCTAATGCACTCACCGAGTAATTACAGTGACAAAACCGTGCCCTGAGCTGGGAATTCTCTTCCATGGAATAACGAGGAGAGTGGATTTGGGGCCTTTTAGTTGATCTTCACTGCTCCCTTTCCATGTGGGCTTTGGGACCTGCCCAGGGTTCCCCGAGGGAAAGAAACCACATCCAGGAAAATCTCTCCCACTTCTTCATGCAGATCCCAAAAAAGTCCAACCTCCAGCTCGAAGCCCACCCAGGACAGGGATAAAGGGCACAAAGGCAGAGGGAATTGTGAGGGTCCCTTTGGAATTTCAGCTCCAGAGCCATCACCTCCCTCAGTTTTCCATTTTTTTCCTTTGCAAATCTCTCCCTCACAGATGAATTTCCTCTCCTTGGATGATGGTCTAAGCATCCCTCTGGATTGAAGGTCTCGATTTGGGAACCAGAGTGTTGCTAATCCAGGGAGAATTCCTCTGCTTAAAACCCCCTCTGGACTAATCATCCCTGGGGATTGCCATTTCCCATGGAATGCTAAAATAACATATTTCGGTGAAGAGATCTTGTGACATAGTTGTAAAACCTCTCCAGAGAGTAATTTGGGGTGGGAATCAGAGAATCCTGGAATTTTTCTGTTGGGAAGAACCCCAAAGCCCATTCCATGGGCAGGGACAGCTCCCACTATCCCAGGCTGCTCCAAGCCTCATCCAGCCTGGCCTTGGACACTTCCAGGGATCCAGGGGCAGCCAGAGCTTTTCTGGGAATTCCATCCCAGGGCCTCAAACCGTTCTGGGATGATTCCATGATCCAAACAGGGCCTCCCAGTAGGGCCCCAGCTGCTCCCTCAGCCCTGCCATTCATGGAATTTCATCCCATGTCCATTTTTAGAGAGCCAGCCAAGCATCCACAGTTTGTGTTGTGAGGGTCAGGTCAGCCAGTGCCCAGGAATCTTCATTCCTGGGAAAGTGGGAAAAGTGCTCTTTCCTGCCTTATTTTCCCTTTTCTGCCCGACTGTATTTGCTGGATCCCTTTCCAAGGTCCCTCACCAAAGCCAGGCCCACTTAAGCTCAGCTCTAATTTAAGCAGGGAAGATCTTTCCAGCTCTTTCCATCCTGGATCCCAGCACACTCCAGTTCTCCCTCCTGGGCAGCTCTGCCTCTCTCCTTGTTCCCTCTGCCTCCTTTTCCCTGTGTTCTCCACAGAAAGGATGGAACAACAGCTCCTCCCTTTACAGCTCCAGTGACTCCACCCCATGCTTTTCCCTGGCAAAATTGACACCATTCCATGAAAAAAAAAAATAAATAAACAAGCCCTCAGTCCAGCGTGTTCTTCCAAACAGGACAAAAAGTCCAAACCCTGTCCTTGGAGGCACAAACACACAGCAGAGGAGGTCAGCGCTGATCCTGGAATTCCCCCTCCTGCTCCTCAAGAGCAGCATTGTCCTCGAATCCACCGGGAATGGCTGCGGAGCTGGGGCAGGAGTGGGATCAGCTGTGAGGAATTGGAGGCAGGAAAAGCTGTGAGGAGCTCCCACAGGGCTCCCGTGGCTCCAGGCTGCTGGAGCCCAGCTCCCCAGCCCAGCTCCCGAGCCCAGCACGGAATTCAGCTCCTGCATTCCCACCTTTTAATTCACCTCCTGCATTCCCACCTTTTCCTTCACCTCCTGCATTCCCAGCTTTTCCTTCAGCTCCTGCATTCCCACCTTTCCTTCAGCTCCTGCATTCCCACCTTTTCCTTCAGCTCCTGCATTCCCACCTTTTCCTTCACCTCCTGCATTCCCACCTTTTCTTCAGGTGCAACTCAAATTCATGGAATTTGGTTCCTGTGTTGAGCAGGAACAGGATGGAAACTGGAAGTTTTCCATGGGCAGAGTCGAGGGCTGGGATCCTGGTTTATAAAAAAGGAGATTTGAAACAGAAAGAAAGGGGTGCAATCCAAGGAACTCAGTCTAAAGCTATCCCTGGATTTATTTAACTGTAAAATCATGGAAAAGTTCAGTATTGGAATCTGCTCCTGGATCATTCCCAGATAAAAGGACTGGGGATGAGCAAAGGCCAAGGCAGACTCATGGAATCATTTGGGATGGAAAACAAAGCCCCACTCCCTTTATCCCTTTTTTAATGCATCCAGAATAAAATCCCTGGAGATGTGAGAGCCTTGGGCCAGCTGCTGTTCCTGTGAGGAATTTCACAGATCCCGGGATTTGCACCAGAATAACAACAGGGTTTGTTTGGATCCAGGGATTTATTTATTTCCCTATTTCTGTCCCGTCTGGGAGTGGGAAGGTGGGAGGGAATTTCTGGGCTGCTTTTAAAGGAGGCTCTGTGGAGGTTTTTGGAATTCCCACCCCTCTGGAAAAGAAAACAGACTGAAAATTCCCTCCAAATTTTCCAACAAACAAACAAGTAAACAAACAGGGGTTGTTTTTTGGGAGAAAACAGCTCCAGAATGAAGGGAATGAGGTCACAACCCTACTCCCAGTTTGGTTTTGTGGGATTTTTTAGGAGAACAGAATACCCAGACTGGGAAAGGAGCAGCTCAGTTTTTAGGGAGCATTTTGGCTGGGGGAAATGGACAAGGGAGAGCTGGAGGAATTTCACCCAGGATTTGGGAAGGGAGGATTGGAACCCTGACCAGAAAAATCACGGAATGTCCTGAGTTGGAAGGACCCACGAGGATTATCCCCCCACCCCTGTCCCCAACAGTCCCGCCCTGTGCCTGGGAGCATTGTCCAAACCTTCCCAGAGCTTGGGAATTCCCCCTTGGGAATGTGCCCATTCCCTGCCTTTTCCCTGCCATTCCCATACCTTTTCCTCAGATACAAAAATTCCAAAATTCCCTAAAAATTCCAAAGAATAAAGGCCTACAATTCCCAAAACCCTACAACTGCACAACTAAAAATCCGGAATTGCAATTCCCAAAAACCTGCAAATACACAGCTAAAAATCCAGAATTGCTGTTCC
>VZRH01002680.1:1168544-1179777 GCA_013397555.1 Urocynchramus pylzowi | reverse complement strand
GAAGCCTCGTCCGGCCATGCTGCTGCTTTGGGACCAGCTGCCGCCTCTGCACACGCTCGGCACGTCGCTGCCACACGAGTTCAGCCCGCGCTCTGGCCTCGGCCACAGGCCGGGCACAGTTGCCAGCCACAGCGCTGGCCCCAAAGGCTGTGATGTCACAAAAGCACCCCATCCATAGGCTTCAAGAGCCTTCTGAGGTCACAGAGTCCAGCCTGGGGCGCATGACAAGGCACTGAGTGCCACGCCCATGCTTTCCTTGGACACCTCCCCCTGACATGTGTAGCCGATTCCAAAATCTCATTGCCCTTTCTGGGAAAATGGTCCTCCTAATGTCCAACCCAAACATCCTTTGGCACAACTTAAAACCCCTTTGTTTTGCATCTGGTTCTCCTTGCCCACCTGGCAGAAGTCTGGCACTGATGTGCCGGTAGCAGAGGAGGATGTGCCAATGAGTGCTGGTCTAGCTTTAGGACATTCAGAGGGGTTCCTCTCCTGATTCTTTCTGTGTGTCCATTAAAGAAGAAGGCAGCAGCTTAGGAAAGACCTGCTGGTTCATGTCACTGACAGTTGGTACCAGAAGAAAGGTCAAGAAATAGAGTAGGAAAAAGAGTGTGGCTTGTGAGAAGAAGATGATTTGTTCTGGAAGAGCTTTTCAGGAAGCACAGCCTGTTCTTTGAAGATGCACTTGCAGCAGCACACGCAAGGCACTTCTAGGCTGGGGCTGCTGTGGCAGCAGGACAATCTGCAGGCCCCCTCCTGTCCTAGAGTCTTCAAAGCAGAGGAGAATGGTACTAAATATAATGGCCGTGCAAAATAACAGAAATTTTATGTGTGTTGGACAATGTTATACATGTATAGAGAACCACTGTAGAGAGAGAATGAGCACATGTAGTCAGCTGAGAGATTTCTTGAGAAATTTTTCAGGCATGGAACACACACTTAGATATAGCTCCCTACACTGTATCTTCCAGAGATAAATCATTTACATAAGAGTGCAACAAATAGAGGTTTAAAGAGATCTTAGTGATATTAGTATCTGGAGTTGGTATTTGGAGCACAGTAGTTTTGGGCCAAGATCAAGGAATTGGTGATCAGTGAAGTGCGGCCCTGCCTGAAGCTGCCCCGCACTGTCAGTGCTGTGCCCAGTGCCTGTGGCTGGAACTGCTGGAGCAAGTGTTGCTGGCACAGGAGGAACCTTGAGCTGGGTGCTCAGCCCAGTGGGAAGGACAGAGCTGCCCAAGGCTGGGGCCGTATAGAAAACACGCTATGTTTGAGCCACTGAGCCAGGAGCGGAGCAAGCTATGGAGCTCTGGGAAACTGTATATTGCAAGGCTGGGGGCACTTGATCTGTTCAGCTGGAGAAGAGGAGACTGAGGGGAGACTTTATTGTATGTTTATGTTTTTCTTAAAATCTGTAGCAACTTAAGGCCAAACTAATCCACAAAACCATGAGGTGAAGGGGTGTAGTTGGTTGACCTTGGCTGGATGCCAGATGCCCACTGAGTCACTCTATTACTCCCTTTCCCATTGGGACAGGGGAGAGAGTAAGATGAAGGACGACCAGCAGGTTGAGATAAGGCACTTTTATTAGAGAAAGAAAGCAATAGGCAAGATATTGTGCATGCATAAACTTAGGGAAAAAAAAGGTCAATCTCTATTTCCCATTGGCAGCGATGTTTGGACCCTTCCCGGGAAGCAGGGCCCCTGCATGCATAATGGTTTCTCCGGAAGGCAAATGTTGAGGAAGCACGAATGCCCCCTTTTCCTCCTCTCTCCCATTGCTCAAATATCTGAGCTGAAGTCACATGGTATGGAATATCCCTTTGGCTAATTTGGGTCAGCGCTCTTTGGCAGTAGTGAAAACACTGGTCTGTTATCAACACCTGTCCAGCTACTAATGCAAAGCACAGCACTGTGAGGGCTGTGAACTTTACTTCAGTCAGACCCAGTACAAGGGGTTATATAAATCTGAACTGTCAGCGTTACAAGACCATTCCCTCTGCAGTTCATCAGAACAACTCTGCAGCAGGGCACAGGTGTTTTGTTAGACATTCTTGGAACAGTGTGATATATTCCAGGCCAAACCAAATAAAACCTTTAATCTCTTCTCATACCATGAGAGCTGTTAAAATACCAAACTGGACTGGAAGCTTTCTTGCTATGGAGTCAGTTTTTTTTTTAAAAATGGCAGAAGGGCTTTCTCTTGTGTTTCAGGGTGGTGGTGGTGGTGGTGGTTGCGGTTTTTATGCAGCATACAGTTCAGAGAAAATATAACTTCTGGATGTCATCAAATCCTCTAAATCCAACCAAACAAAAATATATCCAAAGCCTTTTCATCTATCTAAGAAAAAGAATTAATTACTAACATACTGTAGGTATTTTAAGGTGAATTGTTCGTTTGCTTAAGCTGTGGCTGCAGTATCTGATGAAAGGTATAATATGGAAAATCATTCCAGCAGTCTCAAACTGTAGAAATTCATGTTTCAGCTAAATTATATATTTGGATGCAAATTTGGCAAAAGAGCATTAACAGAGGCTTTTGTGCATTTACTCTAACCACTGGCTGAAGGACAGCTGGCCAAATCTCATCTTTGAAATGATTTGGATAATGTTGATTGGGAAATGGAAGAGTTAAACCAATTGATTTCACCAGCAGTGTCCTTCAATGGTGTCTGTTCTACCTTACATTAAACCAGTAAAGCAGAATCATACAATTTTTTATAATTTCTGGCTGAACAACAAACTGAACCTACAAAAGTAATTAATTCTTTCTAACCATCAATTTGAATTAATAAGGACAATTACTTTTATGTTCCATTTTCTCTGATCTCTGTTTTGAATTTACAGTCACTTCTGAGGTTCTACCTTCCTAATCTTCAGTAGTGGTTTCATTAACTTCCTTGACTCTCGCATAATGCTCTTGAATGCTTCAGTGTCAATTCCTCTGAAACAGTATGAAGATCCAAGCCTTCAGAAAAGAAAGAATTTGGAAGAAATAATCACCCCCTGTCTAGCAGGAATGGGAGGAAAAGGAGTATTGAAGATTCTTAGGCTTCTTTTAAGGAATTTCTGTCTAGAAAAGTAATTATCTAATGAGCATTTGAAGGAAGTCACTTTCCACCTATTTACGTGTGGTATTCACATGCCCTCTGAACAGAGAGAGACTTAACTTTCTCAAGATTTCTCCTGAAAGAAGCTGTAAGAAAACCAAAGGAAAAAATAATCAAAACAATTCTTATCTCATTTACTATTCTTATATTTATACCCATGTAAAATATATTCTAAAAATTATTTACCCAAAGTATTTTAAATTCATTAACCAATTAAATCCACATATGTAAATCAAGATTCTCAGTCACAAATTCTTCAATTCAATTAATAATAAATAATATAATATAATGTAATATAATATAATATAATATAATATAATATAATATAATATAATTCTAATAAAATAAATATTCAACATTCCATCAACCTTAAAATCAAATATTAATCATTCCAATAACAAAAACACCCTACAATTACTATATTTACGGATTTTTCTTTTTTTGAGACATCAGAGAACATGGATAATGATTGACAGTTGATGCTGGATTTAATTGGTACTTGGGCTACAAAGCCTTCCTAGGAGTTTGTTCTCCATTATGCTTAAGGAAAAGCTCCATTCATGCATTAAAAACTGATTAAGACAGAAAGGAGAAAGAATAGGAAGAAATAATCAGTTTCCAAAGAGAGGACAGTCATGAGCAGGAGAGGTTGGGATCTGCATTGTTCAGCATTTGTAGATGTGATCAGACAAGTGTGTAAATAGTGAGGGTACCGTAGCCTTAGTAACTTCTAAAGCCAGCTGCAAAAGGTGGGAGAAGCCATGACCCTGAATGACAAATTGATGAAACAGTAAAATTACAAAAATTAATTGAAGTATGGAGTTCCTGTCATGTGAAAAGGGGCTGCATCTATGAGACTCACATTGGCCAAGAGCCATCTAAGAAGGGGGTCTGTGACAGGCCTGCACAATATGTTCATGTTTCTTTGGAATATGAGAAAGTACTGGTTCAGAACTTGGTGAATTTGTGATTGCTTGAACAGCTAGTGTAAGCAATCACTTGCAACCACTGACACAGACAGCCTTTAAGCCATTAAATTTGTTGAAGCTTTTCCAGGCAAAGCCTGGCAAGAAGACTGTTCTTGTCCCTCAATATTCAGAACCTGACAGTATTTGGAAATAAGATATTTGGCTCCCTCAGTTCTTGTTTGACGTAGTACAATGATTTGTATTACTATAGTTAAAGATAGAAATAAAACAGCATTGAGGAATTGTTTGAGAAAGCTAAGATTTCTAGATGTCAAAAATCATTTTACATTCACTCCCTTTTGGGTTTTTTTTTTGTTGTTGTTGTTTGTTTGGTGGTTTTTTTTGGTTTTTTTTTTTCTTTTTGTTTTTTTTTTTAATTTTTAAATCTGAATTTAGAAAGATTCAGAAATTGAGTGGGCTGAAATTTCTGGAAATCTGTTTCAATTGTTTCCAAAGTTTAACACTTGAAAATTAAGAGACTCAAAGTTGCTTAGGGACAAGGTTGTCATTGGAAGTGTAGGGTGTAGACATATGACAGCTTTGAGTAGAACAGAACATAATGCTTCTCTGAGAAACTGTAGACATGCCACTCACAAAGGACCATATGTTGCATCTTTTACTCCTGCTGGTGAATTGCTGGTCACACATGAGTCACTTGAGATGGATTAACTGATAGTTTTGAGGCAAAAAAACGGTGCAGTGTAATGCGGCCAGAAAAAACTAAATCACACCAGCACATAAAAGTAGCTAATACAGCAGCATAGCAGAGATCAATTACAGTATGAAGTGATTTTTGATGGTTTTGATAGAAAAACATTTTGGAAAGACAAATGGACAAGATAAGCTGGGCAAACACTGAGAATGGAAAATGCAATCTGAAAACAGAACATACAGACGTAAATTTTATAGTAGCTGTATCAGGGAGATGAAAAATGCCTTCTAAGCCATGAATCTGGTGATGGAGAAGACAACCCTCACCCATGTGCTCTTAGCTCTTGGAGGTTGCTTTCTAATCTAATTGTCCAGTAGATGTTTCAATGTTCTTTCTGGCTCTATTCTGTTCTTTTGCATGAGGTGTTTTCTCATAGCTTAATGTGCAGTGAGAGCTCAGTCCAGAAGACAGGATACAGTTCACTTTTCCCCTTGAAACAGTGTCAGCAATCTCTTGTTTCTGTTTTTTCTGTTATGCTAAATTTCTTTCTTTCAGTGCTCAGTGGATGGTTTTGAAATGATGGAGCCCATGGCTTGGACAGGTGCACTCTTGGCTGGGTTAAGAACTGTCTGGACAGCCATGTCCAGAGAGGGCTGGTGTGTGGTGCCACATCCAGCTGGGGACAGTCACCAGTGGGGTTCCCCAGGGCTCAGTATTGGGGTGGGTCCTGTGTAATATCTTTATTGATGATTCAATAAGTCCAAGCACCAGGTCCTGTCCTTGGGTCACAACAACCCTATGCATTGCTGCAGGCTGTGGGAGGAGGGCTGAGAAGGGCCCAATGGTAAAAGACTTGGGCGTGCTGGTCAAGAGCTGCTGAAAATGAGCCAGGTTGTACCCAGGTGGAGAGTGACACCCAGGCCTGTATCAACTATAGTGTGGCCAGCAGGACCAGGGCAGTGGCTTTCCCCCTGTACTGGGCCCTGGTGAGGCCACGCCTGGAGAGCTGTGTCCAGTTCTGGGGTCCCTCAGTTCAGGAAGGACATTGAGGGGCTGGAGGAGTCCAGAGAGGGGCAGTGGAGCTAGGAGGGTCTGGAGGGTAAAAGCCCTGTGAGAAGCAGTTGAGGGAGCTGGGGGTGTTCAGCCTGGAGAAAAGGAGGCTCAGGGAGACCTTATCACCCTCTAGAACTGCCTGACAGGAGGGTGGAGCCAGGTGGGGATCGGCCTCTCCTCCCAGGCAACCAGTGACAGGATGAGAGGACACGGCCTCAAGCTGCATCAGGGGAGGTTCAGGTTGGACATCAGCAGGAATTTTTTCACAGAAAGGGTGATTAGACTGTGGAAGGGGCTGCCCAGGCATGTGATGGAATTCCTTTCCCTGCAGGTGTTAATGAAAGAACTGGATGTGGCACTTGCTGCTATGGCCTAGTTGACGTGGTGCTGTTCAGTCAAAGACTGGAATGGATGACCTCGGAGGTCTTTTCCAACCTCGGTGCTTCTGTGATTCATGAATATTAGTTATGTGAATGCCACTGGATGTCTCTGTGCTCAACACTAATTCACTCTCCTCCTTGGGAGGCTGCAGTGGCCATGTGGAGCTGTTTCACTGTAGTTGGTGCTTTGCTGAGCAGTCTTTGCAAAGCACTGAAAAATGAGGAGTCCTGCGTGACCTAAATGAACTGGTGATTGCTAAAAATGTTACAAAGGGCAGTGTGCAACAAAACTAGTGTAAACTTAAATGTGGTGATTTTTAAATGAGGAATGGAAAAGATGACAGGAAATAATAGTAAAGGGACAGAGCAGATATGGACCCAAAGAAGACAAGAGAGACACAAAGAAAATATGCCGGAGGAATAAGGATGATGAGAATGTGTCCCAGCATAACAAGAAAAAGTAGTTTTTGTTTTTCTCTTGTCTTCCTCCATCCTACTTTTCATTCATTCAGCTTTTTTTCCAAGTTTTCTTCCTTTCTTTTTGTTTTGCATTCAGTTCCTATTCATTATCTTACAACATCCACTTACCAAATCCCTTACTCCAAAACCCAGCTCCAAAAAATGCAAAGGCATCTTTGCAATTCCTGCATATGTTTTTTTATGGTTTAATAGAAGTTTAAGATCAGTTTAAAATTAGTTAGCAATAACTAGGAACAATAGATACTAAAGATCATCAGATCACTCTGAGGACTGAACATCTGACCTTTATCTTCAAAATACAGAAAGCTGCTTCTTTTGAGGAGCTATAACCCCAATTTTATATTTTGAATTGTTGGGAAGATCTCATCTGCAGAAGGGGTAATCTCTACTTGAGATGTACAGGTCTTGATTTGTGTGCGCAGGCTCAGACATCAGTGCTTCCAAATAAATTACCTTCTCAGAGTAATTCAGACTTTCCTAAATTTATTTAGTCATCACTCTCCACAGTGTAAAATGTCATGTTGCTTAGTGAGTGTCTTTGGAATTTTTTATCACCTTTCCAAACAAAAGATGTAATAGTCATGGGTGAGAGGGAAAGATAATAGAAGAAAATCTCCTCAGACTAAATAATGAAGATTATATCTCCACAAACTAATAGGATTTCAACTAAGAATTTGAATAGAATGTGATAAAAATAAAGTTTAAAAGTTAAGCTTTTCCACTGATTTCTAATGAGGTGTAAGAAATTTGTTCTTATAAAATGGGGTAAGTATTTTTGGTTCTGATGTTTCAAGCACCATCTTACACATAAAAAATGTTTCACCTGCATCAAAATGCTGCAATAAAAATACAGTTTTTAAACATTTCACTTCCATGAACTGTAACATGAGTAAGAAATACTAACTGAATTACTTATAGGTCACTTTATAGCTGCCACTTATCTTGCATTATTTACTAGATTGTGAGGTTAATATTTCCTCAGCACCATTTGAAATGGTGCCCTATTACAGCAGTGTAGTTGGGGGAAATCCACATTAAAGCCTGTAATACATACCTGTTTTAAGAAATGTGAAATAATTACGTGAAATAATTTGCATAGCATGACAGCACAGCAGTATCAGGACAAGGATAACATCAAGACACATATTTTAATAACCAGCACAGTAGATTGTACTGCCTCAAGCTTAAATACCTGAAGCAGAAAACACCACTTTCATTTAAGAGAAAATATTTCAGAGACCTTGTGTTCCCCTATAATTTAAATTTTCGAAAAAGAAACATTTCAGGATTTTACCACCTAATTTTCTCCCTGACTACAATGTGAGGCTGGCAGTGTTTCTATTCTTCTAGTGTTCATTTTCTTGGTTTTGTTCCCATTAAATTATTAAAGTGGACTGCTTATGTATTTATGTAATATGTCACACAAAAGGGTCTCATCTGGATTGTAATACTAAACAATAAATTGAAATTACAAAGCCAACCAATTTCTAAATAGCATACACTTAGATACCTCCAACTTTGTATAAACCCATAAAAGAAGACTTTCAAAGAGACCTGTCTAGAATATTATTACCAGAGGCATGAAAGCAAGTGCTTTTTTTTTTTTTTGTGTGTGTGTGTATCAAAGCATCTGGAGGCTTTGCTATGAAGTCAGTTTTAAGAGTAGCATCAGTAAAATCAAGGCTCAAGTTAGGAGACAGGAGTGCAGCTTTGGCAGAAGGAAAATGTGGTTATAAATAAAAATATATTTTAAACATGATCAGAGAGCTGATGGGAACAAAAGGCCAAAGAACTATCAATAGTTACTGTAGGTTAATCAATTATCTACTGTTATAAGCAACCTATTAAGGCTGTGAGACACATTATCCATCTTTTTCCAAATGCTTGTATCACTTACGGATGTGCTGACAGTCATTAGTAAGAAGTACTGTTCATATTTGTTATAAAAGCAGCTAGTGCTTAGTTTTTTATACATTTCCATGGCAATTATGACTTACTAATGCTTGTTACTCATCCCTTACCTGGATTGATGTCAGATAAGTTGCTTTAAATTGAGAAGAGTCAGGCTAAGTCCTGGATTCTGCCTAGATTGCTGAAGAACTTGTAGTTTGAGCCTGCAGGCAGGGCTTACAAAGATTAAAGGAAGTCTAGGTAACACTATTATTAAAGGCTTCAGCCATAGCACCCAGATGCTACCAGAAGCAAAGCTGTAACACTGAAGTGTTTCACCAAGATAGGAAATAGGAAAATAAATTATGGTGTAGACAAACATTTATTGCAGACCAATTCGATTAACTGACTTACAGGGTGGAACTGTTCTAATACATTCTATCGGTGTTTTGTCTTTTACAGAGCTTGAACTTGTTCATTGACTGCTTTGTCCGGCAAACTTCCCTGTATTATTGAAGATATTTTTCCTTAAAATGTAAATATTGTTTTCTCATTCAAATACCTTGTGTTATATATTCTAATTTCCAAGGGAGTTCTCTTGGGCTCATCTCTTCTAGTGTTTGGCCGGTTTAAAAGTACTAGGGAAGTACTTTTAAACCGGCCAAAATTTCAGTTAGTTTTCAGAGAGAGGCTCAGAAGACTGAGGGGGCAGTTTGTTTTTTCAGCTTTGTTGGCAGAGTTGACTGCAGCTTCTGTTGGTGCTGGTTTGTATGTGTCTGAGTACTCGTCATTTTTACTGTTTCTATGGAGTACCAACTGATGGAAAGGAAGAAGTCATTCTGCCTTTTGGCAGGACAATTGCCTGCCTTCTCTCTTGAATACTGGGTCTTGCTTGCAATTTATTTAAAAATAACAACCCGAAGACCTAAGAAAAATCTTCTGCATTTACCTCTCTTAAGATGTTGCAAGGTACATTGGAGCTGTTGAAGGGTTTGAACACTCACATGTTTATGCTTCAGAGTATTAAGTCCTGGTACCTTGCCGGATTTTCTGCACACTGGCAAACCCTGGTGGCACAAACAGTTCTGGAGCGTGACTACAGAGTGCAGTCAATCCACAACATTTGCTATTCTTGTTTTCATTGGATAAGTATTTAAAATAATTTTAGAATGTTAATTAACACGTGCCTCATTGTTTCTAATACTGGATATGCTGGTTACATTTCTGTCTTGAAACTATCAAAAGAAAATGATCTCATGTAGTACAAAAGTCCCTATTTAATAGGAATGGTAAAGATTCATCATGTGCCTTCTCTCAAATCCGTGAGATTTCATACTGAGAGGAATTTGCCTTTTTAATGTGTTTTCAAATATAATGTAAAATGTGAGGTGAAGAGAGGAAAGCAGCACGGGTATGCTGAACTAAATTGTGCGTTACTGATCCTGCCCCTGATACTGAAACTAATTCTGGATGTTCTCGGATAGAGCGTATCCCTACGGAGGTGGGGGAGGCGATGAACGGATGGATACGAGGCTCGCCGGTGCGGATGCGAGCAACCATTCGGTATTGCCAGCCCAACCTCGGCCGGGAGCGGGCACGACGAGAGGCTCAAAGCCAAACACATCGCAGTGGTGGGTGGTCGCTGGGAGCCGAGAGCTCCGCTGAGCCCAAGGCACGTCTCCGGGTTCACCCCTCAGGCAAATGGACGCCTCTGGGTGCGAGCGGCGGCACCGCTGCTCTCGCAGCCCCGCCGCGCTGCGAACGGCACCGGCGGCTGCGCCTCTGCTTTTCTAGGCTGGAGATCCTTCGCAGCCAGCCCAGGGCACGGCAGGGAGGCAGGGAGGGAGGGAGGGAGGGAGGGAGGCAGGCAGGCAGGCAGGCAGGCAGGCAGGCNAGCAGGTGGGTCCCGCCGCATCCCCGCCCCGCGGCCCCGCGCAGCGCCGCTGCCATTGGAGCCAGGCGCTGTCAGTCCCGGGCGAGCCCCGCTCCCCAGCAGGCTGCTCCCGGGGCCGGGGCTCCGCCGCGGCCCCTCGCGATGGGAAGCGGCGTCGGAGGGAACAAAGTTTGCCACGCTCGGGCGCTGGGCTGCCGGCGTCCGTGATGCCCGGGACGGGGGGCGCTGCCTAAAGGCAGCAGGCAGCCGGGCGGCTGGCACGCCTCGCTGTCTGCTGTCGGCACTGCCATCGCAAACTTTCAGCTATTTTCATGAACTCAAAGCCAGGATTCTAATTATCAGCCCTCCCCGCCCCCACCTCTCCTTCTAGGTAGGCGACAAGTGCTTTTTATTCTGTGGATTAGAGAACTTTTTGCATGGAAATTTACTGATTTCGGAGTGGTCTCTGTTTCGGGGAAAGGAGGGGAGAGGATTTATATTCATCTCGATTTATTTTTGTTTTCTGGATCACAGGATTTCTGAAGCTATATGGAGGGATCTCAGGATGGTGTGCACCAGGAAAACCAAAACTTTAGTGTCCACTTGCGTGATTTTGAGTGGAATGACTAACATCGTCTGCCTGTTGTACGTGGGCTGGGTCACCAACTACATTGCCAGTGTTTATGTGAAAGTGCAGGAGCCGATCTCAGAAAAAAAGTTAGAGGAAGACAAAGGGGACACTTTAAGGATTATAGAAAGGCTGGACCATTTGGAAAATGTCATCAAGCAGCACATCCAAGGTACCACCTCAGCCCCGCTTCCTCGCC
>VZRH01002680.1:798995-1168112 GCA_013397555.1 Urocynchramus pylzowi | reverse complement strand
TTGGTTTGGATTTTTTGGGTTTGTTTTGTTTTTTTTTTTTTAATTTCTGTTTGTTATTTTTCAAAATGGTTTGCTTCTAGTGGAATATTTGTTCTCCTCCCCCTTTAAGCCTGACTCTGCTAATCCGTCTCTGTGTTCCTTGGGATGATGGTTTTCCCTTAGTGCCGCTGTAGTGCCGAGAGCCTCTTGGGATTATAACTGGGGCGATCTCTCTTTATGTAATGCCTTTTAATTTGATCGCCTTTCAGTGGGTGCTCTGGGAGAAGGGTTGAATTGGGGAGGCTCTGGGAGAAAATATGATTATTTCCTGAGAGTTTGGGATTTTGCATGACTTATGCTTTACTGGGGGATATTTAGTGTCTTCCGTTATCCTTTCATCATCTGCATGGCATCATACCGTCACTCTCTCAGCCTGCCAAGTGAATTGGATGGTAAGGAGGCTTGAGGGTAGGTGAGAACCTGTACCAAATCTAGAGGAACCATCTCTCTCTACTTCTGCATAACCTCCACCAAATACTCAAAGCCCAGTTATAGTCTCTCCTAAACCTGAAGAAGAAGAGTAGACCATGTGATGAAGGATACCTATCACCAGTGCAAAAAATCTTGCTCACTTCCAAGCAGCTTTGACCAATTGGTCTTCCAGGAATATGAAGCAAATGGGGCCAGCAGGGTGTGTAGCCCTGTATGTGTTGGGCTTCCCTGCTTGTCAGTACACATAACTTTGTAGTGCTATTAAAGCCCAACTACTTTGCTTGTGTTAATATCTTTCTAATATGGCGTATCATCATTCATTTTGTATATGCACTCATTTCTCAGATAGTCTTGTCATCTTGCTCAAAGGAGTAAAATGCTGATTTTTATAATTTTTTCCCCTTTCTTTTTCTAACCCAGAAGCTGCTGGGTTATAGCAGTTTCTTCAAGTTTTAAGTTCTATCATACAGTCCTTAAGTTTTTCTTGATTCCTGAAATGGATTTTTAAAAGCAAATGTATTCTTGTCTGTGTGCCGGTGGAGTGCACTGTGGAAGCATGTATGAAGGCAGAGATTTTCCAAAAGGCTCTGGCTAAGAGCAAGATACACAAAGTTAATTGACTTCCCTTATGAGGCTGGAGCATAACTCCTTCAGGTTTCTTGGTGTGAAACTCAAATAGCCTTGTTTATTTTCAAGGAAACTAACTGTTTTCAAGGAAACTAACCGTATTGGTGCCTTTGGTCACGAGTTCTTAGAGTAGTAGAGAAAAGGCTCACTTAAATCAGGGGAGAGTATAGCATGGATTAGAGCACAAGTTGTTTTTTTTTTTTGTGACTATCTGTAAGCCAAACCAGATGGTTTTTTTTCCTCCAATAAAGCTTCTTTTAAAGTTGAAGAGGGTCTTTCAAAATTAACTAAGTGAATAGTTTGGTGATATGTACTAAAATATTAGGGCATTAAAATAAAAGCTTTACAAGCTTCTCATGCCTTATTGAAACTACTTAGTCTTTAAGATAAATAAATGAATAAAATAAAAAATCACAGATCCTTAGCTCAAAGTGGATTTTCTGTACTTTTGTTTGCCAAATAATTATAACTGGGGTTCTCACAGGAATTCCTGTGGAAGATACTGCAGAATAGGGTGTTACTTTAATCAGGTTTTGTTTAGAGTTGTGAGATGCTGTGAATTCTGGGTCATGGTGTGAAACTCACTGAAGTTATTGAAAGAAATATCCCAAGCTTGGCTGGATTTGATTTGAACTTGAAGGCCAGCTTTAAGAAATTATATGTTTGAGAGTTGTTGCCAGAAATTGAGTAAACCAGCTGCTGTAATAGTTCTAGACATGTTCTTAAGGGTTATCTGTAGTTTGCTATTAAACTTCTCCTTGGACCACTTCTTTTTTGTGTTGGACAGAAGTCTCAATAGCTCAGATGTTCTGCAATGCTGAAAAGGCATGAAATTAGCACGGGTAATAGAATTATATTCCATAGGATATCCTGCAAATGCCAGAGAGCTTTAGCTGCTGCATTTTGCACATGGGGTTATGATAATATTTCATTTTAATTTGTTTTCTGATCGTTTGATTAGATGCCATCTGGGAATTCCTTTAACATATAAATTGCAATCTTGTAATATTTTATCAAGTGTCCTGGAAATGAGAAGAAATAAGATGTACCTTCATATAAAAGCCTTAATAAAGTATGTATTTTAAAAAGACATTTTCATGGCAAGAAAAGTATCAGACTGAAAAGAGATTTCCAGCTAAGAGAGGTTCAGTGGGAATCAAAGCTGCTATGCCTTGGAAAGAATGGTATGGACAGGGAGACCCCAGGTCACAGAAAGAAGAAGCTTAAGGAGCTAAAGCTCAGTGCTGAAACTTGAGCTGACTGAAACCTGGGAATCCTGAGTTCCTGGCTTGTGGCCAGACACCGCTCAAAAGATGGTTTTGGTCAAGTGACTACCTTTTTGTAGTGATGGTGACCTGCAGGATTTTCTGTGGCAGTGTGTTGTGGGATTGTGGTGTTAATTACATCTCAAAGCTCCACAACCAGTACCAAGGACATTCTCTTCCTCCCCCCAGCCCAGATCTTCAGTAGGAGGCATATGCTCCATGCTTGCAGGCAGCCCACTGAGAGAAACTTTTAGTTCCCACCTCCTTTGGAGTTTGCAAACAGGATGGTGTCTTTTTTGAGATTAATTGTGTGTATGTGTTTATGTGTATGAAAGAAACTGAGTAAAGAACCAGATGGGTAGCTGATGCAAAATGCATCCGTTTTCATGCCTGACAGAGGTGCGTGGTACATGGACTGTGTAGTAGCACTAAGCTTTATTCCCAGAAAGCATACTTTAGAGGGCTGAGGTTAATAAGTATTAAACAGGATAAAAAAACTGTGTTCTGTTGAGTTCACAAACACCAAAGTGGCTCAGGAAACCCCAGACACTCTCAGGTTATTAAAATCAATACGAGAGTGCTTCAGACAGATCACAACATATCCTTCATCTTAATAATGCATCATGCATTGGCTCTGACACCAAAAACTTGCCCTAAGTGGTATGTGCAGCTGGAAGATCAGGCTGCTCTTAATCTGATACTTAGTTTGTGTCAATGACAAAGTGAAAAACACCAGCCAAAAGGGAGAAATGTGTTGTTTTCTACAGCCTCACTTTAGGCCATCATAGTTCAGAGTTTAATTTTCCTTGAAAAAGTAAGCTATGATTAAACCCATATTACTCAAAACATCACTGCACATCATCCTGTCTTATTACTCAGTGTCATTTTAGTATTTTTCAGCCTTCGTAGTTTAAAACAGATGATGTTTTTGTTGAGGAATTATTTTTAATGATTACAGATTACAGACTGTGAAGTCTATGACATGAACTTGCTTCCTTGCCCTTGCCCATTCTTCCTCCCAACCCCTTGGACCTAAACAGATTTACTAAACAGTTAAGATAGAGGCTAGATCTAAATTTAAGTTGTGACACAGTTCATTTCTGGACTAGCTGAATTTTTAGGTAAGATTGATAGATGATTACTTAGGCGTCTGTGTCCTAGTAGGACTTTGGTCCTCCATCCTTGCAAGCCGCTGCATCTGTTCTTATCAGTGGAATATCAGGCACTGTGTGGACTTGGGGAAATTTGTGAGAGGAGAGCTGTTTACATTATCTTTCATTCTGCTGCTTAGAATGATTTGCTGTGTGGATTTACTTGAGCTAATATTAGCTATCCCACAGTTGGATATCTGATTACCATCTGTGGTCAGCTGGGCGAGGGAGAGGTCTCCAGTGTGTGATTCACTCAGTCCCTGTGTCAGGTGTTAGGGTGAAATGATTTGCTCTCAGAAACTGCATATTTTGAGCTTGGGAACTAGGTCAACCCACCTTCTTAATTTTAGCCTGGGAAAGATTTGAGTAAGGAAATGTCATGTTTCTTACCTACCCTTTATTTCTTGATCTCAAACACAAAGAATGTCTTCTGTCTTTTGCAGCCTGGCTAACTAACTCTAGCTGGGTTCCATAAAGCCAGCTCACCAGGATTCAAATGGCTACTCCACCATGTCTCTTACTCTTGAGGTACTTTCCTTTTGGGAATAATTAATGGCTAAATCCCCTCAGTTTATTTCCCTCAAGCTCAAAAGCAATTAGGCATGTTTATCACTCATTGCAGCATATTTATTCTACTGAGAAATAAATGAGCACCAGGCAGCAGCCCTGGGAACACTCAGCTCTTGCTTCACTGCAGAGGGCTCTGTATTCCCTGTCTCTGTACAAGCACAGAGATCTGCTGTCCCAATGTAGCTAATTGCAATGGAAGCAACTACTTGCATATGTAAGAGAGACAGGATTAATCCCATTATTTTTCCTCTTTAGACTGTGACTTCTTAAGTCATTCTAGATGGCTGCATGTCAGTGCAGATTAATTGGGATTTAACTTTCATGTTCTTCCATGCTTAGGGATGAGCACACTAAAGAAACCTTGATACAGTTATTTCAACTGGAAGACTTAATTTGCTGTAAATTTTCAAGCAACACTGGAGGTGTAGGTATTTCAAGGACAATCTACTGAAGACTTAATGTTGACTACACCTTGATAGTATATTATTGCTATTACTAAAATTATTTTTTTTGTGCTTTGAATATCTTTAGCTTCCTTCTAATGATATTCTTGCCAGTTCTTCCACTGAGGATTTATGTCACTGGGGTTAGGATGCAGTGGGCAAAACTGAGGAGTGGTAGTTTGTCCTTATTAAGGTAATTGGATTTCATTGCTGGATATTGAATGATTTTGTTTTCTTCAGAATGAGGTTTCTTTTTTCAAATTTTATTTTCCATTTTCCTGATTGTTATCTAGATTGCTCTGTTTCTTTGGGTTTATACAATGGGAATGGCATGGCAGATTTGAGATTGTTTCTTTTGACAGAAACAAGGAAAGTTTTATTTGGCCACGGAGTGAGAGTGAATGATAGCTTTATAGTTGTGAAGGGAATTGACCTGGATTCCATTTCCTTCACTCATGACAATTTCTGTAGTTCACATGAAAGAAGTCTTCAACAGGAGGTTAAAAAAATTAATCAGGAGCAGAGCTGTGACTTCCATGCCCTCCACAAATTCCCTCATTGCTAAGCTAGAGAAGTTTGCCTTTTTCTCTGAAAAAGATAATTTTTGTTGACATTTGTTATCTCTGCATAATGGCCCAGCCTTTATGGAAGGAGGGGGGGTTTTAGTGCAGTGTTTGAGCAGAGGATGTATGGGCTGAGCAGGGATGGAGAGAGCTGTTCTGCTTCAGGTTCTGCACTAAGTGCTTCGTTTGTGCCACTCTGCTGTCACTTGGGGCTGTGTTGCTCAGGTTGGCACAAGCAGCTTGCAGCTGTGCAGGGGTTCCAGCTGAAGTCATTCCTGTCAGCTTGTTATGCCCACTTCAGTACTAATGAGTTAATTTTATCTCTATGACCAGAATAGAGGTGAATACATCTGAAAAGAAACATCAAGCAAGACCTACACGCAGCTGCTGGGAATTGTGTGTAATGTGTGAGATTAGCTTGGTGCTGGACTCTCTCTCTCTCATGGCATCAAATAAGGCAGTTTTTGCCTGTCTCCACCTAACATTGCTCTCTTGCTTGTGACAAGACACAGAAACAGTTTACTTTAGTTCCAAGTTCAGCAGGAAGATCTTGTCATCAATATAACACTGTGAAAGTTTGCATAGGTGTGGGGAGTGGTGGGATAAGCTGATGTTATCTGTCTGAATGTTAGAGACATGATGTGTAAAGAAAATCTATGGTGTTTTAAAAAAGCAAATATTGTGCTCAAATCTTGAGACAGAGGTGGCAGTTGTGAAGATGGCTTGGCTGCCTCCTGAGGGTGATGGAGGATCCTTTTTTGTCTTTGGAACAGCCCAGGAACTTGATTATCAGCTATTAATACATTATGGATTATGGAAAGGGACATAATGGGGCATGAATCTGTAGCTAGTTAATGTCTGTCCTCATTACATGCAGCCATAAGATTATGTTGTCAGCCGCACTTGGCCTGGAGATTGGAGACTGGGCTCTGTGGTGTCTTGGGATTGTCCCTGAGTCCAGAGCAGTGAGGTGATTTACTGGTCCACAATTAACAAAATTAATGAAGTTTAATTTCTGACTAATGCAAAAGTGACAACTAACTTCATATTGTGAAAACTAACTTTACTCCTCTGAGGCAAATCCCTTTTTATTCATCTGCTATATTATTTTCCATTTAATAATCTCCAGAGGTATCTTTCTGTGCTGCCTTTGGCTTTGCAGTGCTAGCTCTATTGCCTCTTTAGAAACTTCTGGGCTCCTTCCTTTTAGGAACGTGATAAACAGCTCACTAACAAGCTGTTGGATTAGTGTGGACAGATACTCTGCATAGACACTGAAATTCTCAGATACATGAAACTTAATGCTTTGACTTCATGGTGCTGTTATATATATACCTAAATCTATTCTACAGTTGTGCAATGCAGATGTATTCTCTGTGAAACAACATTTTCTTTCTGTTTTCTACACAGTTTTTCTCTGCTCAACTGGTGTTTTGTACTTAAGGTTCCTTTTTTAGCATGACACCCTCAGTTTTCTGAGGGAAAGGCAGAGATGTTTAGGAGCTGAAACCCTGATAGTTGTTATTACAGTGCTCTAGCACCTCCTTTGCTTGGTTTTGAAAATTAACAAATGAGAATATTTGAAAATTAACATATGAGAATATTCTGATTTCTGTTTTAGAATATGAAGGTGGAATGTCCAAGCTGCTACCTTGAAGTGCTCTGTCTTTAAAATGCCAATGTGTCTTCTCGAGTCTGTGAGGGATTCTTGCTATATTTGCTACTTCAGTTGTGTTTTAAACACATGAGATTTTAAAAATGTATTATTTCTATGACAACAATGCTGTGGCAGCTGGCAGGAATCCCAGCTGTCCTGTGATCAGTGCTTCATGAATGTGTAGTGGAAGCCCTGGCTCGGAGCCTTCATCCCTATGGATAAGGTCTGCAGGAGCAGGGCAGAGGAGGGGGATAAAGAGAGCAGCTGTGGCCCCACTTTTACAGACTGTTGGTGGCAGATTTGACTGCTGGAGCTGCTCAGAAGAATCAGACACAAGGTCCCTTCTCCCCCCAGGAAGAGCCCAAGGAGTGTGTGAATCCTGCAGTAGCCAGATGTTAGGGTGTACTGCAGTAGCCACATCTGTTGTCCAGAGACACAAATTTGAGGCTGACATGAACCCTGAAGTATGAGCTTAGATAGCTCTCCCAACAGGCAGGTTTTAATTAGCACATCTTAAATACCACACAACTGCCTAAATCTCTGCTTGTATGCTGAAAATTCAGGAGCTCAGTGACCTTGTGTTAGTAATGTCAGTAGGGGTGTGGAAATCCTGTTGCAGTTTTGGTTTTGACATTTCCTATCTCCTAAATCAAGCCCGTATTTTAAATGTGAATGTTTGAATTTTCCTTTTATTACAGCTGTCACAGGTGATCTCTGAGAAAATAGGATTTCTATAAGCAGCTTTCTGAAGAATAAAAGAAAAAGATAGCACTTCTGTGGGGTTTTTTCTTCATAGATAAATGATCATTCCAGTCTTCATTTTAGGGAGATAATACAGATTTTTAGACGGTGTTACTTGCTCATATGTAATCTGAATCTAGCTAAAGATCTCTTTCATGAATCATCCAACTAATGCAGAGAATTACCTGTCCCTGCTTTCATGGTGGATTCAAATTGCTTTGAAGCTTTTCTTTTTGCATCAAGTCATGACTTGCCAGAGGCTTTGCAAGAAGATTTGGCATGCTGGAGGTGAAAGTAAAACCTGTCAGATAAACTTTTCAAGCACTGCAGACTCAGTGAGTCTGTACTCATCCATTACAGGATTATCAGTGCATTGAAATTATGGTTGGAGAAAATGTCTTCTGGGATTTCTCTGTGCACAGAATGAAAAGGGCTTGCAGAACTGAGCACAGAATCATTTTTAAAACAACTTTGTTCTGTGTATTTGTCTTTCTCTGAGGTATATGTAGTTTTACCAGCTATATGTGGAATGGTCATATTTTGCCAGCCCTTTCGTCTTCTAACTTGTGCTAACAGGAATATTTTAAGTTGCTCAAGTGAAGGGTGTGGGAGTAGTATGCTGTAATTTCTGTGGAATTTCTGATTAGAAGATGTGTTCACATTTAACACTTTGGAGGACAAGGAGGGTCGAGGAGGAGAAAAATACTGCAAAAGCGACAGGCTTCAAGAATACTAAAAGCTACAAGAATACCTGAATGTTTCGTCATTTTTTTAGTTGATATGAAAGTTATTGAGTGGAAACTCTGGATTCTCCACTGGTTTTATTGAAACTGGTTCTGTTGAGTTTCCACAGAGTGGAAAGAAGTGATGCACCATTTTTGATTTTCTTCTGAAAGTCTTTTGCTTTCCTGCTGCTCTCAAAACCAATGCACATCTAGTAGATTGCTACAAGTATTTGCTTGTCAAATAACCCCAAATCTTCAAAAATTGAAGACTTAAATCTATTTGCTTTAGTTTATATGGATTTTATAAAATATGTGTAGCACCTTTAATTAAGTAAGAAATACTTTTTTGCATACAGCCAGACTATCATTACCAAAATACTGGGTCTGGAACCAAAATTGTGATCCTATTGGTGGCCAATATTATAATTGTGTGTTGTTGTTTTGATCCTGCTTTTTCAGAGTTAGAACTCTGTGACTTTACAACATGATGTCAGCCATAAAGGATTATGACATCATTAAACTTAAATGTAACAAAATGAGGTATTTCAAACTTCTTTTTAGCTAATGTTTTCATGCGGCTGTAAAGCTGTGCAAGTTTAAAATGAATGTAAAGCTGTTAGACATAAACCAAACAAACCAGCAATAGAAAAACCCAAATACAAGTTCCAAAGGGACGTGTAAACTTGTACACAATGCCAAGATTACAGGTGAATTTAGGCACTGAAAGCAGAGAGACCAGAAAAATGACAACAGAAGAAATGTTTGGATACATATCATTCCCACTTGCTCCCATTGTAACAGGAATGCTTTTGGTATAGAAATAGTTAAATCTCATTAGTTCATTGTTATACTCCTATAAGTGCAATTCTATCAACACACATGAGTTTTCAGCACAGCTTATGTCTTTCTTACATAAACAGACATAAAATTCATTAAGAGCACCTTCACAGTGCTGATTCTATTACTCTCATTTAAGTACTGAGACAAAATTTGGCATGCAAATGAATATGGAAATATTAAATATCTAAAATATTTTCTATATGACATCTCTGTCTAAAACTATGGTTTACCTAAAGATCCATATGTCTTGTCTGGAAGGTAGGAAGGGACTTCACCATTGTCTGACAGGGGCTTACATGAAAGAGTTTGTGAATAGTAATGCAAACACCAAAGCAAGAATGCTTTGAGAGCTTTGAGAGCAAGAATGCTTTAGAGCACATGGCAGTGTGTTTGCAGAATATCTCAGTGTGGCAGCAGCAGAAGTAGGCTTCTGCAGCCTAGAAGTGCAGAGGATGGAAGCATTGCCTGAAGAGTGTTGGAATCAGGTTTTCAGACAGCTGTCAGTGCTCTCTACAGTAACTGAGTGATAGCTGGTGGCTGGGCTGATCCCTGCCCATTTTGTCTCTTTTCCTGGATGACGGCAGATGCAGGCGGAATACTGGGCCCCAGAGGGAATGGGGAGCCACACAACTGATTCCTTGTTCAAAGAAGTAAGCAAAGGTAAAGCTTTTTATGTGGCCACTGCCAGTTCTTGAGGGTAGGTTTTTAATTGCTCAGCCCTGGATTCTTTTTTTCTTAATTAAGCTGCTCTTGGAGAATTTCTAAGTTTATGACAGGGTAAAATTCCTTGTTATGAGGAAACCTGGAGACTTGAAAACACGTAAAAGGAAATTCAGTGTTGTAATGTGGGAAACATTCCTCCTTGCAGTAACAACTTGTCAATATATTTTTGTCTGCTTGACAATATGTAGGAAATGCCTTTGATTTTGTTAAATTGCTTGTAATTTCTCAACATTTCTTTTGATTCTATTGATTAAAGCTTTTCTGCCTGCCTAGAGACATTAAATAGCAAACCATCTGCTAAAAGTAAGTTGGCAACATTCCTGAAAATTAACATTTAAAAAAAAAGTTTAGTCTAAATATATTTCAAGGACTGTTTCTATTTGTGTTCTGAGATGAAGAGGAAAACAAAAGTATCTGTTATAGTCTGGCAAAAGGTTGCAATACCTGGTGAAATACCAGTATTGTCTTCACACTATGGGGAGAGAGATGTTTTCTGTGGCAAAAAAGCAGAGAGGTACGAGGAGATGCGGTGCAAAAGTGTAATTACAAACACTGTCCCACATGGCTGCGTGTTCACCACCTGTATCCCTTTTCTAGGGATTGATGGACAAGCAGCCACTCAGCCCAAAGCACCCTGTGTGTGCCTGTCAGGAGTTAGGGAGTCACTAACTCCATGGGTTAAGTCTAAGTCACAGAGTAATCCCCAAGCCCCAGGTTTTGCTGAAATAGTGAGGTGGTAAATACAAAACTGGGGTGATCATGGAGAGTGATTTTTTTTTTTATTATGCTGAGTTCTATTCACCAGTGATTTTCTGATTACTGTTTTTTACAAAGATCCTTGTGTGAGCAGCTTTTGGGCTGTGAGTGGCTGTCCTGAAGTTCAGAATGGAATGCTTACGGGAACAAGAACTCTCAGAGTGTTTGAACTGTTGGGTCAGCCATAGGGAATGTTTCTTGGCAGGTTAAGACAAAAACCTTTTGCATTTAACCTGGCTTTTGTGGCTGGTTTTGCCAGGTAAGAATGCCATGTAACTTCCTTAAAAAATTGTTTATCTGTCTTAGGGAAAGAAGGAACAGCGAGAAGGAATTATTCAAAGTGCTCTTTGTGCTGGCACAGATTCAGTGGAAGATAATTCTGGGTATTTGCTTCTCCAGCAATTGGATTATCATTTCTAACTGTCCAGTTAAGACCAATTTTAAGTATGAAATAATCTCTGAAGGCACTGTGCATTTACACCCTTTCTGTTACTAAAAAGAGATACAAGGTTTTTATTTAAAAGTGAGAACAAGGAAGACCTGGGAATGACTGTTCTAAGATTTTTTTCCTTACCTTTAAAACCTTAAGATACTAATAGATATTACATTATTTTTTTTTGACTGCATTCTTCCCACAGAAAGAATGTAACAGAGAGCCCCTGGATTGAGTTCTCAGTCAGTGTGATTGCACTCAAAGTCCTTGCTCTAAAATCTTATCTTTGTTGGTCTCACATAAATTGCTGTTGTGGCCATGCTGCAGTAGTTCATAGATCTGAGACACTGTGGGGCTGGGGAGGGAGCAGAATGATCTGTGCAGAGCAGTATGAAGAGCAGGGACTTGCTCTCTCTGTCCCCTCTGCTGCCCCAGAATTGTGCCCTGGATTACCCACAGGCCATGCTGGGTTCATGCAGGGAGGCTCTTCCTTGCCTCACGTCGGTGGGGTTCCTTTTTTTCTTATCACCATGTTAGCCTTGGGTCTGAAGCAGGAAGATGGGCAAGGGAAAGAAGAATCAAAGTATTCACTAGCATAAAAGATAATGTAATTATTATAGGAGTGTCATAAATACTGTGTCAAATTCCAGGCAATGGCAAATATTAACCAATGTGTTCTCTGCTGCCTGTCTGTTTTTAAGACTTGTGCTGAGCTGGCAGCCAGGCTGTTCTTATGTGTCAGTGAGTGCCATGGTACTGTCTGGCTGTTTTTACTGTGAATGTGATGCAAAGAATGGGAGGGGTTTAGCCACAATGGCAACTTGTGACAGGAAAAAAAAAATAAAACAACAGCGTAGGATGTAGCAGTTTAGCTTTGCTACATTCAGCTAAGAAAAAAGTGTAATTTTACTTTAAAAAATAGTTTTAATGTATCTCTTTTACTCTCTGTTTAATGTTTATGCTACACATTTATTAAGAGTGACTTTGAATTTGCCTTTGCTGTTTGATGAGAACAGATGTTATGTTCTCCCAACTTCTTGACACCTGTAACTGTCAAAATTCCCCATGCTCATTCAACTATCATCCAACAAGAAGGATTTATTCAAGCAATTTACCTAGAAGGGCCAATTCAAAACAAGATACCCTTTTCACTGCTATTAAAATAAACTCAAGAAGTCCTGTTTATTTAATTCATTGGAATGGTTAGCTCTGTCTTTTAGATAAAAAAAAAATGCAATTTTATGAAGTCACCTAAGGCAGCAGGAATAACACTGGGAGTAGAAAGCCCAACCTGAAGGAATTTACACTTTTACATTTCCCATCTTTCAGTTCCAGTATTTTAAGGGGAAGTCTTGCACCCCCCATAAGTGGACAAACATAATTTTCCTACAAGTAACTGTTGCTATTGATACTTGAGACCTGAGCACGGTGTTTAGCCACATTCCTTTTCCCAGGACTGAGCAGGATGTGTTTTCAAGTCATCTCATGTCTAGCAAAGTTTTTGTTTTAGTTTGCCTTTGCAGCTCCAAACCCAAAATGTGAACTAAAATAGACTGACTAGAGATACGAAGGAGGTTGCAGTCAAGCAATTAGAATTTAGTTGAAAGTTTAAATAGTTCAAACCACTGCAGCAATGCCACGTGGCAGAATGTGTTTGAGGCCCGGTAGAAAGCATGATGATCTTTTCCCCTTTGCCAGTTTTCCCCTTTTCCCCTTTTCCTTTTTTTTTTTCCTGTAAGTTAAGTTAATTTATATCGTTTGTTTTTTAGGAGTAGTTTCCCCCCCCCCCCACCCCCCCCCCCCAGTCATTACCATGATTATTTAAAATTTGTGCACCTGTGCTGTAATAATTAGGAGTTTTCAGTTGGTGGACTTCAGGAACTTGCAGATAAAAGTAGTTAGGAAAAGATAAATTTGCCCATAGGATGTCTGTTGCAAATGTGCAGGGGCTTCCATGCTGCCTATCTTTGAAAGAGATTTTTGAAAACTAAGTGGCTGCTGAAAAGATCTTTGCTAAACTCTGTAAGCAGCCAAATTTCAATGAGTACTTACAATGCAAAATAGCGTAAGGGGAAATGAAAATTCATTTTTCTCTAGAAACTTCTTCCTCTTTACTAAAAAGCTTCAGAAGGTAAGGTTAGTCTCCTTCTTGTTATAACTTGTTTTCCAGAAATGTGGAAGCAGCCAGTTGGCCAACATGCTTCCTTTCTACTTCCTCAAGAATGCCATTCTTTGACTGCCTCAGCCTTGGATCCCCATACAGAATTGTAAGAAGGGTTCCAGGGTCTGAATGCAAGTTATTTCCAGTTGTTCAGTGTGGGCAACTTCTTGAATGACTTTGGTTGTTGATATATACATTTTAAATTGGCTCCTGATTGCTGTGACATGTTTTAGGCACTGCCTCTTACCTGACACAAAAAGTGCCGTCAAATCATTAATGTGAGTAAAAACCTTAAAATTAGAAATTATGACAAAGCACACAGTTGTCAGAGGAGCAGAATTTCAGTAAAATGTTTTTGAAAAACTTGTAAGTCCCATTTCTATAGGGCTCTTAGATATGTTTTGAAATTTTTTCCTGTAAGTTCTTTTGAAGCCTTCATTGCTTAATCTCCTTTAGTGTGTATTACCTTTCTAAAAAAAAAAAATTAAATTGCTTGAGGCATACCTCAGAATTTTCCCACAGGGAACTGGAGGTAAAACACCAGCTAATAGAAATTCTGAGGAATTCACACAATACATTTTAGTTAATATGTAATTGCTTAAAATTATTACCAGTAATGTTGGCATTAATAGGAGGAATCAGATACCTACTGGGTTATCTCATAAGCTTTCTGGTTTTTATTTCTGAATCTGAATTATTAAGAAAGCAATCTACCTTTCTAGTAGCTTTGGAGCCTAGCAGTCAAATAATCAGAGGTTAAAAATCTTGGAAATAACTATATCCATATAAGTCTCCTCCAGCTAATAGAGGGAGACACTGTAGGTACTCTCTTGTGCCAGTTGAAAAGCTGCATTTATTAACATTCCCTGTCAGACAATGTGCATGGGAAAGAGCACTCACCCGCTTCCAGTAAGTTGCTGAACATTGCAAAATTTTCAAAGTGCTTGCATTAACCCCAGAACTGTCCAAAGGAAAACTGGGATTATCTGCTCTTGTCCTCAGTGATCTGATTTATTTAATCATGTCCTAGGTCCTTCCTAAGCTTTTGGGAAGAATTTCTGAGCAGAAATGAGACTATTCATTCTATTAAGATGACTGCCAGATCCTGGTCTGTACTGCAGTGTGTTTCCTTTTCCATCATCTAAACTGAATTCACATTGCAGATGGACGAGAAACTGGGACACAGCAAAATTAGCAGCAGTATTAGTAAATGAGACAGAAAGTGTACTTTGCTATTTCCAGCTATTGTGCAGAAGATCAGCTGAGCTGAGAGTCCATTTGCTCAGCTCAACGGGATCACATCAAGCTTTCATGTGATCTTTCAGAGCTTTCAGAGGCTGTGAGTAGGAAATAGAACAACTGTTGGAATTCAGCATCTCTGGGAATGGGACAGTGAAATATGAAGATGGGTCTTCACCACTCCAGTCTTAATTTCAGGAGCCAACTGTCCCGTTTGCAAAGATCAGAGAATGTAAAAATAAGTGAAAACTAGATGGAAAATCACCAGGTTGCATGTGTGTACTTGCAGGGCTTGGGAGCCTCAGTCATTGGGAAGGGCTGAGCTTCTGACATGTTTTGGGCTTATTTATTACAAGCTTGGCAATATCCAAACATACACCATCCCAATGGGACACATAAAGTTTCCAATGTTTGAGGAGGATAATTTCTGTCAGTATCTGAAGATTTTTCCTGTTTGCTCAGCACGTGTGGTGTCCTCCTATAAGAAATTAGCATTTTACAGCAGAGGGTGGTGGTTTTGCATCCTTCAGAGCACTGATTTCACCACTTCAGTTAGCCAGTTGATCTTTACATAATCATTTGCCCTTCTGGAGGAACCTGAACTTGAAAACAAATCGTCAGTAAAGTTCTTTGCCACTGAGCAGCAGGAGTGAGAATGTCAGTAAGATCTGCTGATGGCCAAGCTGCAGTTAAGAATTTTGGTGAACTATTCCCTGACATCTGTGTTTTCTAATTATTCTTAAACTAAAGGCAGATTTCCAAGACATAAGATATTCTCAGTGTCTGTGTCATTGAAGACAGTGAGCCCTGTCTTCACTCTGTGTTAAGGTGCAGACAGGCCCCTGAGCCTATCTATAGGGAATTGCAGAAAGCTCTCCCAGATTTCCCTTTGGACTTCCACAGCCATTGGAGCAGGATGATTGTTGCTAATGGGATGATCAGTTACAGGAAAGGTGAGTGTCTGGTGGAAACCTGCCTGTTGGAATAGCTGGGGTCTAGAGTAATTCTCTCAGTGAATGGTCCTGCCTCCTTTGGATATTACTGGTGGCTGTTCTACCAGGAGGAGGGGATGATTTTTCTTCCATTCTGGCACAGGTGACACATTGAACTTGCTGAGCTGATTAATATCCCTAAACAAAAGCTTCAGTGTTTACTGTTCTAGAAGGAGGCTTGTCAAATTCAATCAGTCATTATATTTACATGGCAAATTGGTTTTGGGATATATCATAATCAACCTGTGTATTAATATTTTTCTGAAACAAAGCACAGAAACTTAACACTGTTTGGGGCCCTTTGCAATAAACAGTATAGCTAAAAGAACGTTTGCAGCAGGAAGATAAATGTTGTTACATTTTTAATAAGTGTGGCTTTTTTTTTTCCATAATGGAAATTCTTTTGCTGTTTTTGTTGGGAATCTTCTTTGTCAGAGGACATACTTATCTCCTCTTGTGTAGGCTCAACTAAACAACATAGTTTATATGCTAACTGCTTTGGTAAAATGCCAGCTGACCTTGTGACAATTTTGTACACACTGGGACTGGGGCCCTTGTGGTGTTTGTTTCTGTCACTAGTTTGGATTCAATTCCTTTTCTTACTTTGCACTGCGCAGGGAATACTACCTCATACTTTTACATTTGTGAAGATGAAATAAAGATGTGCAAGGAAGGCACTGTGTTTCTTTTTGGGAGCAGATTTTATGGTGCAGATGTAGTTTCAACCCCCCTTTTTGAAATTGTGTGCTATTTCAAGGTGGCAGAGCAGGCACATTTGCAGGATTAACATGTCCAGTTCAGGAAGAAAAAAAAAAAAACAAAAGTGCAGTTTGACCTAGCAAGGGAAATTCTGATAGTCCATCAGTTGTTGGTGCTGTCAGCTCTGTACCTTATATTACCTTGGCAAAATTTCAGCTAGCAGGTTTTTGTAGAGTTATGGACTGTCTTGACAATGACTGAGACTTGTAAAAAAAAATCTTATTTGATGATTACAGCATGGTTGCTTTGTAAAGCATATATTTTCTGTGTTTTTCTGTAATGTAATTTAGTTCTGTGGCAAATGTTTTATTCCTTGTTAGGAGGACTTTCCCAAATGAAATATGAAAATTTACTGTAGAGGCAACAAAGCCATTAAGAACTGTAGTGGTACTATACATGAACAAGAATTCCTGTCCATTATGGTGAGCTGATACTTTCACAGTAAAACCCATTTTAATTCATGCCTTAGTAAGAACTGCCTAGCAGCTTATTGACAGAAGGCAATTGTTTTTCTTTTAAAATTTCACTTTCATGAAATTCTTTACACAGAGATTACAAAAAACCCTCAAACAACAAAACCAAACCACAACCCTCAAACCAATGTAATCATTTAAATCTTTCTGTAGAACAATAAAGACAATTCTGCTAAGTAACTAGGAATATTTTGTGTATTACTACAAACTTTAAACAAAACACTGTAAGGAACTACAGTTTAGAAATTCTTGAGTTTAGCATTAATTTGATAAAGTCATGACAGATATGAGGGATATAAAGAGAAATTCTTGTGTGTGAATACAAAACCTCTGAAACCCCACATTTACCAATTTTTAAAGGAATATCTGATCTTAATGTGTGCTATTGATTGGTTTTTCAACCCAGAAGCTCTGTTTAATTATTAATACATCTCTCTCCAGGAATCTCCAGTTTCTAATGTGTGTTTAAAAGCAAAACATGTTCCCTTCCTCTGCCTGCCTCTGAAAGCCCTGAAACCCTGGCCCTTGTGCCTTTGCCTGACTAAGCTGGTGTTTACTCAGAGCTGCAATACAACCTATGGAAGAGCTGAGTTGCCATTGACTCTGTTCATATCTTAATTTCATAAAGCTGGTGCAAATGGCCTCAGTGCCGTGAACACTTTCCTTCTAATGGAATGTTTTGAGCTATTGATTCTTCGGCTGACTTTATTACAAGCCTTAAGGTACAAACAAAGTCGGGGGGTGAGCTCTTTGTTCTGCAGGTTTGCTCCAGAAGTGCTTCTGTACAGGTCAGAAAAAGGATTCCAAGGCAAGTTGCCTACTCCTAAGTTTCACTGAGCTTTACGTGCTCAGCAATTTTAATAAAGAGGCTTTACTGAGATAGGAGTTTAAGTAATGGAAATGCACATTTTGTACATCCACTTCTTCTTCCACACATAGATTCTCCCATAATGGCTCTTTAGAATAGAAGCATCCAAGATTTGCATGTTTGATTTTTCTGATCTGGAGAAAATATTCTGCCTTAGATTAACCTCCCAATTGCCTTCTAAAAGTTGCTTAATTTTTTTTCCCTTGTCTTGGAGCTGGAAATTTTCCAGACAAAATATTGTATTTTCTGAATTGCATAGCACTTTACTCTTAATCCTAATGACTCCTGCAATCCTACTGGCTTGGTCTGTAAAGCCACAGTTAGCATGAGTGACACTGGGATAATCTGCTTCACTATGCATTTTGATAGAAATTAATTCTGCCCTGACCCTGTTGTTTTTCCAGACCAATGTGTAGCCTGTTCCTTGACCAATTTTTGAAAACTATGGCTGGAGTAGTTACTTTTGAGTTTTTCCAAGTACAGAAAAGCCCAAGTGGTTTATTCTGTATATTCCAGGCTGTTATGAACGTGTAGTATTTTCTTCTTACGAGTTTTTTGCTTTTTTGGGTTTTGTTGTTTTTTGGGTTTTTTTTGCTCAGTCATATAAGAGTAAGAAAATGTGTGTGCAGAACATTAAAATTTATTATGGCAGTCAAATTGATGAGTCCAGCTTATCCCTGTGTGCCAGTTAAGATGGAGACGGCAAATGTTAGTTATTCACATTGGGAAAAATGCATTTATTCCCTTGCAAAAAAAGTCCAAGGTAAACTTGAAAAACATTTTTCTGAAATAACCATCTTGAGAGAGAATTTCAGTGCAGCTTTTCTATATCTTTATTTACTTGGGCAGCTGAGAGGAAGAAGGGGGAAACAAAACCCTCACACAAATGTATTTGTACAACAAAACAGAGAAAAACACACTAGAAGCTTGCTTTCTTCCTAGTGCATTTACTGATTCAGTAGTTTTACTGTGATAACTTTTAGAATTTTGCCTGAGGTCTTTCTGTTGATCACAACTTAAGGGAAAAAATAAACCCACATCAAATGCACAAACTTGGCCAAGAGTCTGTTCTCTTTGACTTGTCGAAGGGCAGGATTTATTTAAAAGGCATGCTTAGTCTGGAGTTGACTTCTGAGCTGAACTTCTGTCTCCAGTGCATGTGGCAGGGTCACTGTTTGTAGCTGGGGAGCAGGGCATAGAGCAGTGATCTGGGCATGACATGCATTCCACATTTCCCCCTTTATTCCTTGTGCATGAGGCTCACTAGGATTTGCTGTTGCAGGCAAATGTCAAATTAAGATCATCAGCAATTAAACGGAGTAATTATCTCAATTTCTACATCTTGCAGTGTGTCCAGAAAGAGGGAGGACAAGGAAGTCTCAGTGTTGCAGAGGGTCTCGTGTTCCTCTGTAGTCTCTTACATTTCTTCCTGGAAGTTTCTGTGAGTCTGAAAACTCTCTTAGAACCACATATTGTAATAGTATTCGAGTGACAATTAAATGTACTTGGGTCTCTTGCTAATTCCTTGTGCAAGTCTGCTGAATGCTATCCTAAATGGTTTGATTTTGCATGAAAGCACAGAAGATGAGGAAAAGTCATAGAAATTATAAAAAAAATAATTTATTGTTTTCAAAGAAAAAAGAAAAACCAAGAGGTTAATTTTTAAAGGAAGTGTATTCTTAAACTTAACTGTTTCAGATTAATTCTGATATCCTTTTGATTGGCAGTTTGGATGACTTTGCGCCTCACTAACATTTGAATATTTTTGCTTCACTTGGGTAGCTATCTTGAATGATAATTTTAAAATTATTTATTTTAAGTCAGTGCTTTACAGGAACTCTTCTGAAGCAGCAACAGTCTTTCTTCTGCAGAGTGACAAAGAGCAGGAGCATGCACAAAGTGCATACTTTCAATAAAGGTGTTCATAGGTCTAGTGTGAGCTCTGCTTATCTTTCTTCCTGCTCAGAGATGCCTTTGTTCATAATGAAAAAGGACACTGCACTTTATTTAATTGTTTTGCCTTAAATCTTGAGCAGCACTCTGGTTTTCACTTCCTTTCCCTATTGTGACCATTATAGAGAATGGGAGAGGGATTTAGCTGATGGAAAGTTTGTGTCAAGGCTCTCTGTAAAGGAAGAGGCTCTACTCAGCCCAGTCTAGAGCGTTTATTTTCATTTCTCCATGGAAGCACCTGCTTCTCTCCACAAACAGTAGAGGGACTGAAGCTTAATAACCCACACGCAGATTCCTGCTGTAAAAGGAGTTTAAGCTGACTCACCCACATGCAGATATCCATCCTGTAAGTATTTGCAGTCAGATGAGATCAGCCCCACTTTAAAGGTTTGTCAGTCTAAATCTCTTGAAATCAATAGGGTTAATTATGTGAGTGAGATTGGCCAGTTCTAAGCTGTGTCTTTTAGGAAGCAAAAAAGCCTGTTTTTTCTTCTCTGCTAAACCAATATTTTGTTGTATGTCATCTTAGAAATTAGTTCTTCTTATGAGGTGCCATGGCCTTTTAGGTTGGCTGTGTCAGCCATATATGAGGTTAAAATATACTGTTAAAATAAATGCAGTCCCAAGATGTTTATCTCAGTATTTTAGCACAAATATCATTGTCTGTTGTATTTATATATACATAAATGTTGTATTTCTGTACTTAAATATATACATAAATACAGAAACATATACATACATATATACACAAATATATATTTATGTATATATATATACATTTATGTTGTACTTGAATATATACATAAATGCATTGACAAGAGCCAAAAAATGACTTTGTTCTGGTTGCATCTATAACAATCCCCTATTTCACTGATAGTTAAATCTTCATTGTATTGAGCTTTTTACTTGGGCTGCTCAGGGTCATTAAAATAAAACAGTAGACTTAGGATGTATTGTGCACAGTTGTAGCAATGCTGCAGAATCTCGGCCAGAAACTAATAGATAAGGCAGGAGGCTAGTAAGCAAACAAGGTATTTCTGTGCAGACTGAAGATACTAATTTATATATACAAATTCAGGAAATTATTTCTGCTGCCATTTGGGAATTTTGAGTGGCAAGCCATTATGAGTACTAAAAACCAATTTATAGCAATGCTTCAGTTCTAGCTTTTCCTTTAGGCTGCTGCTTCCACTGGGGACTGGGAATATGAGACTGGGCTCTTTTCTTTTGTGCAGATTTCAGTACAGCATCACAGAGATAACACATCATGTGTAAGGCACAAGTTCTGACTTATTTTCTTTTTACCCTCTTTATCCTGAAGTATTACAGTAGTGCCGGGGTCACCTCAGCATACTCTGTTGCAAGCTTGGAGTTGGGTTACAGCTTATCTTTAAAAAGATCCTAGTATTATAAGGAAGCAATCATGGACAGGAAGGATTTGTTGTGTTTTGTTCTTTCTTGTGGAAGTTACAAGAACAGGAAGGGTTTTGCCCATGGTACAGCAAGACCTTCTGCACTTTGTGGCTTGGAGCTGAAGGGCATTTCCCAAACCAAAGGGATAATTTCTCCTGGTGAGGAAATTACCTTCTCCAATAGTGTTGGAAAAATGAAAATGGAAAGCACAAGGGATTGAGACCCTTGGCTTCAGTGGGAAGTTGATGTTGGCTTTTAGGGTACCCTCAGTGCAACTTGGGTGGTTGCCAGCATCTGTTTATATAACGGGAAAAGGAAGCCACACACTCTGAAAACAATTTAATTAGACTTGGTTCTCTGGGGCTACTGATCTGGTGGCTTTCACAGACACTAAAGGATTTCTTCATTTCATTAAAAAGTGAAGGAAGGGAAATAATAAAATGGGAACAAAAAGAATACTTTCAGATGCTGCCAGTTAAAAGGAATTTGTAATGTAAAGATTATGGAATGTTTTGATTTTTAAAGACTTTAGGTAAAGACCAAGATTTGCAAAAAAAAAAATGTTGAAGTATGAAATGTTTCACAGGTAACCTGAACCTCTCTTGAGGTCGTTTTAATATTTTGTGTGTCATCCCTTACCCACTGGAAATCCAAAAGGGCATCTTAAAGCTTAAAGCCAGTGCCATATGTCAGCATTTGAATGTGCATATTGGTTTTTAGGGAGGATAAACCCCCACAAAACAGAGATGAACTAGAAGCAGCAGTGATATCATAGTTTAAAATTCTTTAAATAGTCTCCAGCTCTCTTGAGATCAAGTGAAAAGTTAATGTGAGTCTCCATAGCTGACGACACACTATGCTCAGTGTACTTGGTGCCATAGGCTGTGCTGTGCTGCTCTGTGTCTGGACTACCCAGACCCAGCCTGGTGAGGCTGCCAGGGCCATCCCTGCCCCTGCTCATCCAGTCTTGCCCTGTGCTGGACCAGCCCCTTCCCAGCTAGTTTGGGCTTCTCTCTGCTGGGTTTAAATACTCATTAAAATCAGCGCAGTCAGGAAGGGCTGTTCTGATAGTTACAGTGCTAGGCTGCCGTTTAGGAAGCCTGGGTTTAATGCAGGTCTGTGGGTATCTGTGTGTTCTTCATCTGCAGACAAAACAACCTAATGAGCTGGGCTGGATAATGACAAGATAAATAGCCCTGTGTTTTAGAATAGCATAATGTTATACATAGTTGCCAAGAGGTTGTCACAACTTGTTACCTGCTTGGCAATGTCACATTACAGGTTTTGATGTGTTCATGACAGGAGAGAGTCTGAAGGTCATGCAGGTCTCACCTCAGTGCTTTTTTATTAAATATTTACCTTTCATATTTTTCTTATTTCCCTGAGGATACCTTTTAAAGTTTTTTTCTGTGTCAAATTAATTTTATTCAGTATATTTATTTACTTTTAGAATGGCACAGCATAAAAAGGGAAGATTCAAGGCAAAGAAAAAAAAAAGGCAAACAAGCAGGAGACTCGTGTACATTGTGCATCTTGAAGCTAAATGGACACATAATTTGAGGCATCAGGCGAATTAAAGATGGTTCATTCTGTCCACTTAACCATAGTTGTATACAAAGAATTAAACAGTTGCTGCTCATTATATGTAACATACTAATTAGGGTGCTTAAACTGTGTGTGAGACAGCATATGGTATGTTGTCTCATAAAGGAGTTTTTTCTGGTTATAGGATTCATTCATTCTCTGATAAGAATATTTAATTTATTACATCACAAAATGATGTAATTCAAATTAATTTTTAGACTCTTCTACGAGCTTTTTATGTCTGGTTGCAGGGCAGGTGATTTTCCAGTGATTGCCATCAAAAGTTCAGTCTAATATTTTTGTGAGTTTGCAGCCTTCGACATTTTTTTTTTCTTCAGTACAGAATTAGTTCAGTTCATGGTGTTCCAAACTCTTAATACCATTAGATCAGTTAGAAGTGAACAATATTGTTTAAATTCTACTACTGATAAGGAGCATTTGTTGAATTTTCTTGGTTTGGTGGGGCTGGAACAGCATGGGCTCTTTCTGAGCTCTGGGTGGAAGAAAGTGGTCATAAAAGGTTTTTGTCCAGAAATATATTATGCCCTTTGCATATGGAATTAAGGAAGAATAGCTACTCTTCACCTATGTGGCCATACATGACAGAATAAAATTGTCCCAAAACGTGACAGGGACTCCTGAGAGTATTGTGGCACAAGTAAACAGCTTGTGTTAAAAAGTTAGTCTGCACAGTTGGGGTTTTTCTAGGAAAATCTTGTTGAATTGCCAAATGCTGGTAGATATTTCAAGGCAATAGCTGTTTTTGGTTTTTTTGAGGCTGGCAACTGCTGTTGTCTGGGACTTTCCAAGAGCTGCTTATCACAAAGTGTTTTACCTTCTGCTGGCCTTAAAAGTTGTTACTAAAATGAAAGATGCTACCAAGATTCATCAGGAGATTTACAGGGCTCTGGCTTTATTGAATTTCTCACCTCAGGCAGACAGTGACCGATGTACTGACCTTGTCTTGTGGGATTTTCTGTAGATTAATGTCTTCTGCACTTTTCCTCCTGCTTTTGTTCTTCACCCTTCCGGTATTTCCTGCTGGCTAACTGTCAGTGCCTGGAGATATTCATGGATGATAAGCCCTTGAAATTTTTATCCCAGCAAGACCTGGAAAAACAAGTACAAATTCTGAGTTTCCAACTGATGTTCAAATCTAATGAATGCCCCTCTTGACAAAGTAAAAGCAGTGCTAGCTTGAAACCCGTGCCCTTTCCAGACCCCTCACTTAATTAAACAAGCAACCTGCCTGCACCTGCAAGAAGGTATGAGCTGAGAAAATCAGGTTTATTTTGATGCCACAGTTTTGGCAAACTAAAATCTAATCCTTCCCATTTGCAGAATGGGCTTGGGAAGGGTGTGGCTTCTCTAAGGGAATCATTCAAAACCTGAGAGGTGTGAATATTTTTATGGTATTGGTTATTAATGAAGCCAAGGAGAAGAAAGGTGTGACTACATATACTTTTCAAAGGAAGTTTGATTGCAAAATGTCACCACTATTCTTACTAACTGAATTGACACTTTTCTTCTGGCAGCTAAGACTGTCTGCACCAAAATAAACCTGGGTCCTAATCGTGCTTGTAATAAAACAAATGTCCCCAGTTAGTGTCTGCTAATATTTGGTATTGCTGGAGTGGAAATCAGTTAAATCTCTACATGCTGCAATATCTAGATGATATCCAAGGCTTCAGGCTCTTCAGTAACAGCCAGGACTTAACAATGACAGTTTTCTTTAAACCCTGCATTTTCCTGTCTTTGTGCATGGTCTTCCTAGAGTCTGGTTGTGCAAGTCTTGCAATTAAAGTATCACTGTCATCCCCAAAGAGTGATCTTTTAATTTGTAGTTTTAAAGCAATGTCTTTTCATTACGTGGTAGGAAATTGAATATGAGTACCTTTTTGTTTAACTGGGATGTTGTACAGCACTAAACCTAACAAATGCTTCCCTTTGTACAGACTACCTGAATATTTTATTTATGAACATTCAAAACAGTATGATCTTGAATTTATTAAGCAGTGAACAATTAAAGGAAATAATTGCAGATTAAATGTACGTTAAGTGATTTAAATTGTAAAGCAGAAGAAAGAAATTCAAGGTCATATAAATTTTGAGCTGTGGATACCTTCCTGTCATATGCATACATTGAATTTGGGAGCATAAGTTCATGTTAAGTCACATGTAAATTAAGGCTGACATTATATTGTCCTGTCTGGCATCTCTGAATAATTAACAGAGGAAAAAAGAGAATTGTACAGTAGATCTTCGGTTTGGAATTCCCTAAATTTAAATATCTACTTCTGGATATATCACTGAAGATTCCACTTCCTCTCAGTCTCCTTACAAATCCTCTTACATCTGGTCACCACCACGTAAACTTTGTATTTTCACGTAACTCTACTGTACAAGCAATAGCGTGAAACTATCTTAAATTTAAATGCTTAGCAAATAATTTTGTTTCAACTGGGAACCATGGAGTAAATTGCAAGGGGAAATTAAAAAATTAAGTTGTCTGTATTGTATAACATTAGTCCATGGAATTGTTCTAAATTTTACTATGAGTGCTGAAAATTGTTATTCAAAATATGTTAACGTATTTAACATATAGATGTACAGATATATTTTCCATTGAGATGGCATCAGGTGGGACCTTTCTGGAAGCAGTCCAGCCTGGTGGGGAAATGTATCTGGGATGTGAGAGTCTGTCCCTGATGCATCTGCAGTACAGAGAAGGAGTGCAGTGAAGACTCTGCATCCTGCTTTGGGTAGTTATGACTCAAACCTCCAGGACTAATCCACCTCTCAGTGGGAGATCTTTCTCAGCTGCAGTACAGCTTCAAATCTTACTGTACCAAAAGCAAACTCTGAATCTCAGCAAAAGAGGCAGGAAAGTGGAGCATCTTCCTGATCTTAGGGGACAGATCTGCAGTGGAAATTTGTAAAAAAGCTACAGTAAACAGAAACATAGCACATCATTCTTACTGCATCTGCTCTCCAGAATTTTTATATGAAACATTATTTTGTTTTAAAAATGTCCCTTAATTTGGCCAGAATAATCTCTTTAAAATAAGGACAGTTAAAGAATTAAGATGAGACAAACTTTTGTTCTGCAATGCCAGTAGCTGCTGAGTTTTGTACTGCAGCCAGGAGCTGCTGACAGCTGTAGTGTCAAACATTTTAGTCATTCTTAATTCAAATTTATTAGAATTTTTTATTCAGTGAAAAATACTATTTCAGCCTAACAGTCAGTCTGGGGTGAAAACAAATTCTATTTGTGAGTATAAACAGTGTTTACAGAATAAACAATTACTCTATGAGCCATGTATAGTTATTAGTACTAACCCCATTATATGAAAGGTAAAAAGAGACAGCTTAGATGAGAAAGCTGCTCAGTATCTGAAAGAAATTTAACTTGCAAGACTCTTAGTTTTGGGGTTTGGTTTCTTTTTGTTGGTCATAAAAAACCTGTAGGTTTTGCTTCTGAGAGATATGGGAAGTTTTATGACAAAAAACTTCTGTAGGAATTAGTACAGCGATCTTGAAAAAAATTTTAAAGCAGTGATGTCTTCAATTATAAGTGATCCCTTTGTCTGGTCTTGGTTTGCTACAAGAGAGTGTGCATTGGAGTTTGCCCGTGCTAGGAAGATTGTATTGTAGATGCTGTATTCAACCAGCAGTCAATTTCAAAATACAGGTGGCTAAAGGACATGTTAATTCAGTGTTATTTGTCAAAAATGTGTACTGTACCATATTTTCAGGCCTGTCTTTGAACTTACTGAGATCTTAGATCTTGAGGGAAAATGACAAAGTTGAGAAGACCTAGTGGTTCATTTCATGTAATTGGAATCTATTTAAGGCTCTTCATTTTTTAGCCAGCTCTGGTAGAGATGTACCTTCTTTGGAGCACATAATGCCTGTTAAATCACCAAGACTTCTGCTCCTTACAAATGAATTGTAAGCTTTAAAAAGAGAACTGCTCTTTGAAAATGCTGCATAGTCTCATGCATGGGTTTTTCTGCTGCATGATCTCTGTACTCTGCTTAAATTACCTTTTAAAAGTTTCTAACTTACATTGAATTTCAGTATCAAGAATTTTTATTCAGGAATGAAAAATTTTTTCTGTGGTGTTCAACAAGTGCTGGATCAGATCTTAGACACGTCAATTCTGCCACTGACTTCTAGGTTTGCTAGTTATTAGCAAAAAAAGCTTATAAATACCTTGTAGGAAAGTGATAATTAGGAACAAAAATATATGTGGAACAACACTGTTTGTAAATTAGACCTGTAACACCTTTTGCAGTTGTTCCTGTGGTGAAACAGATGGTTTAGGTTGTTGTGGTTTAGATGTGGAGTTCTTTGAGGCAAGTTGAGTCTTGAGTTCTGACTTTTGGGGATGTTTGATTGCAGCAGTGACATTCGTACTGATGGGCAGCTCCTCTTACAATCACATTCAAAATTTTGCAAGCACTGGCCTGAATTGAAAGCTCAGGGGAGGGCAGGAGCTGGGGCAGAGCAGAGCTCCAGGGCTTCCCAAGAGCAGCACTGCCTTGTCTCCCTTCTGCCCTCCTGCACCTATTTGCATTTTCATTTGCCAAAGCCCTTTGGTTTCAGGGATCACTGGGTTGACTGCTCTGTGTAATTAGGACATCACATACATATTTTTCTAGTGTTTTGATTTGAAATGTGCTAGCTGTTAGGGAATCATCAATATATTGCCTCTGATATCTCTTCACGTGCAAATTTAAATCTCGCACGTGTCTGCAGTAATTTGAAAAAGAAAAGTCAATATTTGACTTTTCCAGAAGTATTACCTCCTTTTCTTAATCTGTGTTGACATTTGATGCAGTTGTTCTCTTAGTGCAGGTTTTCTGTTTCTAATGAGAAAAGGTAGGTGAAAAAGGTGTTTAATGTAGTTGGCTTCATAGTAGCTATATCATCAGATATCTGAGTGGCTTTGAAAAAAATGTCTGTACATTCCATAAGGGTATGAGTGGGGTGTTTTTCTGGGTTGGTTTTTTGTTTCCCATTGAAATCTTGGTATTTTTCCATTATATTTATTCCATTATTCCACACCACCAGTGAAGGGTGGGAAGGAGTCATCAAAGGAAACATCTTACTCATCTTAGTGAGTAAGACAGGATCCTTGAAAAGGATTTTGACCTTGTTCCTGTTGGGTAACTCCTAAAAAGCCTTTAACAGGTACTAAATATGCAGTCCCATAGGTTTGCAGACTGCCTGAAGGGACAATACAGGAAGATTCGTGTCACTTCTGGGTGACAAGCTTTCCTGGCATCTGTCAGCAGCAAGTGCAGCAGTGCTTGCTCTGCCATGTTCAGGTTAGCTGAAAGGAGACAGGGCTGTGTTCTGGAAAGGCAGATTTGGAGGCAGTAGCTGAAGCAGTAATGGTCCCTGACTGCTGTGGAAGTCACTCTGCCTTCAGCAGGGATGGGGGAGGAAGAGGATGTCTCCAGAGCTGGGAAACCCGGGCTCTGTGGGGGTAGCATGTGCTGGCAGAGGAACATGGCAAAGAGCTGGTTCTCTCAGGAGTACCTGTCTGTGATTTGGCTGTATTCTTCTGCAGTGGAACTGCCCAGATGAATTCAGGTGATGCTGCAAACTTGGACAGTGTGGAATTATGCCCTATTTTTCGAGCCATGGTGTAGCTCAGCTGTTAGACGTGTATGAAGGAAAGGAGCTGTGTGTGCACAAGCTCAGCACTGGCTCTTCTACCAGCCTTGGAGATGTATTTGCTTCCACTGCTTGGATGTCTGGGTGCCTCACAGGTTTGCAATGTGTTTATCCTCACAGCCTTCCCCTGCAATGGGAAGGTGCTGTTCACTACATTTTTTTCTGATGGGGAGCAGAGATGGATGGGGCAGATGTGTGCCTGAAGGTATCTGTAAAAGTGCTGCAAATTGAATCTGAGTCTCTGCACTCTGGGGTTGATACATTTAATTGCTGTCACATCCCTCCTGAGCTATCCTGTCTTATGAAACCATAATTGTACTGAAGTGGGCTTGTTTTGCTATTGCTTTCTAAATCTTCTGCATGTATCTGAGAATTGCTGAAGTACTCTCAGTCAAAGAAATTATTCATGCCAAGGTGAGTTATCTGATTTTCCATTTTTTTCTTGAGAACCTAACCTTGAAATGCACAGTTTACACTGAGCTGAGAAATTTTTTTTCTGAACTTCATAGATTCCTACCAAACTGCAGAACTGACTGATGAAACTACGTTTTTTTCCTGGGATGTAACTTATGTCTTCACCTGCTTTATTTTCTCAGTTTCTATTTAGACTTATATTTGTTTATATCAACTTATAAGAGGTTTTTGGGGGATTTTTTAAAATTAGGGTTTTAGCCTATTACTGTCTTGTTAACAGAAGAGCTTCTCAAACTAATGTCTGAGCAGCCAATCTTCTGCTTGGGTCTGTGAAGCTGCTTTGATATTAAAAAAAAATAAAAAAATTTCCATAGCAACCTATTAGAAGCACAGAACGTTTTTGCTGTGTAGGGTTTTTATAGTTCGTGCTATACGAACTGTTACACCCTTTCAGTGGAGATTTTTGACTGCTGTAACCAAGCCATAAGAAAGTAGCCAGTAATAACACAGCAACATTTGTTTTTCTATTTAGGGCTTTGTTCTCTTTGTTCTCCATACATAAATGTATGCTGTTATTAATGAAATTATCTCAGGTTTCTAGAACAGCTGCATATTTTGCCCACATTATCCAGCATTTCTTTTGAGTCCTGATATACCAGAATCAACAAACCTGCAGAGCAGAAGATGAGAAAGCAAAAGGAAGTTAACCACCATGTGCTATAGCTATGTTTAAACAGCTGGATGAGCTACTTCCTATCTCCCCAAAGAAGAACCATGCTTTGGCATTTATTTCCATTAAGGCATGGATGTGTGCACCACTCTACTTGTGCTAGACTACTTCAGGATAATGGAGTGAGCCTAAATATTCAGCTTCTGCTTTGGTTACATAAGGAAGTTGCACATTCCCTCCCAGGGCAGCCCTGTTTAGTCCTTTTTGGGTGGTGTTCCAGGTAATTTCCTGTCATTATGGGTGGGCAGTAATAACAAGGAAGGCTCCAGACTTTCTCCAGACTTTCCAGTCATGCTTTTTTTATGTTGCCAGATTAAATAAAGTCAGCAATAATATTGCATGTACCTTCATAAGCAGAGTGACAAAACACTGCTGCCTCTTGTTTCATGACCATGTTGGTTAGGATTCCTGATGCATGATGAAGAATTGCTTTTGCCATCTGGTGGCCTGAAGGCTAGGAGTGAGGGAGAGTTTCAGGCTGCTCAGTCTTTCTTTTGGTGGTTATTATTATTATTGTTATTATTATTATTCATTTTTTGCATTTAAATGTCTGTGTCATAGAGGAACCCAAGAAAACTATTTTGGGTTTTTTAAACATCTTTCCTGAGAAATTCCATATCTGCTCTGCATTATCTCTTGCTTGTTCCCATATTAAGAAATCCTTTGTTTCCTGTCTTACACCTCTTTACAGTGTCCCAGGTCCAGTATCACTGCACTGACTGGATTTACATTTCTTTGCATCCATAGAGACACGGTTTAGTTGTGGACTTGGCAGTGTTAGACTGGGCTCAATCTAATGGTTTTTTACAATCTAAATTATATGAGGGAATAAACAGAAGAGACAGTATTTAGGAATTTAGTAATTTAGAAGCTTGATTTGTTTCAAAATATACACAAAATGGCATTTATTTGGCTTAAAGACATTATTTCTTTGTACATTCATCTTACTTTGGTAGTAATTTCTGAAATACTTGAATTTTGCCCCAGGACCTTGCAGCTGACTTGTCTGCTGCCCTCTAACCCTTTTACCTTTGCAAAACTTAATAGCTTTGGCTAAATATTTAAGTAGATAGTGAGTGGTGTCTCAGAAAAGAGTTGATTGAAGTGGGGCCTCATTGTACCTGTGGTGAAGGAACTGATTAACAAAGAGGATTAGAGGGTTGGGACTGCTGCCCTAATCCTGTCACTTCCATGTTATGATTTTATAGAAGACTTGCTCATTTAGTCCAAACTGATTTTTTTTTTTTTTTTTTTAAATTTGATGTCACTATTTATTTAGTTAAAAATGCTAAGGGGAAGTTCAGAACAGTTGGATTCACTGCATGGGAGTGTGACTGTTTTGCACCAATTTACTCAGTACCACTAAATAGTTATTAATTTGGGTTATGCACTTCTCTGTAGATTCACAGGCTGGTATATTTTGAGATTGATACGGGAAATCCATACTTGTCACTTCTTAGCTTGGCTGTAATGTCACATCACTGGGATCAGCCAAGTGACACCACTTCACATTTGTGTCTCTGTTTGCTTAGGAAAGCCGTGGCAATTGTGGAGGCTGCTGATGCAGCAGTAATATTGTGGTGCCTGTATCCTGACTGCTGTTTGCATACTGGTATGACTGACAGGATGCATGCATTAATTAAATTTAGGACATGATTTGGAGATTCTTACTGAGTTTACATGAAAAATTACTTGCAAACTGCAGGAATTTGGTCGTATATAATTTGCTTTCCTGAACCTTGTTGACAGTGAGCCTTCAGGCTGAGAGAGGTAGCTCTTCACTTGGTCAATTTGTGAACCTCCAGCTTAACCCAGCTGCTTTTGGCTCTTGTTGGATTGGTGTCCAGAGGCCTCTTTGAAGAGCTGTCAGTTTAGCTGGCAGGTATTTATTCTGCAGTGGTGTTATCTCTGGGCACTGCTGATCCCTATTTCAAAATAGCTGTGACACCAGTAAGCACTGAGGCTAACACTTCTGAGAGTTAATTCAAATGGCTTGATCCTAAAGGCTGCACTACATGAAGGGAAAACCTGACTTCTGGTAGCTTAATGAATGGCTGCCATGCCCCAGAACTCCATCACCCATAGCTCAGTGATCATCTCCCACTTATTTGTAAGGCTTCTTCCACCAGAAATCCTGGTATCCTAAAACTTCCATTAACATTGTGGCATTCTGAGAAATGTATTTCTTATTTCTGAAGAAGAGTTTACTTTCTCAACTTTTTAATATGAAGATTTGTGATTTTTCTTACCAACTCTTCTCTCATGGTTATTTACTACTAACAGATTTCTTTTATTATGCTTTTTAGCACTGGAGCAGTTTGCTAGTAATAAGCTGCATCTTATAGCTGGAATGTGTCTATGTGCCTGAAACTCCAGGTCATAGAGGGATATTGAAATTAAAATGCAGTCAAAGCTTTTTTCCTCTCTGAAGATATTTTACTCATGTTTTGAGCACATTAGTTTTTTCAAGGTGTTACTCTCCTTTTGTGCTACCTTTCAAGGCAGTGAAAATGTGTTAACTTGAGTAGACAATGTACAGATACAATTTCAAGAAATGGCATTGCTTTGTAGATTAAGCACCTGAACTTCATCCCATGGTGAAATGCACATTTAGTGTGATTTGATGTGAACAGAAACCAATTTTCATGGCTTTACTCTTCAGTTAGTGTAGCATTTCATTACAGTGACTGGGAACCCTCTCCCTTCTTTCCTCTGAGTTAAATCCAGACTCTTCTATGGCTCAGAGTAATGTGTACTTTTTCTTGTTTTATCTTTATTCTCAGGATTTGCTAATACTCCCACAGCTGCCTTGCATGTCATTCTGTTTTTCTCAGAGGTATCCAGGCAATTCCCGTTTTCTTCCCCCTTCCTCTGAAGAATTTCAAAGATCCAAAAACAGAACCCCAAGGATTGGTTCAAGAGCTGACAGAAAGACTGTGTTCAGGTTTGCATGCCATGAACTCTTAAAGTCGTTGATCTCTCTGCCTGAAATCCCCACCTGTGCAACTTTGGCTTGTTTCATGAAAGAGTGCTAAATTCTTATGTGATACCCTGAAGGGACTCACTGTGTGCCATTACTTTGGTTGGCTGCTGCCTCTTCTCTCAGTTCTGTGTTTTCACACTGCCACTCAGACCCCTCAAGTCTTCTGGCTTCTCAGAAGTCTGTTAAATCTGGTTTTGGTTGGAAAAGAGCTGGAAAGATGTAATGACTAAACAGGATTTTACTGCATGCTACAGGCAAATCTCTTTGTGGTTACCTGGAGCTGTGTTATGACCAGTACTGGAGAGTGAGAGAGTTTATTTATAATTACAAAGTCTACTATGAGAATACTGATTCACCTACGGTTAAAAAAAAAAGTGTCTTTTACATTTTGAGGAAGAATCCTCAAGAGCCCCATCGTGAATGTGTTGATACATTTTATAAGAGTGAGTGTGTTCCTGCAGCATATTCCACCCCCAAATGAGAGGCATGCCAGGTTGTTTTTCATGCCTGTCAGTTATTGGAATGTAACAGATGTGAAACTCGAAGGCAAACTGCTGTGAGCAGCTCCTGTCCTGACCAGCACTCTGTGTTAGTTAATGATTCCTGTGTCTTCCACAGGTGTGTGAAAAGGTGTAGAGTACCAGCAGCACTTGGAAGTATCTAGAAATAGCAATGCTGTGTGTTTCAGATGTGCCAAAGGTTGGAAGTATTTGAATCCTCATTCAGCCCCTATAGTTTGAATGGATATAAATGATATTTTCAGGTATATTTTTTTTTTTTATCTTTAACAGAACCTGCTTAACAAAGTTCTGCTCCAGATGTGTCTTCCATCAAGCAAATCCTGCGAGTATGAGTCAATTGTACATTTCCATAAAACAGTACAAGTACTCCTAGTTAAAATAGCTTTCAAACAACCTGTGTGAGACAGAAGAGAATTATGAATTTGTATATTTATATCTATTGAGTATCAAAGTTATTTGGCTTGACACTATATCTCACCTAAGTCTGAAAGTTTTATCCAAAGCTTTTGTCTGTATTCTTGTCTGTGTAACTCAGGACAGGCAGAATCCAGCTTCTGGAATAAACAGGATCTTGAACAAGTGAGAGATGGAGAATTTGAGATGCTGAGTTTTATCATACAAAGTCCAGTAACACAAGCTAAAGTTGAGATCGATCCTTCTCCCACTCAGTGGTGATGAGACAGCTTTTCTGTGGGCTAGTAGATACGTGGATGTTAAAGAAGGTGAGCTGGCCAGCTGATCATAATGTCAGAGTCCAGAGCTTTTCCTCAGATGTTTTTTGCTTAGTTGCACACTCCTGAGACATGCATACCAATGCAAGCTGAGGGTATCATGGGGGTTCTTTGTTCTTCATGCTTTTTTAATCAGTCAGTTGCTTGAAATGCTTCTGTTGTTTAAGGTGACTGGCCAGTTATTGCAGAATTTTATAGCAGCTTTAACTAAAAACTTTACAAAGTTATGTTGCATAACCCCTTCATTTCAGTCAACAGAGCAATTGCTGACATCTCTTGGGGAAGCAGCATGTGTTTTTTTCTTTTCCCCATTGTGAGTTTGGGAGGGTTCACTTCCTCACCATCCATGGTGTGTCAGCACGAACCCAAACTCCTCCCCATTGCTTGTCTCCTTTGGAAACTTTGCCTACACACTGGGCATCGTTTGTCTCTGTCCTAATTCCTGTCTGACTGTAAACGAAACAGGAACATTTGCAAAGAATAAATCTTTTCAGTGTATTGACAAAGCTGCTTCTATAATTGTGTTAGCTGAACCAGACGATGAGCTGAAATCCTTTCTGAATTAGGGTTTATGTAACTCTAACCCAATTCCTGGCTAAGCCTTGCAGCTCGATCCAGAACAGTGAGCACTGACAGCTCATGTCTTTTGCTGCAGTCTGAAATGTGTGCCTAACAAACTAAGGCTGGAATTGTTCAGTCTGCTTTTTCAGCTTGGGTCTGCCCTGCAAAAACAGTCACTTCCCTGCGGCAGTGTCATTATGAAAAGAAGGAGGAAATGCTCAGTTGTAGCCAGGGGTGTAGTTGTTTCCAAGCAGAACAGGCTGGCATGCGGGCAAGAAGCCAAAGGAATGTGGTTGGCTGTTGGAGCAACTTGGTTGTTGCTGTTTGCAGGAGCTCCATGTGGATAGCGCCAAGCTGGCCTGGAAAGCATAGTCCACTCCAGGATGCATTTGTCTGAAAGCGTTTCCTGTGAGCACAGGGTGGCTGTGAGAAAGGAAGAGGAGTTTTACCTATCACGGGGTCTCTTACAGACTTGGGAGTGAGGGAAGGCCTCCATCCCTTTCTTTAGCTCCCCACTGCTGCACTCTTTCACCATTATGTTGTTTGGAAAATGGTGAAAAGCAGCAGAGCAGTGGCATAGGTAAAGAGCTGGAAATGCTGTGTGTTCCATAAAGAGCTGGAAATGCTGTGTTCTTCTATAACTATTTAAGGTGTATTATACAGTGAAGGCACAACCAAGTTCATTGGAAGCCATAATTACGCCATGTTTCAAAACAAAACTATGATCAAAAGAAGTCCTTCCAGACCTGCACTGGATATTAGAAAAGAGGAATTGGTTGATAACACCAAAATCTCAATGTGAATGAAAACCACTAGCACATATTATACAAATTATTTGAGTTTTGTGCTAAATAAAGATATTTAATAAGAGGCAAAAAGAAAAAAAAAATAGTTTTACAAAGACAATCTGTGTTCTTTTGCATTTTATAGACTTTGACATGTGTAATTTTTTTTAAAAAAAATTTTAAATGATCAGGCCATTTTTTAGTTTTCAACATCTGTAAAGGAGTAATAGTTAGGATGTTGGATTCTTCTTACTGTATTTATTTGGAAAGATTACATGGTAGATTTTGAAGTTAGAGCAAAAAAGGAACTTTGTGCAAAATAGGTGATGTTTTTCTTACCAGAATTACTATTTGACTTTTGTCAGTTCCAGATAATGAAAATTTCAGTACAAGGCAAAAAAAAAAAAACCAACCTATTCAGCTTCTATAAAAATTTTAGAGCACATCCAGTGGCATTATGTTTTGGACAAAATTTCTGGTAAGTAATTAGTAAGATGAAAATCAGCTTATTTTTTCACTCAAATAATATTTGACTCTCAGCTAAAGATTAGAGAACTCTCAAAAGCTCCCATAGTCTGCATTTGAAGACTAGTAGTAAACTCCCTATTGGATTATGACTGGTGGTTTTTCAGCTTCTGAGGAAAGAGGGGATTAATTGAAAATGTCAACTTCAGTTTGCTGGATTTTTGAGGGGGCAGTGGGAAGGGTGACAGGGTCTTTTTATTTCCTTCCACAGTTCCAGAGATGAGAGTCTTCCCAGATATGATGAGTGTAAATTTGGAGCGGTGTTCAAACTGATCCTTGATATTTACATGCATAAAAGATTTTCTCAGAAGTCATTCAGAAGTCTTTGGAGTTGAATGAGATTCTAACAGGAATTAAACTGGCCATGCTAGCCAGCACCTACTGTCAAGATACTGCTCAGGGAGAAAAGAGAGTAGAAAACTCCATCTGGACTCCTGAGCAGTCTTATCATGTGGTGACTGAATCTGTACTTTGAGCTTGAGGCTGATGATGTTTTGTAATAAGTATTAGGAAAAATATTTATAAATTCACATTGGAGGCTTAAAGAAGGGATGTGTAGTTTATTTTATAAAATCTTTTTTATTTATTAGATATTCTGATTAATTACTCTGTAATCCTTTTGATTTGCTGAAAAGGTGACTATCTCAGACTTTGAGCTGCAAAAAGAGGTGCTGTAAACATGTTTCCCAAAGGTTTACAGTGGGATTAGGAAAAATACAGCCAGTCTTTAACACGGCTGAGGAAGACAAGTCAATCCTTGTTTTCAGTGTCGCTGGACACTGACAGCAGAATGTCTGAGTTAATACAAGGAGCTGCAGCTCTATTCCATAAGCCTGACAGTCTGTCCTTATTGTTTTGACAAAAAGTATTGATTTCCATACTCAACCTTTTTTCTATTTGCAGTTTTTCACACTGCTAATCTAATGTGATGGTGTGAAAAAATGTACTGGTTCTTTTTTTAAGACTTCTTGGGCCTTGGCACCTTTTACCTGCTAGGCTTTTGCCTACAAAACAACTGTTTGTTGCAATTGTGAATTGCAGTGCAATTTCACATCAATTTTCGTCATGTTACCCACAGATTTTATTTATATTTAATATATAATGCACCTAGATATAGTATCTCTAGATATTTACATACCATTTTAATACATATATTGCATGATTGTACTATACAGATATTAGATTATATTTGTATAAACATATGGTTTTTTCCATAATATGCACATTTTGTCATGTATTTCCTTCCATTTCTTTTCATCTGTGGAGATGTATACATAATTTCTATGAATAATGACAACTTTTATGTATCTCTACTCTTGAGTTGTTCTGTAGAGAGTATCCAGAAAAATTATCATCTATATGGAGTATTTCCCAATAGTAATTTACTCTGTAGTGTATAGCCTGCTGGGACTTATTATGCAAATGCTTATTTGTTGGCTCTACCCCATATTTTTTCTGAAAGAATGTTTTTTTCATTGCTTGGGGAAGAAAAAAAACAACAAGTTTTGACAAGGTCAGTATTCACTTCTTTCCTCACCTGTTATCTCTGTCCTTCCCTTTCAAAAAATTAAAGCAGATTACCTCCTGTTGGTTGTATAAATATGTCCTAATTGCTTCATGTCAGTAAAAGCACTGAATGCCCACATGCAGACAGACTAAGACTCTTGCTGTGGGGATGAAAAAAATCCTGCAGAGTTAGCCCTGAGTTAGAAAACAATTTTGGAGTTCTCATTACAAGGTCTGACGTTTCATTTCTTAGCAGCAGTCAGCTGAAGACAGAGACATGGGAAGCTGAGGCATGGTTACATTCACGTCCTTTGGTCATGTGCATTGTTTTGCTTTGGAGGAACTGCAGCACAAATATCTGAAATACAGAAGGAGATGCTGCTGATGAAATAAGAGGCTAAGGAAAGTTTCTATCTTCCAATATTTTCAAATTACCAAATATGTGGAATAATACTGCTCAAGAATATGTTGTAGGCAACAAATTAGTCTTCAAATTACCCTAAACCATGAGAATTTTCCCTTCTGAGTTTCATAATAATTTCTTATTATCAGTTTTTAATTTCAAGCTAAAGAGCCTAACAGCAGCTGCTTCAAATAAATGCAGTTACTGTGATCTTGGAATTTTTTTATGCCTTCATTATGCTCTGAATTAATTCTTGACTTCTGTATTGTTGTAAGGATTTTGTAGAACTCACTCTTTTCCCAGTGTATCCACACACAGGGCAAATGGATTCTGTTTGTAAATTCACAACTCCATAGCAGGGGCACAATTCCTGTTTATAAAAGTGGTTTGTGCTGCTTAAGTGCTGTATAAATGCCCAGGGGTTTTTTATCTCTCTGTATGTATTTGAGTGTGACCAGCCCCTGGGAGTGGCATCAGGGCAGCTGTAAGGTTTGACATGCAGGTGTGAGATCTGTCATAGCGCCTCAGCTGTGCAAAGCCCCTGCCAGGTGGGGAGAGCAGGAGCAGAGCTGGCACAGAGACTTGGTCAGTGTGAAAAATGTTTTTGTGATTCATGTCAACTGGCAATGGAATCAGCAAATGCTTGTATCTGCTGTGTTGAAAATAGACACAAAAAACGGTTTTGAAACTTTCTGAGTGAATAGCCAAATCAAACATCGAAATAAAAGAAGTATAGTAGAGTAAAATAGATGAGGTAGCAAGATGACTGATACTTAGAATAAAATAGAGGAAGTTGTGATAAAGCTAAGAGATATTGCAACAAAGCAACTAAATGCTTATGTTTAATAAAAAGCTTGATGCACTTGACAAAATCATGTAGCAGACACCAGGGTAAGGCCTCCCTCCAGATGACGACAAGAAGGACAGGAAGCCAATGACCACCTGGAAAGATTATGAAATTGCTGATCCCAGCTTATTGATATTTGCTGATTCGGACTAACCAAGCACATTGGAAAATGCTTTGTAGGCCTAAAACCAGTATATGTACTACTCTGGTGAACTTGCAGTGGTGTGTGCCCCTAGTGGAGCAGTGAATCCCCGGCCACCCAGCGCTGCTTGCTTGCTTGCTTTAAAATAAAAGATATAAAAATGAAATCTGGTTTGGTTATTGAAATTTTATATCAGTCAGTGCCAGATGAGGGGAATCCTGGGTTCAGCTCCCTGCTCAGGTTGGTGTGTGGCTGGGTCCTGCAGTGCCCACCAGATGGGACAGATGGGTCCCATGGCTCCCACCCTGGCTGCAGGGGCAGCTCAGCTTCTGCAGGGGCACAAACAGAGGTGCCAGCTTCAGGGCTGGCGCTCTGCTCACCCAGGGCATCCTTCCCAAGGAACAAATCCCTGCCTCAGGGGTGTTTGCCTCAGGCCGAGGAGCCAGGTATGCTTTGGCTCCCCTGAACTCTGCGTTTGTGGAAAGGGAAGGTGAGGGAGGGAGGATGACAGCTTAGTGCAAAGTTTGGTTTATTTCTCACTGCATTTAGTCATGGGTGGCACTAAGTGAAGTGAGATGACAAATTTTCTTTTGGAAATACTGATAACCTTCAAGCTGTCAGTGTTGTCTATAATCCACTCACCTTTTTCTGGTTTTAAGCCTCTTGCTGTCCTTTTACCTCTGATTGTATGAGGCGTTCTGGGGCTTTAATAAGACTGCTTTCAAAGCTTTGTGTCTTATTTTCTTCATGTGGCAAATAAATCTTTCTCATTGTATTAGCCAGCTTTTCATAAATGAATATTGCTTAGTTTGACCACGTGGGTGCTTCTTGCTTTCCAACAGCAGACATCTCCTTTTACTTTTAAAATACTTTTTTTTTCTTTTAAGTGTTAAAAAATGACAGTATAGCAGAGGATAGACTAGAGATCTGAAAAGAAATAAATTTTTTCCTTCTGTGGTTTCTTGCACTTACTTCAGGCAAGTGTATGGAGGATATTCCGAAAAGGAAGAGCAAGTCAAAAACTGGCAATAATGAACAGGCTATGTAATATTCCCCTTTCTGCTCACTTAATTATTTATAAGTGTGCTAAAAATTCCATGTATGACAGAAAAAGTTGTACTCACTTTTATGGTGCTGGAAAGAAAATGTTTTGTGTGAAACTGGAGTGGGAGTGAAGAAAAACAGGAGTACATTGTGTTTGGGTGGCAAATCAGACAAATTCTCTTTAGCCACGTTATTTTTCAGACCCTGTGTCTGAAACCTTCCAATCCTGAAGGACTGGAGAATGGTTTTCTAGGGCATCTGCTCCAAAAGATTACTTGTACACAAATCTCGGAGTTAGAAAGACAAAGGGAATGATTTTTATTTTGTTGTTGCACTGAGATTGCGAGCCTAATTCCTCTCTGCTATGCAAGTCTCATTTGATTCTACCTGGAGAATAGGGTCAGTAACACCAGTCTGGGAACATTTCGTGATGATACGAATTAATGTAAAGCTGTTGGAATCTAATTCTCCTTGATAATATCCTAGTGATACAGCACAGATGAGATGTAAAGAATAATAAGGACCAGAAACTTAATGAAATTTTGAAAATGTTCATAAGAAAATCTGTTCAGAAATCTGAGAGCTACGTGAGAGAGCAGTACTAACTCGTAAGTCAAATTTAGTCAGTGTGAATTGATGTAGTTTCGCAAAGAGATGAGGTTAAAGGACTCCTTAATTTTTGCCCTGGTATATAAGAAATTAGGCAAATTGGCAACTTTTCTAACTTTCTAAGAATGTCAACAAAGCAAGTAGAGATGTGGCATCAACAGCCTTGTCAAAGTAGCTAAATTTTGAATGGTGTTACTTTGAATCTTTAGTATCTTATGCCAAAAACCAAGCCATGTAGCAGGAAGATTTTCTTTTTCCTTAGCCCCTGAAAACACAGCTTTCCTGCAGTGTGCTTTAAGGGATACCACCACAGTGTTTCTACTGTAAATTGTAACATTCTGTAAATGTTATTCTGTTGTAAATCTTTTAACATTCTGATCAGTGACAAAACAATGTTGTTCCCTGGGTAACAACTGTACCTATTTCTTGGGATATAAAAATGCCAAACCAGAGTGACATCCGTGGGAACACAAAACCCAGACTTTTCTGTGAGCAGTAAAGCAAACTGTAGAATACTGAAGTTAGAAGTGCTGTGAACACAAGGAAGAAGGAAAAGAATCCTCATTTAAAGCCAGTGGCAGCAAAGCTTCTTATGTGTTAAGAGTGATGCCCTGTTACTGTACCAGTTTCATTGCCTTCTGTACATTAACATGAATTAAAATGAATTAACACTGCCTCAGGTCTTCAGTTTCCTTTACAGACTGAAGTAGGAGAGCCCTTTTGATGGATCTACTGTATTCAGTTAGGCTGAAGACGAAGTGGATCAACAAGAGATGTGGAAGAGAGAAGCAAACAGGAGGAAAATGGGGATGTTGCTGGAGATGATGAGCATTCAGTTTAAAATAAAATCCAAACTTGGACTTTATTATGCAGCTGATATTCGTTATATAATATAACGAATATAAAAAGCTGTAGAGCATGAATAAATTGCCTTTAGGAGAAAGTGAATTTTAAGAAAGGACTAAAATGTGAGTCATGTAGCCATGTGTCAGAGGTGAGATGTCTCCTGCATTGCTGGTTCTTCTGCCGCTCACTGTAGGTCTAGAGCTGCTCTCAGAGAATGAACATTGCTAACATGCCGTTACCCTCAGCTGCTCTCCTGTCTTACGTCCCACCATTTCTGTTTTGGTAGAGGCCAGAGGCTTGCACAGAATGCTCCCTGCTGTGTGGAGGGAGCCCTGTGCACGTATCAGTCAGGGTTCCCACCCTGAATGATTTGCACTGCAACAAACAATCATGTTATGCAAATGAAAGAAGTAAGTGGATGGGCAGGAGAAAAGCAAAGAATGTAGACAGAATTAGAGACTACTTTATTATTGGTCTGACTATGTGTACAGTTCCTTTCAACAATCCTTTTAGCCTACAGAACACTATGTTATCTGTCACTTCAGATGGTGACAGACTGAGGCCAGTTGAGGTTTGTCTTGTTGCCACCAAGTTTCATTAGATGTGAAAGTGAATTTTAATCAAATGTTCTCCACTGGACTGTACTTTCAGTAGGCAGTGGTATGGTGGTCTTTGTAGCATCTCTCCAGTCTGTTTTCCTGTTATACCACTTTTTATTACCTAACAGTACTGGATCAAATAAAAGATGTCCTGTCTTGAGCAGCAGCCATAAACAAGGTCAGGGCAAGCATGCATGATAATGTTTTCCATTCCCTTCTGAAACTTCGAGCATTTTCACCCCATGGATTTACTGAGATAGGTGAGGTCTCAGTGTTTAATGTTACCTGTGCTTTTCCATGCCCATTCCCTACATTTCCCCTTCCATCAACATGATCTTCTGCTCCTTACCACACTGGCCAAACACATCCAAAGCTAAGCATTCCTTCTGCCAGGTCTTTTTCTTGGAATCAGTGATGTATTTTACAGATTTGATAGCCTGGCTAACAGACTGTAAAAATGCACATCACTGATCTAGTTCACATTAACTTGTGAAAATAGCTAAGGTAGGAACAATTTTATCTGGGCTTTTCTGGTCACTGTTCCATCCCTGTGTCATGTGCATCTGACCTGTACCTATCCACATTTTACTCAGAGACACTAATTTAAATGAATTTCTTAACATTATGTCTTTATTTATATAACCAATGGAAGCATTGACAGCTAAAGTTGGCATGCAAAATAGGGTGACTCATTTGTCGTTGAGACTTTTTTGATGATGCTTTATTTTACATAAAAATTATATTCTTGTTTCAGTGGCTGTTGAATACACACTAGGTACTCTTAACTTCTCTGTCAGAATTGTGTGTCTCAAATGTCTTTAAAGGTTAGGAGTGAAGAGTAAATGAAGTTAAGATGTAGACTCTCCTAGGTGTTGTTAGACTGTTATTTAAAATGACCTTTTTATGGCTTTGGTTTTTAGTATTCTTTGTTTCTTAAAATTGCATTTCTTCACATACTGTTTTCATATGACACAAAGGTTGAAAATATATTTGCTAAAAAGATCAGCCAGAAAACTAATAAAACTGTTTGCATTTTTTGTTTGGTGTGTTTTTTGGGTTTTTTTGTTTGTGGTTTTTGTTGTTGTTGTTGGTTTTTTTTTTGGGGGGGGGATGTTTGTTCTGGGGGTTTTTTTGTTGTTTTTTGGGGTTTGTTTTGTTTGTTTGGGGGTTTTTGTTTTCTTTTGTATTCTTTTGTATTTTTTGTTTTGTTTTTGTTGAGATTGCACTACCGAGGGGAAGATAAAGCTCCATGCATTTAAAAGGTTTCCTGTAGGGAAGGTGAATGGCTGTGCAGGAGGCAGAGCCTGCTTGAGATTTTGCTGTGCGATGCTCTCATACATATTTCATCTAAATGTACATTAAATTTTACAAATAACAGCAAAACAAGTAGCAAGTAGGGTGATTGAGAAGTCAGGCAGGTCTGCAGGAGAATGCTGGTGATGTCATTCCATTTGCCTCAGGCTGATATTAGTGAAGTGCTGCCCTTCATTCCTGGGAACAGTGTGGAAGCCTGGGAGCACTGAATGTGTGGATCTGGTGGTGACAGGTGCAGTGCAGGCTTTGCATTCAGAGATGTTTCTCACTGCTCCTGTTGCAATGCCAGCTTTGCTCTCCTCCTTCATATTGGGGATCTGTTTTCAGTTAAGTATGGGGACCTGTGAAGGAAGACACCACTGGCTCTTGGTCTGTAGATTTGTTAGCCTGAGAGGAAAGGATGTCACAGTTCTTTGAAAAACCCCCAAACATTATTGTGGCTCTCCAGTGCCTGGCATCTGATATCCCAGGTGAGATCAGTGAGATGTTGGAAAACATTAGAAAACCTTCAAACCTTGAAACAGCTTCAGACAAGCCTTCCAAGAAAACCTATGGCTCTTCTCCCAGAATGGTCTGGGTAACCTCTGGTATAGCAGCACTGCAGAAAGTAACTTGTTATAGATGATTGAAATAAAGGTGTTTGAATTATTAGCTTTGATCTAGGCCTGCCTTGATCTAGAAAAAATATTTAATGATTTTCATTTTGAGATAGAGCTGAGTGCATTTGGTGACTTTACTGTGTGAGCAGCTTATGAAATGAGGATGCTGTTGAAGAGCTTTTTGGATAGGCCTAGACAACAATGAATAAACAGCATTTATTAATTTAGTGTGTAACTTCTACACCCTGGTCTCGCTAATTACCCTTATGCCATATGTGGTTTGCTTTGTGGCTTTCCCCCCCAATTATCATGAGGTTAGGAACAAATTTTGTGAACTATGCTAATTGCAGCAATGTGCACAAAACTCATCCATGTCTGTCAGTGTCTGCAGAAAGGTGTCAGAGCATGGCCCAGGCTTTGTTTGCTGGTGCTGAGCAATAGGACAAGAGGCAAGGGCAGAAACTGATGTCCAGGAAGTTCCACCTGAGCATGAGGAAGAACTTCTTACTGTGCATTGATCATGCACTGGAACAGGCTGCCCAGAGAGGGTGTGGAGGTTCCCTCACTGGAGATACTCCAGAACCTTGTGTACACAGTTCTGTGCCCTGTGCTCTGGGATGGCCCTGCTTGAGCAGGGAGGTTGGAGCAGATGATCCTCCCCTGTGGTCCCTTCCAGCCTGCCCCATTCTGTGATTCTATGTATACCATGTGTTATTTAAAAACTGTCTTCTTTTAATAATGTAGGACAGTTATTAGAGCAATTATGTGTTACTGAAATCTTTCCTCAGTCTGGGAAGTCACAAGAATTAACATAAGATCTGGTATAACCTCAACATATGCCTTGCTTTTTTTTTTTCTCTGTTTAGTTATCCTTTCCTGCAAGTCCTTGTCAGTGATTTGGCAGCAATGTTAGAAGTGGAAAAATCAGCTAAGAGTAACTGTCACTAAGAAAAAGCAGCTTGTAACATGAAGTGCCTACTTAAAATACATTTTTTTTATTACTTTTTTTTAATGCATTCCACATTTTTGTTGCTTTTCTGGATTAACATGTTACATGGAATGCAAATATGAGAAACGCTGTGGGCAGATCCCTAGCAAGTGGTGTGAGCTATGTGAGAACACCCTGGGGTCAATGACCTCTGTAAAATGCTCATGAACTGCAGATGAAGTATTCAAATGTTATTCACAGCAGAGGCTGATAGACTAGATTGTTTCTGTATCGTGCCCTTTCTCAGCTCCTACAAAATGTACTTGAATGGGGGCTTAAGAGGGTCTTCAGGATTTATTTATGGAGCCTCTCATGGTAAAACTTACTTTTAGCTTACAAAAGAGCAGAGTGCATTTTTCAACAGTATCGTTTCTCTCTTGTTGTTAACTGTTTCTAACCAGATCTAGACTAAAACAAGGATTGTACTAGTCTCAAGGACCAAGAAAAATTGAGCCAAAGTGTTGTGAGGAAGAGTGAACTTCTTCTGGCTTGATTATACCCTTTTTCTACTTGTTGTTCTGAAATTTCTACGCTTTCAGCATAAATACAGAAAGTGCATTCATTACTAAGGCTGGAAACTCAAGTAACCTCAGGTGACCAATTAGTGGTAATTGAAATGCTGGGAGCAGATTGTAGCCGCCTGTATCCCAGTCAGCATCACTGGTTGCAGGGGGGTGACTGCAGTAAACTGAAGGGAAGGGGAGCAGGACAGGACCTGTTCTTTACCCAGCAGCATCGTGTGGTCTCAAGTAGGAAAACTTTCCATGCTAAGTACCTGGTAATCTTCCTGGTCAGAATTCCCTTGCAGTTCCTTGGATATAATGCAGGGGTTGGGGGGGGGGGGGCTTTGCTGTGATTACCAGGATGTACCCCTGTGTGGAGATACCTTTCATACCAAAAGTGGTTAGACCTAAAACATTGTAATGATATTTCATGGTGGTCTGTGATAAATGGTTCAAATTCAGTCAAATGATGATCTAGCAGTGGCATAGCAAGTTGGAATACTTTTAATTTATTCTCTTTTCTAATAAAATATAAACTGTCTTGGATTTAGGTTGGGCTGAATAGGTACAGGAGTTACCTACTAACTTTGATTACTAACTTGTACAAAACAAGGCTGTCAAATTTAGCATGCATATGAGGACTTACTCATTTAATATTGAATCCTCAATTGCCCTTCTGTAAATGTTCTTAAAAGTAGATGGTGATCACATCTCACAGGTTGCGCTATCTGTATTTATTCCCCTATTTCACACAGTCCCATACAAATGCACACCCTCTCTTTTATTTTCTGTGTATTACAGAATTAATTCATACAGGGGCTGCAGTGGAAGCTTTGGACTTCAGCTATTGCCAAATAGCTGTTCTAAATTGATAGAGGTTGCTGTCACTGGTAGCTATGCAACTGTCCTGTTTCCCTTTTCTATTTGCACTTTGGCAAATCTATTTTTTTCCTTTTATACTTTGTAGAGGGGAAGAAACTGACTTTCTGATTTTATTATTTTGTTTTGTGTTCTCAGCACACCGTAGTCAGCTAAGTGGCTGAGCTGTGCACTTTGGTAGGTGGGGTCACAGGTGTGGGACCTCCAGTGCTGCAGGAGTGAGGATGGAACCAGAAGCCCCCTTTGTTAAAGACAGCTGGGAACGTGTGCATCCTCACCACTGGTTTTGTGATATGCAGCCTAACAGGTGTAATGACCCTTAAAGTTATGTTTGTGTTTATTCCAGAAGTTATGTCAAAATGTCTGAGCTTTTCTTTAAATTTTATCCCTTTTTTTCCTCTTGCTTTCCAAAAGGAGTGTTGCTAATGAGTGCTCCTTTCAGCAGCTTAGTTCTGTGCTCGTCTCGGAGGTTTCTGATGCCAGGGGGTTGCTCACATGATGAGTGTTATGTCCATATTCTCAAGCAGCCTACGTGAAAGATGTCTGGCAAAGCTGGAATACAAAATACAATAACAAAGTCTAAAATTGTAATCATTATACCCATTAAATCATGTTATCAAAACAGTTCTTTACAATTAGTTTCCCTTAACGGCTCTTCACAGGAAAAAAAACCCCTCAAGACTCCTATCCACTGAACCAAATCCCAGTGTAATTATTCCCATGTGATAGTAGTGAAAGGAATATGACTGCAGATATAAAACCTAAAAGCAAAATCTGTCTCCGGGGTTTTGTTCCAGAACTGAGGAAAGTGAGGGCAATTAGTTGACCTAGAGAGGGTTTACACACAGTCCTAATCTGGTTTTTGATGTCTGCTGCAAAACAGTCTGGAACCTGATTCATTTACAGCCACAGGTAATGAGCAGGCTGGAATTCTAAAGGTGTGTTCGTGACAGCTCCCTGTACGAGCCTGGATTACTGCCCACAGGGAGATGGTTTAGAATTAAAATGTCCTTCTACTTTCTTATTTTTGTTTGTATTTGGAACATGGGAGAGAAATGTCACTTCTCAGTTAATCTGTGTGCTAGCTCCCCTTGTATGTAGCTGCTACAAAGAATCTCACTCTGTTTTTAAGATGCACAAATTTGGACAAGGTTGTGGCTCTTACCACATCTGAAAGATCTTTATAGAGGTTCCCCAGACACTTCCTATAGAAAAGAAATGCTGCAGAGAGGGAGATATTTATGATGCAGTTTCAGGAGGCTCATTAACTTCCACAACATGGATGAACTTCAGGTAAAATAAACATTTAAAGGGCATTTTGAGGGACAGGTGGCAAGAATAATTTGTATCTGTGGTAATATTTATAAACATGGCATTTAAGAAACCTCAGAAGCTGTACAAAAGCTTGTCACTATTTGGTTGCTTACTAAACAGGAGGAAAAATTGTAGGTAATGAAACCATGCGAAAATAAGAGATATCTAATGTCCTACCTAAGGAGCAGATTAGGATTGTTTGTTTCCCAGGTCAGGGTAAAGCCAACAATAGCAGCAAATGGACATTTGTTTACTCTCCTTCCTTAGGTTTTAACTTTTTAGGTTTTAATTAGGACTTTAATTTTCTCGCACTTAGAATGAGAAATGCTACAAGCAAAGTGGGATATTTTTTAATTGCTAGGAAGAGATTTTGGTGCGTTTCAGTGGAGCCAGTGCTAGCTGTGCAGTGGGAATATCCACATTCCTGTAAACTGAAGATGATAGTGATACTGGGTTACTTTTTAGTTTAATTTTTGCTCAAGCTAGTTCTGCATCATTGTATCTGTGACTTTAAAACAGGTACTGGGGTAATACCTTTGCAGGTGCTGCCAGTTGTTCCTTTTAGGAAGAGAAATGATCAGCTGTTAACACTGATGTCCTTGATTAAAATTAACAAGCAGCTGTTGACAAAGGCCAACAGTCTGATTTGTTACAGGTGAGGTGGTTCTTTGTTTCTGGCTTGTGTGTCCCCCCAGTGTAAATACACAGTGATAGAAATCTAGTTGTCAGTTTTACTGAAGAAATACTGGTCAGTAGAGAATTCAGTTTGTTTTGTCTTTCCAGCACTGGCATTGGCTTTGGAATGCTAGCAGGGAAAAATAAATCCAAGTCAGGCTTTTCATTTAATTTTGTTTTCTCCTAATCCATGCTGTCAGGCCAGTGGCACATGAACAGCCATGTATTTGCTATGCAAGGTATTGTTTGTGAAGCTTTTTTCTGCAGGGTGAACCTATGATATCAAGGTTGATTTTTGTCAAATGTTTTTGTTTGCTGTGTTGATGTCCCAGGTTACCAAGGGGTTAGACACCATGACTAGCAATGTCTCTTCAAGTCAGAGACTTTAAGTCTATTTTTTAATTAAAAAAAAAAAACAAACCACAAAAACCAACAGATTTAAAGCTGGTCTTACTGTACTTTGTGTTTAAATGAGTGAGGAGTAATTGTATGTTCATAGATAGAAACATAGCAAGATGCAAAGGTTTTAACCTTAGAGTAAGTAAATTCAGGTTGAATACTAATTTTTAATGATCAAAGTAAATGACAAGTGGTTTTTTAAATTCAAATTTAGTCCTTAATGCTTTCTGTTCTAAAGTGGAGACTGACATAGTTGAATCATTGAGTTTGATGGCAGAATTTACAAACCTAATCTGGATTAAATTTTTGAAAGATTTGTGAAAACTGTGAGTTATTGGCATAAAACTGGGTGAGGTTAGAGAGTGCCTGTGTGGGAGGTGCAATGTCAGGAGCAGTGGGGCTTTCTGCCCTTAGCCTGTAGATACAAAAAACTCCTAAAAAAATTCCTTTGGGCATGAAATTGAAGTATAATGTATTGCAGGTATTAGGGGGGTTTGGGTCAGTGTAAGGTCATCAGTTATATTGTACCAAGTAAGTTAAATGTTGGAATCATATCATAAATTAAAGTTACTGCTTTGTTGTCCTTCCTTGAAGAAGCTGAATGAGTAAATTAATTTGTGGTGAGTTTAATGTCTGGCTAGCCATTAGAATGGCTCCAGTGCAATCACTTTCGTAGATCATAATAGTCTTGAAAAGTAAATAGTTTATAAAAGCAAAAACCTTGAAGGAAATTACAGACAGCATAATGGCTTTTTGAGAGGCATGCCTTTGCATCCATATATACTTTTCTTTTTAATCCAACAAAATAAAATTGGTCTGTTATTTCTGCAATATTTTTTGTCTCTGGCAATCCAGCAAATCGTTAATGAGAGTTTTTCCATTCAGAGCAGCAGGGGTCTTGATTGCCAGAATGTTTGTTACAGGGGAGGAGGGTGTCCTCAAAGACTTTTCTTCTCCTCTTCTTTTTTTAATATAATAAGAATTTTAAAAATGGGGGAAAAAATAAGGTTAAACAAATGTCATTCTCTGCTTGCAGTTACAATGGCTGAAGGGCCCCCACTTTTGTGATTTTGGAGGCATCAGAATTGTTACTGGCTTTGTCCCCGTTGCAGGCAGTGACAAGGAGTAGAAAGGTACCACATCCTGTTTCACAGAATTGGGTGCAGTGAGCTGTAGTTGTAAAAGATGCACCTTAAGTCAGTGCCTGAGATCTGCACAAGCTTTTTTTTCTGTGTGCCCTCACTTTTCCTTTTTGCAGTATGATTTATGTCTTGTTCTCTTAACCACCTTGTGTTTTCCCGTTGTTCTTCCATGACTCTTTTGCTCATCCCACATTCTTCCCGCGCTTCTCTTGCACGCTGAATCTCACTTGCTGAGGTAGAATCATGTGTTTCCTTTCTCTTTGGGAGAAGATTATCCAGACAACTGACTCGTGAAGTGTCTCTGGAAGGTGGGGTGCCCAGAACATTCACCAGCTATGCTACTCAAAAGTTGGCCTGTCACCACCTCAGCCTACAACATTGAAAACCTTGTTTGATCCTGGATCCTAATTCCTCTGAGCCAGATGTGTCTGGGTACTGCTTCTGCACTTATCTGTCAGTCTTGAACAGCTCATGATGTCCAGAGTCACAGCTACCCTCAAGTTTTCACACAGCTACTGTTTAATCTATGAAGCTGAGAGGGGCCGTGGGGGAAGGCAAATCAATTAGAGGTGCTTAAGAGTCTCTAAGAAAACAGACATGTTGCTTTTACAGGACTTTTAGGATACAATTTTTAGGCTTTGACTATACCCAGCTGGTGATATAAGGTACTTCAGGGGGATTGGATGATGTGGATAGCAAGGTATCATACACTGTGCTCTCAAAATGGCTGATTATGGAACATAAGACCGAAAAGAGCTTGCACATTCTGATCTTCTCCTTTACTTTCTTGTGACCTTCTCATGATCTGCATCTTAGGGTTGCTCTGTGTGTCATTAGCACATGCTTTATATTCCTTGTCACAGCAAATTCAGCTTGCTATGGGGAGCCATGGATATTATAATAACAAACAGGACTGCAAAAATTAGTGTGGAAAATTGGCCTCACTCCACAAATCACCCACCCATTTATGTGCTGGCTTTATGTTGTAATATTTATGTGAAGGTGCCATATGAATGTATTTGAGCATTTTTATGTCTATGCATCCATTATTCAGTCCACATGGAGAGAAGTCTTCAAACTTTGAGGTGAAATCCAAGGAAAGAGTAATTGTATTAATTAGTTTATTGGAGTATATGGATTGTTAACCACCTATCTGGTTATTTTAAACTTTTGAAGACATTTCCACTCTCTGTGAACCTGGAAAAATAAACGTGGGAAGATGTATGTAAATCCACTGTTGAAATAATGTTGGTACAGGATGTGAAATACAAAGTTATGTTTCATGTAAGGTATATAAAGGTAACCTATGTAATTGTAATTGTGAAATGTGCGGAACACAGGCATGGGACAATTATAAAGATGAGTTCTAATAAACAACCAAGGAAAGTGAAACATGGAAGAAGACCCTTGAACCAATCTTTTACTTGCAATTAACTTTTATAACTCTTAAGCTGTTTTGTAATAAGAACCTTTGAATTATAGATTTAGAATGTTACTTTGTATTAAGGATTTTTAAACTGTGGCTTTAGAATGTATAAAGGATTTAAACAAAAGAGGGAAGTGAATCTATCCCAAGCTCTTACGAAACAGGGAAAACATCCTGAAAAAAGAAGATGGATATCAATGTTGCTGATTTATGACTTCGAAAAGGGAAGCTGGACATTGCTATCATAGATTAATGGTCCTAAGATGGACCCCATATCTGGGATACACATCCTGGGATATTGAAGACTGGAATAGATTACAATAGACTATAGAAATTGGAAAGGAACTAAGCAATCATCATCATAGATTTATGATCCTGAAGTATAGAATTGTGACGTAAAGATTGGGAATAGAAACTGCTGAGAAAGCTTATGACTATGCAGGAATGTGACCAATAAATACCAGCAAGCCCAACAATCAGTGTGCAGTTGGAGGGGAAACCCTCACCACTGTACCCAGTGCTGGTTTTGCTCATACTTTACCATATTAATGAATAAATTGAATTACTGCTTGATATATTGGCTGAGTCAAGCTTTTCATTTCTAACAAGGACAGCCATAGGAATGCCTTGTGAGACACCAGCTTCCCGTGAGGGGCACAGGGTCACTCAAATGGTCACCCAGCAGCAATATGTGTGCTAAAGCTCTTGAGCAAAAACTGTGTTTCTAGACCTGTTCTGTTTTTCAGAATAGTAACTGACTTTCAGTGGGGCTTCTTGCTTGGGCCACTGGTATTGGGAAACAAAATGAAAGCAATTTTCTTTAGCACCTTGATGAAGTTGTTTTGGTTCATGATTGTAGTTTTTAGATCACATCAAGATTCCTCTAAGCAGTGACCTTCATCAGACCTGTTAATTTCTTGAAAAGGCTGCTTAACAGTATTCAGCATTTCACTTCTGTGAGGCACATAATATCACACTTAGGAAGAATATATGCACCGGAGTTTAACTTTGGAAAAAGTGTGTTATTCCCAAAGTTGAGAGGGTAATTAATCTTTGAATGACTCAATTTATCAAGTTGAAATCTTTGTAAGTTCATAATGGAGATGTTGTAGCATCCAGTATCCCCAGGGCATGCCAACAAGAATGCCTTTTCAAGATTTTGGCCAAGTAAGTGTTTAAAATTATTGTGACTTTGGTGAAATTGTAATTTTTTTCTTGCCTCTGCCAATACAAAAGATGGAACAATTCTATTTTCTTAGATACACACAAGTTATATTTTTATCATGTTTTTCATACTGAACAAACTGACAGTATTTCCTTGAATAACTGCAGTATTTCCAGGTAATGAGTTGTATGAATGAAAAGATTTTTTTTAAAAATGATAAATGGGCAGTCTGTTTTTCATCACTTTGGTAGGTCACAATATTATAAAAGGTCATTAACTGTCACTGCAGCCAGTTTTCAGATGGCACTTAGAGTTGTGTACAGACATCAAATTTGAAGTTCTAGTTACTCTTACAAAGACAATTTCTTTTCCATGCAAGAAATTGATTTTATGTAAACAAATAAAAATCAATATTCATAAAGCCTGTGAACCTCTTAATGTGGTGTTTGCAGTCCTGTCAGGAGTCACATTTAAAACCGCACTACTTAAAAACTTAGGACAGTCCTTGTTCCTGATACAGATGTAAACAAAGCAAATGCTTATTTATTTGGTGTGCAGACAATGCAGAGACATGGTGCAATTTTTGGAAGAGAAGATGCATTTCTTGAGTGTTTTTAACTCCAGCAAAATAGTGGAATAATTGATTTGTGCTGTGGATGGGGAATTCTGTGATCTGTTTGTAAATTTGAAAGTATTAAAGTATTTTGGGATTGAAAACCCACAGTAAGACATGTTTAGGCAATAGACGTAAATAGGGAGAGATGCAGGACTGCAGGACTGCCTCCACTGCAATACATGGAATCTTTCTATAGTTTGGGTTGGTGGGGTTTTTTTGTTGTTGTTTTTGGGGTTTTTTTGTTTTTTTTGTTTTTTTGTTTTTTTTTTTTTTTTTGTTGGTTGGTTGGTTGGTTTTTTTTTCTCTTGTGCTTTGCTGGACTGAGTTTTGGCTGGCTTAATGCATGTGCTGAGAATGTGTGGCTGGACTTGCCTGTGTACCTGTCCCTGGCCTCTCACAATGACTGACTTCCTTTGAAAAATAGTGTAAGTCAATCAGAACCCTCTGGAAAAGGTGATTATACCCCCAGTTATCACTAATGCTTCAGTGGCTCTTTTCTTCCCGCCTCCAAACTCTTTGTTCTGTGTGCAGGCTTCTTCAGCCGAGCACAGAATTAGAGTTTAGTGGTTCTGTTTGTTCCATAGTCCAGCTATCCTCTCAGTGGACAGAATAAAATTTGCCTACTGGCTCCAAGGCTGATATTCTTTGGAAAAAATGCACTGTGTTCAGCCTTGATGTAGGACAAGATGTCCCTTAAGCAAGGTTGGTGTTTTTTCTTTCTTTCCTTGTGTTTTGCTTGTTTTCGTTTTGAAATGCTAATATTTCCATTGTAGCTTGGCCATTGCTAAATAATACTTGCTTACCATGAAAAGAGAAGACCTAATAATTTTTGGAAATGTACTGATAGAGCCTTACTTCTTTTACATACTGGCATATATTTTGTGGTGTGAAATAAAAACTTGCATTACTTTCTAACATACTGGTAAATTGCTTTTAGCCTGTTCATTTGTAGCTGTATTTTAATGGTTTTATCCAGGTGTAGCTCAAATGCCTAACAACATCATTGTTGTTTTACAGGAAAAAGTATGTGGAAATTCCCCCTGTGTCATTGTAAGAATCTTCTCCTCTGTGCAAATAGGCTGCCTGGCTTGTTCCTACAAAATGGGTAGGATGGCATTGCAGATGTACCTGCAGAATGAACAGACTGGATTTAGGGGCTGGTGTGCAGAAGGTTCTCTGCGAGGTGTTGGAAAGATGAAAGACAGGTTGTGTAAGTCCTCTCAGCCCAGGGACAGGCACCACTTGGTGGATTTACCAGGAATGTGGGACAGAGAGGATCAGGCAGTGCAGTCCCCACCACTGCTGCCTTTCCACTTCTTTGGGCTCTGCTGTTGTCATTGCTGAGGCAGTGGCTCCCATTAGCAGAGGCAGGAATTCATTTAGTGCAGGAGTTACTTACAGTACAGCTGTGCTGCTCTAATGGTGCCATCTGCCATCCATGGCTGGGAGCCAACTTCCCACAGGCTGCACATTCCAAGAGGAACTTTCCTTAGGACACCCAGACACTTGTGCATGGAGTCTGCGTGCCCCATAAAACATGGGAGCAAAGGAACCTGGGGAGTCGCTTAGCTGAGATCTGCATCTTCACACTGTGATGCTAGGATCTGAAATAATTGTGTCTAATTGAGGTGGAATCATCAGAAGCAACCCTGCTGGCCAATTTTCATTTTCTCTGCTTTTAGATGAACTGTCTAATTCAGCTTTGTAAGGTACAGCCAGCCATGTCTATCAGGGCATAGCTGGAAGAGCGAAATTGCAAATTGCCGTCTAAAAAAAGATCATCCTCTTAATTGCAGGAGGCCTTAATTCACATTCCATGGGTGTATTTTTGCATTACTGCTTAATGAAAAAGCTACTGCAGCCAAATATTTTTGTGGCTGTACCTGTGTCCAGCTCTCTCCTGGTGTCTGCCTGTGACTCTGTCCAGCTCTGTTCAGTGAAGGCACTGCTGCCAGGGCCCTGTGTCACAGGAGCTCACTGTGTGCAGGGCAGGCAAAGCTGGAGAGGAATTTGCCTTTTGCTGGGCCAGTTGGAGCTGATGAAGTGAAAGCACCTGCTTGGTTCAGCCACTTGATTTGTGCTGCCCTGTGCACTGGGGAGTGGACATCTTACTAGAACCAGAGGGCAGTGCTGGTCAGAATCACACATCACATCAGCACAGAGTGAAGCTGTGGATTACGTGCTTATTTTGCAGCAGAATAGGGGATTGTGTTCCAGAGGGTAGATCTCAAAGCCCTCTTGAGCCATAGAAATCAAGGGAGATGTTTAGACATAATCTAATGTACAAAACAAGTGAAAACTTGGCTGGTCTAATAAATGGGAAAATAAGTTTTGCCCAAGTCTGTGTTTCAGAGAAAGCTAATGAATGTTTTTAATAAAACTGTCAAGTATTGCTTTAATTTATTCCTTATTTAAAAGGAAAATAGATTCTTTTTAAAAAGTTATATCTTCTTTTCCACACTTAGGGTACTGAGAGTTTTCCCCATAATTTGGCAATGCTTTCCTGGCTTTTTCTGTCAGCCAGTATTTGCTGAGCAAGATTGAACTAGGTATGAAAGTTTTCTCTGAAAAGAGTTGATTGATGAGTTTTGCTCTAGGTACAGTTTACTTTTTTTTTTCTTTTTTTTTTTTTTTTTCAATTTTTTGAATGCATTTTAGCCTCTTAGCAATAACACTGCCCACTTTGCTCTTATTTTGGACTTAGTGCACCGCATGCACAGCGTGCAGAAGGACCACAGTCCCTGGTCTCAGAGTGATGGTATATCCTTGATGGTAGACTGACCTTCTCCAAATCACTGCAATGGCAGAGTTTTCCCAGTGGAATGAGAGTCTGTCTGTGGAGAGAAATCAGCTACAGGGAGTAGTGACAATTGAACTGGAGGCCAGTTAGGTACATTTCAGATGAGCACTGGTTTTCTTCCTAAGAGTGTCTTTGCTGTGGCTGGAGCTGTTCTAAGCATGGCAACTCCTTCAGACTTTTTCTGTAATATTGAATAATAATGATGCTTGTGTGAGAGCCCTGTCAGTTTATAGTGTCAATTTAAGTTATTAACAAATGGCAGCTATTTGCCATCTGTCCCTTATATCAGAATCCATATGCAACTTGGTGTTGGTTGAGTGGATTAACTTTCTCTTAATATTTTTGCAATAGCAAGCAACTCTGTTCCACTTTAGTTTCATGATTCTTTTTTCTCCAGAAGTGGTTCTTTTGTGAGAAAAAAATAAATAAAAAAATAAAAAGGTAGACACTAAGCATGTGAGCTGTGTTGATGACTTCTGGTGGACTGTTCATTTTCCAAAGCAAAGGGCTGTGGCTGTCCAAGAGAGTGAGGAATGGGACAAATGAGACTCCTGTTTTCAGTCAGTTGCAGAGCCTTGCTGTCCTGTTTGACAGTAAGGCACAAATTCCCACAAAATTTGTGTGGGATGAGGACTACTGAGGTTGCTTGCCACTGAGTGATTCCAGAATGGCAATTCAGCTGTTATGGAGCAGCTGTTGGGAATCTGGAAATAGCTCAGGGGCATCAGACCTCTGATTTCCATAAAGTTTTGATTCCCTTAGTTCAGTGAGTTGCATACCTGTTTTGGATGGCCTCTGTCTTGGGTGTCACCTGCCAGACTGCTCCTCCTGGAGCTCTATACCACTTCCAGAACTGATTAGGCACTGCCACCTCAGTGGTGTGATTACAGTGGCTCGGGATTAAGGAAAGAAGTGCAGCTGAATCCCTACCTGAACCCCTGACACCTGACACACAACACCCTGGGATATCTGGGAGGTGGGCACAGCTGGCTTTGAACTTGTGGCTGATGCCTCACCCCAGTGATCTTTTCAAAAGGAGACTGGTCCCCCAGGAACCCTCTTCAAACAAGAGCAGCAGCCCAGCTTAGAGCAGAGCTCAATGTCACTGTGGGCACTTCAGGCTGTGGGGATTTCAGCAAGCAGAAATGGATACAAGAAGCAGTTATGATAATAGATGGAGTTCTGTTCAAAAAAAGTGGAGATAATTAGGGTGTGGCTGTATTTATGCACAGAGGGATATTAGAAAGCAATGTTTTATTCAGTCTTCAAGGGCTTCAGCCTGCACTGCTGGTGTTAGCTGTTCTTCACTTGCCCAAAGCTTGGCATTGCTTAGCCTGGTGGTCTCTGAGTAGCATCAACTAAAATAGAATTGCTGTGCTGGGTAAGTTTTAGAATAGATTTCTGTGAGAAAAAAGGAATAAAGAAAAATTCTGCCTTTAAAAAAACCTAAACTTGCTTAGTTGCATAAATGGAAGGGACAAAGTGTTTTTCATGCAAAAAATACTGTGGTGTGTCAGCATGTTGGCACTGATGGTGAATCAGCTGTTTTAAATATATGTCCCAGAAACAGGAAATATGCTGTGATAAATCAGTCTGGGAACCTATCTTAAATGGAGGAAAAAGGACACAAAATGATACCATGTTGTTGGAATTCTGGACTTTATTGAGAAGTAAATAATAAGTGGTTGTGAACTTTCTTTGTAGGCAGCTGTTAAGCAAGTAAGTTTCTGAACATTTCTAAAAAGCAAGTAAGTTTTTAAATATTTCTAAAAAATTTTGACTAGAAAAGCAGCACACAGTGGTAATAAGAGTTTCAATGTTAACCTTTATGCATGAATAAATGTATAGATATATTTTAATGGCATTTCAGAAGTTGATGTTGTAATAGCTGCCTTCATTAATGATCTTTCAAAATCAAGTGAAGACATGGTTACAGAGATTAAATCATTCTCTAACATCACAAAGGTAATACATTGGTGGTGGATTTGGAAGGCTGTTTTGGAGAGAGAGCATCAAACAGTGCAAGTTCTTAGACATGGTTGTAAAAATTTTGTAGATTTAGAAGATGATTTCCACTGCATCTGACTGCTTTCCAAGCAAGCATAAATGTCTTGTCAGAATCAACCTTGCTGGAAGCGGGAGGCTAAAAGTTAGGGGAGGAATTAATTCTGTAATATTTGTTCCTGGGAATGCAAATAGAAACAGAGAAAGGGGCCCTGTCTCCTGTGAAAACCTTTTGTTTTCCAAAGTGAAAGCTGCAAACATTTTGAGGTTTTTTTCCTCTTTTCTTTGTTTTTTGTTCATGATGCCATTCTCTCTTTTCCCCAAAAGTACTCAGAGACTGTGAAATATGAATAATACTATTTGTCTGAAATAGCTGTGATGCCACCAACAGCATCAAGCTATTAAATAGGGAGAGAGAGGGCCTCTTCTCCTTGGCTCTTAGCTCTAGTATTTAATTCTGATTAAGAGGATAGGCCAGAGTAGTGTCCAACACAACATAAATGCATGCACATTAATTTAGTCAGGGAACAGGCTTCTTGGGAAATCAAAGTAATTGCCCACTAGATAGTAACATCTATGATTTTGCAAAGTAATTTAGCATTTCTGTATGACAGATTTATCAATGGGATGTAACTCATAAACTGCAAATTCCTGCCTTTTCAACAAGCACATTCTCAATATTTGAGAAATATTAAAAGAAGTTAAATTAGAAAGTATGATAACATAGGTCACTACTTAAACTATTTTAAAGTTTTTATTGTAATGAATAAAAGCAAAGTCATTGTTTTTAAAGCATATTACATTTTTGTGAGACTAGGTACTCCATTACTCTTATTTTAGATGGTGTAGAAATGTATTACTGTTTAATAGAAAGTGCAAAACTGTTGGAATATTTATGTTATGACAAATCTCAAATCTCCTGTCTTATGAAGGACTGAAACCTGGGCAAATTTCTTGAGCAACTTCAAGAGGGACATTAAGCTTTATTGAAAAAAATAATGTTTGTAAACATTGAAATTGTGAAATGCCCTAGGAGTGGTGGTCTAGAAGTAGTGTTGTTTTCTTTCATGTAAAAACTGCCCTTGAAATACAACAATTGCACATTTTGAATTATAGAGCTTTTTCCAGTGTTTTGGCTAATGCTGCCGGTACTTGTGAGTTCCAAAGCAAGGAAATGCAGCATGAGATGCTGCAGTATGAGCTGGATTGTCAGGCCTGCTGTTTGTAGTGGGTTTTGGATAGATTTGTTTTTCTTTTCTGAAGCAAAGTTATTTCAAGCTCTGTAATTTGTGCTGATTCTCATTCCTGGTGACTCTCATCAAACCAGTTTTGATTGGGAAAAGATTCTACCAGTCTGATGCATCCAAGAATAAATAAAAATAAAAATGTGGTTTACGTTCCCCCTCCCCCCCCGCCCCCAGCTGTGATTTCAGTGGGAAGGTAATTGATAAATTCAAGAGTAGCAGGAATGAAAATTATTTTGCAAGGAAAGACAGAAGTTTTCACAGCAGTGCATTCAGAGATGCAGTGTTTTTACAAGCACGGCTGTAAAATCAGTATGAACAAATACATTGATTTTTTTTCCCTCTATCATAGCAACCCACATTCTCAGTAAATACCAGGAAGGAGAGCATTGCCAGACAAAACTACCATGCTGAGGTTCACCCTAGGGATTTACTTATGTTGTGCTTTAATTATGGAGAGATTTCGAAGAGTTTTGAAGTCGATATTTAATTCTCACTAGATGCATTTCTATAGATGGAATAATCCTTCCTTCATGAAATAGAATTATTTAAAAATATGTTAATAATGCAAATTTAAGAATCTTCACATGCAAATGTTCTTAGTATAAAGAACTTTGTGCAGAGTTTAGTTTGCAAAGAATTCAGCATCACAGTTTAGTATTGCTTTGGAGTTCAGTTATCTGAAAGTAAAACATATGAAAACAATCAAATACAAATATGATATTTTAGGGTTTTGGGGGGGGTTTTGTGAAGTCAGGCAACTTCAATGGATATATTTTAATTAATTTTTTGCAAAACCACTCATTAAAACTTGTAAGTGCTTAACTAAACAAAACCTTAATTGAAAGTGTCAGAAGTGATCCATGGCTGCATTACAATTTTCTTCTTTATGCATCATTTCCTTTGCCATTTAGTTGGATACCAACCACTACTCTGACCTATCAGTTCAGACACAAAATTTTCACCCTTGTTTCTTTGTGCTCTGTAAAAAGAGTTAAAATAGGCTTAGATCGAAAAAGAAAGGAACTTTATTGGTTGGGTTTTTTCTAGAGCAACTTCAGTGTTCTGAACAAGTGGCCACAGAACAGTTCCATGGATGCAAAAGGTGTACTCTTTGTACTCTTTGAGTCTGATTTATTATTAAAACATCTTTATATGAAAGGTGAAAAGTATTTTAATGCATCTGACATTGGCTTTGTTAAATTCAGATGTCTGTAGTAAAATGGATGATACAAAGTCTTTAACTGGCATAGATAAAGATAGTAATCTAATCAACTGGTATTGTTTTTAATTAATTTCAACCAGTGTATCTTAACTACTATCACATAGATTTTTGTGTACAGAATAAATATTTCTCAAAAAAAAAAAGTTAATGGGGACATATTTTTGATGAATTTTTGAAGTGCTATTCACTTTGTGAATTTATGTAGCAAGAGTCAGTAATAAACTCACTTTGAGTAAATACACTTAAAATCTTTTACTCCACAGTTATTTGCTATTCATTTAGGATGGGCTCTCATCATGCTCTGTGTAGTTTTCCAGAATTAGGTTCTGCTCTATGTCAGCTAAGAATCTGCACTCATAGCAGTAGAGCAGCCACACAGGTCAAAGAGGAGGGGTTTTCCCCAGAAATCCAGGCCTCTGAGAACACTGATGGAAGCTCACTTCTCTCCCATCATGCTTGTGGAGAAATGGTACGTAGGAATATAAGAAGCTGTTGAGTAATCCAGTTTATTGAATACATTGTTGGGGCTTTCCAGGCCTTGATGTTTTCCTCTGAATCATGGGTGTATCTTATAATTGCCTTGCAGCCCACAACGCAGCACCAGGGCAAAGTTGATATTAGCAGATCCCAAAGGAATACAAGTTCTTGTGTGCCTTAGAGGCAGTCAGGCAAGCTTGCCTGTGTTCACCTGAGCTACTTTGCTCTGTAATGGTTAAAATTAGGTCTGAAAAGTTTATTTCTTTGAGATACCAGCAGGCAAGACAAGTCCTCATAACCCAGGAGAGGAAATTGATCTGTTGTATCCTCACCCTGCTCTGTTTATCAAAATACACATTCACATATAAGGGTATTTTAAAGGGAAATCACCTGAGTCTTGGCCCCAGGTAGTCTTTCTTGGGGCAATATAGGATTCATCTGTCCTTTGAAGTTGACAGTTCTGTCAGTTTCCATCTTCTGTTTTAAACTCCCTCTATGTTTTGAAGAGAAAAATTCATTATCATCTTTCACAGAAAAAACCCCAAACCTTTCTGGCTGTCTCTGCAGTGAGAGGTAAAGAATAAGTTTTGAAAAAATACAATAATGGGAACCTAGACTAGCAGGGAAGATTCCACTATGGTATTTTGCTGGGAAGTGTGGAAATCAAAGGGTTGAACCTGAACAGAATATGAATGAATTTCAGCCCTTTTAACCCCAGTGGTTCATCAGGTGTCTGTTCTCATCAATTAATGCAATCCTCCATTATCCTCAGAAATGGTCCTGTACCACACAAAATTCTGGACTGTCAGCTGCACTGAGAAATTAATGCCAACCACAGTAAACACTAGATCCAGGTCTCTTTGCAAATTGTGACTCTTACAACAAAGGTCATCTGGACTAAAAATAAACCCCAGCTGGAATATGGAATCCAAGGAACTTGGATCCTAGAGAAAACTGAATATAGAAAAGCACTGTGTAGTTGGATTTCTTTCAGATGGAGGTTGGTGAGTTGCAGAAAAAAAAAATAAAAAATGAAAGCTCAGATCAGTAATTTCACATTCTGGCAGGAAGATGTGTGTAATAAAGTCCCTGGGCTATAAAGAGTTTGGCATGTGGAGTCCTGTGAAAAAACTGATAGTCATCTCTGTTTGCCTGAGAGAAAACAACCTTTAATGTATAAACCAAGCCTAAACTGGGAAATGAAGCATATTGCAGGAATATAAACTGGGTTTTATGACTGTTTTTAATGACACTGAATGGAAAGCTATTTATACAACTCAAGCAGTACAGTTGTGTGTGTGCCTGCCCTTCCTTGAGGGTTTTGGCTCTATGTATTTCTTAGCTCATGGAGGCAAGGGAGGGCTCACTGACACGCCACCTCTGAAAGGTGCTGCTGTTCGTTGCTGCTGTTCGTTCAGCAACGCCCTTGGAATTTCCACAACGAGATCTATTCATGAGAGTCCTCCAGTGGGCTCGTATTCATGTAGGAGGTGAGAGTTACCTCAGAAGACAAGAGGTGTCTCACATTTGCATACTTTAGAGGTTGTTACTAAACTTATCTTTGGAACCACAGAATGTTCTGTGCAGCAAGGCACAAAAGCGAGTCGCTGCTGGCTCATGCTGAATGTGAGCACACCAGAGCGACACAGAAATTCAGTAAGATGTAGTTGGCTTGGAAATCTATTTTATTTATGCTGTCAGTCGCACTCCTTGTGAGATGATGAGCTGTGCTGAGTGCCTCTCCCCTGCCTCTTGTGGAAGTATTAATCTGCAGGAGCCCCACGATGGCTGTTCTGGGTGTCACGTGGCCGGAGTCACTGCAGGCAGGTCACTCAGATTAATGTAATCTGTGTTGATCTCAAACACCACAGCTCATACTGCAGATTAGTACCTCACTCCCCCATTGCAGCTGACCTCTTTTTCTGACATGCCCTTACATTTTACCTTACAAAGAATGTAAGGCACAAACAAGTGTTGTATTAATTACCCTCTTTATTACCTGTCATGCTTTCACCTTTTGGCAAAGGCTCACCAAGAAAGAGATCCAAAAGGATATCTTGTATAAAACTGGAAAGAGATCTGCTCATTTTGCTTTGTTACTAAGGCTCTCATCAATAAATATCTCACTGTTATGAATAGTTAATCCTTTCCCTCTCACTAAAATTCAGAATAACAGAGGTACTACTGCTTTGATTCAATGTAGTAACTAATTTCTTCAATATTCCACACCAATAGCTCTTCCATTTCAAATAAAGTGATGAAAGCATGTGCATTTTTATTTAGCCTCTTTCAGGCCATTGTGCAAAACTAGAAAGTTACTTTTCTGAATTAAATCCTGCAAATACCTACAAGTGGTGTGTTTGGTTTCTGCATGACCAGCCTTGCATCAGAAACAAAGGAGCTTGTGTTTCTCTGGCCAGACCTTTTCTTGATGAAAATATTGTTCTGGGACTTCAGCTACAGCTTTTGCATATCTGACCCTTGGAGTCAAAAATGTGTTGATTACCAAGTAGAAGCAGATCAAGTTTCTCTTCCCAATTTTCTTTTTACTCTCTTACTTTTTAAAAATGCCTAATCACACATATTTAATAGGATCAGTTTGCTGCATGGGTTTTGGTTAATAAGTTACATTGCATAATTACCTGCTTCAGGAACTGTCAGTGTGTTATATAATACATGTGTTGTGTAATGAGTGCTGCACTGTATAGTGCATAATTCATGGTGTAACATGTGTATTGTATAATGAATATAGAGCTACTCATGGGAAGGTTTTCCTGCTATGTTGTCCTATCTCTGGCAACAGCCTGCATATGGAGGAAAGAAAAAAAAAAACATGTTGAACATCAGCTTCCCTGAAATATTCTCCTGGCTTTCAGCAATTAGGTACTTCAGGGAATTACAGAGGTGGTTACCACTCCAGAGTGAAAATAAACCCTCAGTGAACCTGGAAGTATCTTCTGCTGGTGAATCCATGTCTGTTGTGTGTCTAAAACAGCCTATGAAATGAGCTGTAGGACACAGGTTACTCTGCCCTGGCACTGATGCAGTTCACTGGGCAGGAAAATAGCAATAAATAGATAAAGCAAGAGGCACCTGTTCCTTTATTGAATGATCCCACAGGGCAGTGTTACCATGCAACACTTTCACCATGTTCTTTATATCACATGGAGTGTTTTGGTCAGCATCATCAAGAATCTTAAACTTGTGCAAATTAATTTCTTCAGAATTATAGAGGAAGAAGGAAAGTAAGTTTGGAAGTTTTCTCAATAAATTTTGAGTTGGAGTTTCGAAATCAAAGTAAATAAGCTTTCCAGTAGACTGGTCATACTGCACCCAGTACAGGTAAGTGTATTTCATGTGGTAGACATGCTACTCATTATTAGAGTCCCTTAGGATCTTCTTCATGTGGATTGAGGTATTGGGCAGAAATATAGCTGTGTGAAAGTTACAGAGTCCTCAGGCTACTGTAAAAGATATCCCCAGTTCCTTGCAGAAAAAAAAAAAAAAAACCAAACCAAAACCAAGGCAGGACTTTGTATGTTTTAGTTAAAATTAGGCAGACTCCTTCAAATGGATTACTGCAGTAATAAACAGAGGAAAATGTAAAATTTTAAGCTTTTAAATTGGTAATATCAATTATCTGCTGAGGTTATGGGAAAAGAAAATTAAGTAATCGTGTTTTCACTTCATTTTAGTTCTAGTGTTTTTTTCCTTCCTTTTCAAGCCACAGATACTTTTCTTATGCTTTTTAATATTTTATCTAGAAATATGTCAAAGAAAACCTATGAGTTTAATTCATGTTGTCAGGAGTTTATTCCAGTATTGTCTCTTTTTCAAGTGGTAGAGAAATCTCCCTTTTTGTTTAGATATTTGGGAAAGAGGAGGAAGAAAGAAAAGAGATTCAAAATAGGAAAAGGAAAAACACTAATGACATAAATACGTGATTATGCAGAGAAACAAAAGCTATAGAAAAGAAATTAATTTGTGAAAGTAACTGTCTCTCCAGGTATAAATTTATAAATACCTAGTTTATCACAAAAGCGGTGTTTTGAAAAGATGTTCTTTTCTTGTTTTGTCGATACTTTAAGGTTAATCCATACTAATGTATCTGTACTGTTCATGCTGATAAAAAATGAGATTTAGTCAAATTTTAGAAGAACTGAATGCAGACATTTGATTCCCTTGAATGTTCACTATAAGTGTCTTCCCTTTCTCCCATCTTTCTAGTGGGATTTAAGGTACAACTAGTTCCTGTGATATGGCAGAGTCTACATAAGTTTCTGCAATGACAGTGAAATTCCATTAGTTCTCTCCCAGTTGCTGTTCCCCAGAAGTCAAGTTTTGGCTCTGTAAGGGGATGTTCTCTTGGACTGCAGTCAGTGGGTTTGGTGTCTAACCCAGTGCAATTGGGATTTGCTTTGGCAAATCAGCTGAGAGGGGCTGACTTGTGATCGTGGTCAGAGCTGTGAGATTGAAATGTTGCCCTGCTGGTAAAAAGGCTGTGTGAATTGTGGCTCTGAAGAATGGCAGTGTGGCCTGGATTAATTTATTTGATCATGCAACTGTGAAGCTGCTGGCAGAACAAAACTATGTGCGTTCAGAAAGCGGAAGAAGAGCTGTTGTTGTTGTATTAAGCTGCAAAGGCAGCAGCCAGATGCCTCAATGGAAATTCATTTTTCAAATGGAAGTAAAGCCTCCACTGAATGGAATCTTAAGTTCAGGGTGCTGGTTCACAGCTGGGCTACGAGGAGCAACTCAATTTGCCTGAGGAGCTGAGCTTTGTAGGGCATGACTGCGGTGAAAAATCCTGCCTTGAAGTGTTAACAGGGTGTCAGCTGGTAATTCAGAGCAGCCAGAGATGGTACCTGGTGGGTTTTTACCTGAAGAGAGCTCATGCATTCACACCTTGCATTGCTCTCAGGACTCAACACCTCCTAAGAAATTTCCTGATACTTTCAGTAGGATTTGGATCCAGTCATCCTCTATGATTCAACACTATAATGTTCAGATCAGGGACTTTTTAACCTGTACAAATTCTTAGTGAGACAAAGGACTAAGGCAGTACATATCCAGTATAAATTGTAAACTAGATATACGTTAGGGCTATGTTACAGAAAAAGAATTAACCTGTCGTGGTACGCTTAGATGAGTATTTGTGTACCTTTCAAGGAGAGCCTTGCTGCTTCTCCTGGGTAATTGGAAAGGTGCTGGTGTTTAACAGACTTCCTAAATTGATTTATGCTACTCATGAGCACCCTGTAGCAGCGTTTTCAATGCTTTGGAAAGTAGATAATAATTTCTAAATTAAGTAATTCTATCAAAGCTGACCTGGAAGGATCAGGTTTTATTTGTTGCCTGAAAATTTACAGAAATTCTGCTCTGGGTCCTCAGACAATTTGAGATTAGAAGAAAAGAAGGCTCTGAGCTAGAGTTCTGTGCAACTACTGTGATTTGCCTTTTGTAACTATCTCATAAAGTTAGATAGTTAGTTCCCTCTCCTCAAGCAATTAAACTTAATTTCTTTATATTAATTTTGATTCTCATTCAGAGAGTTTTATCTCTTCATTACATGCTCTAGCTCTAATTTAGCTTTTAAAGCGTTGCTGATTAAAAAGAGATTTATTTCACTGAGCTAAACATTATTTTAAAATGGATATAGAGGTATCTGCTAACACACCTCCCTCTGAATATTGCTAATTGTATGAGCAGAGTTATCTAGAAGGCAATTTTGTCATTATCAGACGCTTTCAGGGATTGTGAAGTTTTTCATTTAATGACTTCCAAAGAGTTTTTGCCATTTATCATTAAAAAGGGACTTGAGAATAGATTGATTCTTCCAGTGGTAAACCAATCAGTAGTCAAAGTGCTCATGTGGGATGAGATTGAATCTCTGATCTTTCTTTTTCAATTCTTCCAGTTGAAGGTTTAAATATCTTTTTGGCACTGTGGAAAATTTAACTTCTAGAGCTCAGGATTCACCCTTGACAGAGTGACATGACTGAATGTATTTCAGCAAGAGATTTAGTTCTTTCTGTGACTCATTGTTTTACAATACTTTAAAATTTTCTGATAGGCCAGAGTTACAGGTAGAATAGCAGCGAATTTATTTGCTAGACTGTTTTAAATATTGCATGAAAAAAGAAACTCCACAGATGTGCCTTTCACTTCAGGAGTATTAATGGCTTACATTTATTTTTTATTTTAACTTTCTTTGTGTGTGTGGTGGATTAAACAGTCTTTGTATTTCATGTTCACATTTTGGATAGAATCAAATTAATCAGAGACTTGGCATTTAGAAAAGGAAAATGGATGCAACATAGATGTAGCCTGAAGGTTTGTTTCATTTATGTAGTCCTTGGGGAGAGGAGTCAAATCAGGAAAACCAATCCAAGCTGCATAGTCCGTAACAATTTACAAAATTAAAAAATTGAGGAATGCTGGATTTCCTTATGAAGTCTGCCTCAAAAAACTGTGTGTGCAGTATGAAATTTAGCACTTGGCTATGATCCTGTGGAGAGCATCAAAACTGAGTACAAATGAAATCTGAGCTGCCAGGTATGTAGTTGAAATTCTAGACTTTTATAGGAAAAAGTTTTGATTACTTGAATATACCCAGTACCTTACTCTTTTGATAAAATGTTGAATTTTAGCATTAAGAAATCCCCTTGAATGATAGCAAGATGAATCAGTAAAATAACTAATGTTATTATCCCTGAGGAGTGTCAATAAATATCTATTTGTAATCTTCATCTCTAAGATTACCATTCTTCAAATATAAATCTACCACAATGCCTTGTTATATATGCTGGAAAACTATCCATGGAAGTTTTTTAATGAATAATTATTTGGTCCTGTTGAAAGATATATTTGCTGATCATTTCTTTTATAAGGGAAAATGAAAGGTAATTAAAATGTCATCACAGTGGTTTGGTATCTTCTCTTGTGTTTTAGGGCCAGTTCTGTCTCTGAAAATGAACAAAGTAAAGCATTTTATCATATCTTGAGCTAAGTTGTATAATGGCAGGTGATTCTGGATGAATTATGCAATGGTCACCTTTTTTTTCCAATTTATCTAGTCCAGAAAGAAAAAAAAAGGCATATTATGTAGAACCCCAGAGAAAAATCATGAGCTGTTGAGCAAGCTCATGGATATGAATCAGAAGAAGTGCAAGGTGAAATATTGCCTTGTTTAGAGACTCGGTGTCTCTGGTGGAATGCTTGTGTGACTGTTATCAAAAAGACATTACTGAAGGCTTGGGTAGCCTTTAGTGCTGCTCTCTTTATGTTGGGCCAGGTGTTAGTTGCTCCCATTGCTCAGATTGGAATGCTGTGAAACATCCTGTTTTGTTGGAATGTTTGAGTTTGGGAATCAGAATCATTAAGGTTGGAAAAGACATCCAAGAGCATCGGGTCCAACCTTTGACAGAGTAGCACTGTGCCTGCTAAACCACATCATAAGGGCCCCGTCCACTCATTTTTTAAACACTTCAGGGATGGTGACTCCCCCACTTCCCTGGGGAGTTTGTTCCAATGCTCAGCCACTTTTAGTGAAGTACTTTGTCCTAATGTCCAACCTGAATCTCCTGTGGCCCAACTTGAGTCCATTTCCTCTTGTCAGTCCTGGCCACTGGTGACTTGGTACCACACCACATTACACAAGTGCAAGGAACTCTTTAAACCAGAAAGCTGTGGAGAATCTGGTGCAAAGCTAAAATCCAGTGGGATACCTTTGGTTTACTTGCCAAGATGGTGTATGAGTCACTAATAGAATATTATCTTCTCAAAGACAGTCTGTCCTGTGTGTCTAGAACTGTTTGTCCTACTGCACTGCAAATGACAAAGAACCAGGTGGAAAATCGCTGTGTCCTTGTCAAATGTTTTGTGAGCGCACAGGTATTGACTAAAAGGGAATGGGGACTGGCAGAGAGAAGAAAAAGATTATTGCAGTCTTGATCTTGCCACAGGATGCCCTTTGTGCTTATCCTGAGGTAGGAGATATGGCTAAAGAGAGGTCTGGCTCTGCTGGGGAAGAGCAGGGGAGAATGAGGCAATTATGGAGACACACTGAAGTTTGGGAACACTTCTTTGAAGCAAACCTGTAATGGACAAATGAGTAAATAGTCAAAATGACAGCATGTAATGTTTGCAGTATGCAAAACTTGTTTGTTACATTCATGCTCTTGTTTAAAAAAATGAATTACAGTCTCTCAAAGGAAGAAAGGGACTGCTTCACATCCCAGTAATGACACATTAATGCTGAGTACTGTGCTAAAAGCTAAAAGTGGCTTCTGGAAGGAGTATAGTTAAATTTTATTTCTTTACAACCTATAATAAAATTTAGTATTAAAGTATAAGCACATTGTATTCCAAAATGAAATACTGTAATTAAGAAATACAGCATTATCAAGTCTAAGCATTTTAAACTCAAATACCTGAATAATGAAATTGGCCAAGAAAGGCATAATTTTAAAATATTGAGTTTCCATGATGCACTTCAATTTTTTTAACCTCATTTTAGGACTTGCAGATTTGTTCTGCAGTCAGAGTGGTTGAAATTTTATTTTCTTAAGGAAAGCTGGAGTTGTCAATTTAAGTGTTTGTGGCTAAAAGAAACATTTGTAAGAAACAGAACGCTAAAACCAACAAGAATGGGTTTCGCCATGTATCATACATTGCATGCATGTGAAGCACTCCGTATGCTCCATTTGCAGGTTGGAGTGGAAGCTAACCCCAAGGAATATGTCGGCTGTCACACTGCACTCTTTATTCATTGTCATCTGTGATGTGAAGGGGACACGTTATCTGTAGAATTATTGGAAATTAGGCTGTTTCTGGTGCTGGAGAAGTGGCAGTTTCCAGCAGATGAGAACCCACAAGTGTGATTTTCCAGTCTGTAACTTTTGTATGCCTGTATTAACAAAGGGTTACCTATGGAGATGGGGTGGTTTGACAGCCCTCTGAAAGGGGTCAGATCCTTGTTTCAGGCGTCTGTGCTCTTTGGCTTCTCTGGAAATCTGCTGTAGATCAAATTACTTGTTTGTAATTAATTTTTGACACTTTAGAAAATAAAAACAGTTGAAGGGAATTGCTTCTCGGGCATAATTCTATCAGCTATTCTATATGTTATTCTATCAATAACATAAATAAAAAAGTCTTCTGGAATCAGTTGCGTGCTCCCAGTTCAGGTAACTCAACCAAATTCTCTTTTTTGTCATAGCTCAGTGAATTCAAAGCGCTTTGCACTTGAGCCCTGCTGCAAACCCCTGTGAAGTTCTCTACTTGAGGGAGTTCTGCTGCCAGTTGAAAAACATCTGAACAGTTCCCCTGGGGTAAAAGGTTTCTGAGCTGGAGTGTAGAAATGCTTTCTCTTAGAATCCTCCTAGCCATTATGCACTGGTGCTTTGCCTCTCCTGCCTCACTGGGTTGCTTCTGTGCAGGAATTTTTAACTGAGGAGTTCTCACATCACCCCATTTTGAGAGAAACACTGTCAATCAGCAGCATCCCCTGACTCTTTCCCATCAAGTCTCATGATGAGCTTGTGCCAGAAGATTTAGCTGGGAGAGCTGTCACTACACACTCACTTTGCAGTGATTGTTCTTGGGGAAGTTATAAACTGCAGCTCAGTGGAATGATACAGTTTGATTTTGTGTGTTGAGAGAAAAAACAGCTGTGCAATTTTGTGAAAGACCCTTAGGAATTTTTTTCCCCTGCCCTTTCTTCTTGCTTCATCTTGCCAGTGGGAAGGAGTATAAGCAAGTGGCTTGCATGATAATTAAGTACCAGATCTGGAACTAACTCCTGGTCCCTGGAAAACCTCAAGTATCAAAGGAAAAGAAGTCTGAGTTTAACTGTCAGGCAGAGCTCCACTGAAGGGCTGCAGATTTATTGAGTGTGAAATGTCAGTACCAATGTAATAAAGATGGTACGCAGTTGGTGGTGAGAACTTTTCTGAAGAAAAATCCTTTTCAATAAGTTATCAACATGTCTGGAGTTGTGAATGGTTATTAAAAACCAAAAAGACAAGTGGGGAGACAATGGAAGCACCTTCTGAGCTGCTTCGATTTCAGAGGCACTTCTGCAAGCTTAGTCCTACATTTATTATTTTAGAGTGTTGATCTGTTTTGATAATGAATTGCTTTGGGAAGGGGCATATCTTAAATCTGTCATGCTTCACAGGTGTTTCTCTTCTTGACCACAGAGGCCTGGGTGAAGCACAGTTGGAGCAGAATGCGAGGCTGTGTGTATAATGTGGTCCTTATTAAGCAAAACTGTCTTGTTAGAAGAGCACTGGAAGCGCTGTTTCTATGGTGTGGTCTAAAAAAAATCTCGGCAGAAAATTCTGTGTGTTTTCCTGGGGATGGGAAGTTTTTTAAATGTTATGCTTCTTATACTAGAAGTTTAAAAAGATGTGTATGTCATAGCTGGGAAGGTATTTTGAGAAGTGAGGGTGGGGAGTGCACAGTTATGCCATGAGTGGGACTGGAATCCCGTGTCAGTGTAACAAACAGCACCGTGCTATCTCTGAGGCTGGCTGAGTATGGATCTGCAGTGCTCTAGGACCAAGTTCAGCATTTGCTGGTCAAGGCCAGGGAATCTGGGATAGGATGCAGCTCGTAGATGCAGTGGCTGGGTCAATATTGCAGGAATCCATTTGTAGGAAGGCTTGCTGAGCTGAGGCTGCCCATTACCATCTGTGGCTGTCAAGAAGCAAAGCCAGAGTTTCTGTTTCTTGCAGGCAAGGAATCTGACTGAGGTAATTCTTCAGTGTGTAAAATCAAAAACACTGTAAAATGTATAACCTCCTCTACTCACAGCCTGCTTTCCATTTTGTAAACTCTCTGTGATGATGGTAATCTTTCTTGAGAGTTTTTTTTTTATTATTATTATTCCATTTGATCTTCTGAAAACTACAGCTGACAACGCTTTAAACAAATCCAGCATTTACAAAAAATGTATAAATACACATTGTCTCAACTAAAAAGCTGATTATCAATTATGGTGGGTGCTCCTGGATTTTTCTTAAAGGTGTTAAATTTTGCTTTGACAACCTGGCAGAGTGCAGCAGGTTGAGAAGACAGCTTTCGGCTAGGTACTGCTGCATTATGCTTGAGGCTCTTTCATTTCAGTTGCTGTATCTCATTTACTCTTTCAGCATTTTTTCTCTGTTTCTGGTCCCAGGCTAGTGTTTCATCATAAATAATAGGAAGAAGAAAAAAAATTGATTTTAAAAATCCCTCTTCTAGACCATATTAAAGGCATTGCTTATTTAAAGAATTTAAATTTATTGCCTTAATGCCAATGGCACGTGCTAATTATGAGCCAGTTCAGCAGCAACTGCAGACTTCATTTTTTGGAAGACTGTGTACTGCTTGAGGCTGATGACACTTCTGTGTTTTGATCACTTAGAGTGTAGGACTCACATGCCAAACGTACCTGTAATTTTAAACAATAAATCTTGAAAAGAATAAAGAGCTCTTTTTCTTTATCGGAGCACCTGATAGATGATGCTTTAACCACTAAAGAACCACCAGCTAAATATTAGAGACATAGAGAGCTTTCTATTACAAATTAATAATAAAGGTATTTTATACCATGGTATTTTATACCATGGAGGATGGTTAATAACTGTAAAGATGCAAATGTCTTGCTGAAGATGAAACTGGGCAAGAAGCTGAGGCAACCTGCTGCTATTGCCTGAACTGGAAAATCAATGTCTTTGTTTTGCTGTAGGGAATCCTGACTGAGGCTGTGCATTCTCATCTCCCAGTGGGTGTCATTAGGAACACAAGTACAGCTCAGCTGTACAGAAGTAGCAGGTGTGTGCATCTGATGAAGAGAAACTACAAACATCTGTCCTGATGCTTGAGACTATAAGAGAGCATTGGAATCTGTTGCTCCTTAGAGCACTTGTCAAAATGCATTCCTGACCAAGTCACTGAACAGTGAGGATTTAATAATGCTACAGCCTATGAGTGATTTCAGCTTTGTGTGTGAAAGTGGAAATGTTTTGCTAAAGCACTAAACTTGCATTATTATTATTATGGATGAATTATGTTTAAAAGGATTACAAACTGAATGCAACCCAGCAAATCTGACTTACACAGGTTGCACTCATGTCAGTTAGTGATCTCTGAAAACAAGGCTGCTTGTTAAACACTTGTGCCAGGACCTCCTGCTGCTGTGCTCACTGCTGTTGCCCCCTGTAGGAGGATTACCCAGCTATCACAACACCTCAAAATCACTGTGGGTTTTTGGTTGACCTTCAAGATTCTTTGGAAGAGGTAATAGGTTATCTGTCTGCACTGGCTGCTTCTTCCACCCATCTGCCAAATTGGTGTGATCAGCTTCAGCAGCCAGGTGTATCTCATGGAAAATAACTTCATCTTGCTGTCACTTTTTCTCAGCTTGTTGGTCTTTTTTTGGTTGGATAGTACCTTCTTGAAAGCTTTTGTTTGCTAGCCAGAGTGATAGCTATGCAAAAATGTAAGCAGGTAATAAAATATGGATCATTTCCCATCTTCTGAATCAGGAAAAGTAGTAAATTTTAAAACTTTTTGCAAGTAAGCACAATTGATAGCTGGCCTCATAAAATGCAACCAAGTGCTCTTAACATTGCATTTTATTCAATACTGGGTCTTGTTCTGCATGTCCTGTGGGATTTGGCAGAGAATTTTAACAAGCTGCACTGTTTTCAGAATGGCACCCTGAAAGCTCTGTCCACATGTGAAAATAAAATGTTCTGGTAAGCTGGGCAGAACTGGTATCCTGGCATCACATTGGCGCACCTGTCCTTGTCCTTATGGTACAGTGGAAGTTAAGGCATTCCTGTTCCTTCAATGAGGAGCTGCAGATGGCAGGAATCTGCAGAAAAACTGAACCCTCCTGCCCCCCACCAGAGCTATTTTCTCTGATGGTTCCTTTGGGTGGTACAGTACTTGCAGGAGACAGAGCCTGAAGGGAAAGAGAAGCCAATGTGTCTCTCTGCCTTAATTTGCACACTGAGTCTAGGCTTCTCTTTGACCTAAAATGATCTCTTAAGCTGGATTAGTCTGAGAGTCCCTTCGTCTTAGGAACAAAGGATTTATCATCTTCCTCTGTTATTTTTGTGAAATCTCCTCTGACTCTTTCCAGATAAATTACATCTGCTATGTTTTTGAGTGATGTACAAAGCAAGTAACAAAATGAGATCCTGATCTCTTCAGGGGCGAACAGGCATCATTCCAAAGGAGACTGGAAACCTGACAGGAGAATCAAGGAAAAGAACCATGAGAAAGCCAGTCTAGATAGTCATATGTGCTCCAGAGAGGACTGCTGCAGAGCAGTGTTTGTAAAGAGATGAGCTTCAGGTGGAGGAAAGAAGTTCAGATGGGAGGAGAAGGAAGTTTCAAAACAAATATTGTGACTGTAAAGCATATCTGCAAACTGAAGAGTAGCTGGGGGATCAGTGGGATGAGGTTTCTGTAGCACATGTGGGAGAATAGGCTTCTTACTAACATATTCAGAACTGGGGAGAAAATGGTGGACCTTTTCGCTAAAATGTCAGGACAACAAAAGCAGTTTTTCTGCTTTTGAAAAGGAAACATATTTGTTTGAAACTACAGGAAAGTAACAACATACCTTGTGTAATGGAGTTTTGCTTACTTATTACCATGTCAAAGCTTTAAAACAGTATGAAACTTTTTTTTCATGTCCATCAAGTAAAATTTTCCAGTCAGAGCTGGGCTTGAGCAATATCAATTAACATTAATACTCCTTGGAAAGCCTGTTGTCATGAATTGCCTTCAGGATAGGTAATAAATATGGTAAAGATTTTAACTGCACATCAAGAACATCACAGAGCTGTAGAAAGATTCCTATTGGCAAAGACTTTTTAAAAGAAGCAAAGCATAGCTGTAATTGGAGAGTATGTGCTAATTAGTAAGCTGATGTGTCAGCACCATCACCAAGTTGCTCAGTATGGGGGACTATAGTTTCACAAGCTGCTTTATGGGCTCTTAAAAAGAAGCATAAATAGAATAGTCAAACCCATGGAAAATGCTTTTAATACTTTTTTTCTATAGATCACTTTAATTTTTGTAAGGTAGAGGATAGATAATTGCACTTGGTGACTACTAAAATCAAGTAATGTTTCCCTTTGTGTTCTGGGGAGTGCCGTGCACATCTGATAGTCTAACCTTGCAGATAAAATCTCTGGCTTTTGCATGTTTTGCATCTCTCCTAGCCGTTGACATAAAAACCATTATCAGTAGTGTGTCACCAGAGAGCATTCTTGACTTAAAAGCTGCTTCTTCTGAGTTACCAGTTGGTTTTCCAGGCTGCATTGCCCTCGTTAAGTACTGAGCTTGACAGTGCTGGTGGCCATTAGGAATGCAAATGGCTTCCCTAACTTGAAGACAGAATTCTCAGGGCTAATCTAAATTCTCATTCAATAGTTTCTCATTGGCTTTTCATGAAGACTTCCATTTATTAAGAGAACAGTTTGGTATTTAATTTCACTGAAAGGGTAATGATCTTTCTAAAAGTTTCTGAATTTTCATCCAAGTAATTAATCTCATTTATACATAAGCTAAAAGCTTGCATGAATATATTTGCTTCAATGAATTTTAACTGATTAGAAAAATGTTTTCATTGTAGAAAATGTAGGAATGTTCTGCTGTATCTACCCTTTATTATTCCAAATAAAATTTTTTAAATGTAGCTAGAAAAATTTTCTGAAGTATTAGAATACCATGATAGATTATGATATACCTAATCAGTAAAGCATAAATTAATATGTGTTTAAATTGGTATATAATAGACCTCCAATACATGTACCCTTAAAAATGGAGATTTTTTTTCTTCTGTAATAAGAACCAATATTTCTTGTGGCTCTCATCTCTATCTTTTTTCTTCAGTAGCTTGGTTACAATAGTTTCTTTGCTCAGAATGAGCTCCCTGATTCCTTCCTACTGGGTGTTCATTTTTTTTACACATTCAGAACTAGCAGATGTTCAATGTTGATGGAAACATGAATCACCCAGAAGCTGACTTTCAGTAGGTCATGGCAGCCTGTAAGATGTAGGAAAGGCAGCCTGATAGCCACATTTCTCTGCAGATCACAGACTTGCACATGTGTAGAATTGCAAGGTGCATGTTTGCAGTGTCACTTTCTGTAAGGTCAGTACAGGTATGGCTGGGCACTGGGACAGGCTGCCCAGGGAAGAGGTCATGGCACTGCCTGCCACAGCTCAGGGAGCACCTGGACAATGCTCTCAGTCAGGTTTAGTTTTAATAGTACTGCCAGGAGCAGAGAGCTGGACTTGGTGATCCTTATGGGTCTCTTCCAACGTGAGATGAAATGTTCTGTGATTCTGAGAAACAGTTTTTAACTGTTAAAAAAACCCATTATTCTATGACTGCTATGGGAAAACGTATCTGAGTCAATTTTTCATTAAGCACTGAATACAAAATAAGCTGTGAAAATTGTAAGTTTGTGAATCAAAGACTATTTAAATGGAAACTGGAGATTCACGTGGCCCTCGTGATTTTGGTTCTGTTGCTAAGATGAAGACTGAGAGTCAGGTTGTTCTTTGTGAAAACAGAAATTGCTGGCAGTTCTGGGGTGTTTTAATCAGATACAGAGTAATTTGCTTTCTTGATCTGAGAGAATAAATTATCAGACATGACTTTGTCTAAATAGGCATTAATCTTAATAATAATGTACAGTGACCTCCCTGACCTTGGAAAGAGTCCTGACTTTGCCTGGATTTATCATGAAGAATCAACAGCAATTACAAGGAAATTGCAAATATCCTTGTGGTGTCTTCAGTCCTCCAGAGCTAGTTTTTTCCAGTCTTATAGGATAAATATTTCAGTTTCTTACACTGACTTGTTTGGAAGCTACTCTGAGGAGGAAGAGGGGAAAAAAAAGACGGGGGTACAGAAAATGCAACTTGATTTCCTGGCTGAGGTATCCATATGTGTTTTCATGTATGTGTTTTTGTGCTCAGTTAACTGTGCTTATACTCTTGACTCTAATGTAAATACTGTTTTTATTTAATATTAGAGTATGACCTGGGCAGCATCTGAGATAAAAGAAATACAAATGATTTTAGATGCACAGAGCTATTTCCCTTACAGGAGAAGGTACTCTTTTAATATTTGAAAACATGAGAAGAAAAAAAGCCCCAACAATTTAACCTGTATGGTTGTTTTTAAATAATGCACATGGAAAGTATTACTAAAGCTGCACAGAAACCTATTTATGTCAGTTGGAAACATCCTCCTGAAAATTTGGGGTGTTGCTTTTTACAGTGCAAGTCTTCTGCCCTGCTGTTTTCATTTTAATAACGCTTTCCAACCCCCCGATCTGCTGGAAGGGGTTCAGATGGAAGGCGGGATGAACAAGATCTTAGCAAGTGGATGCTAAGAGATGCTGAAATATGATGATTACCAGCTGTTTGAAATTCAGTGGCTGTAATGTGTTAATGAACTATTAAATTATGCAGATAGAAATCACTAAAAGAGGAATGACATCAAATGGCATTATGTGACAAATATGACAAAATCTCATTCCTCACTCTCCTGTTCTTTTCCAATGGGAAAATATTAAATTAAAAAATAGAATTCTATGTTTATACATTGAAATTCTGTGAAGAAGCTTGCATAAATCCAAATGAATTAATTTTCTTTGTCAAGTATGGCTAAAAGACAGATGATGATGATGATGATGTTAAAAGGTAGACCTTAGAAATCCAGTTAAACATTGGCAAGACATGATCATCCATCAGCCAGTCACAAGTGAAACAAAGTTTTGGGTTATCCCTCCTTAGTTTGCAGTGCTATTTTCTTTCGTCAATATGTCTTGTTACCTCTTGAAAAGATATATTACAATTTTCCTGTAGTTTGAATATATTTTATATAAAGCTGTTCATTTAACTGATACCCGTGAAAGAATAACTCAGTTTCCTTAAGTGTTGAAATTATGTTGGAATTACTGTTTCAATGTTCCTTTATGTTTTATCTTCTCCATTAAGGACCGTTTGCTTCAAAAGTGTGGTTTAGAAATTAGTACCTAAATTAAACGTTAGCAAGGCCTGAGTGGGTCTCCAGTAGGAAAATCTGAGTAGTCATTGCAGAAAACACAAGAAGGAGCAATTCTGTGGTATGTAAAGTGTCCTTTTACTCCAAGAGAAAAGAGATTTCCATTGACTTTTTCCCCCCTGCATAATTTACTGCTTTCCACACAGTAGCTTTGCATTGCTTGTCAGAGGGAATGTAATGAAAGTGCTTCCTCTTCTTGCTCTTTCCTGTCCTCTGCTTCTACTATTCCTTACAATGGCAAAAATACATTGTAAGAAATATATTAAGAGATACCCTAATACTCAGGGTTATGCTGAGACTAATGTTAACAATCGGAAATAGAAGTTTTAAAGAAGTTTGAATATTTGTAGAACATGGCTTTTTTTAAGTGTTGGAAGCTGTGAGGATCAGCTTGTGAAAGCTACCAGAAGAAAAAACCTTTAATAAGGAATTCCTATGAGTCTGTTGAGTGTATTTAAATTAGGGGTTTTTTCTCCCAAAACATGGAAAAGGGGGCCCTTTTTATGAGACAGATTTTAGCTTTGGTCAAAAGTATGTCTCTGCTCCAGTTGCAACACTTGTTTGTGGTTGAAAAGCTGCACATGTTCTTTACATCTGTAGTATTCCAAGTTGGATTATGTCAGTGTTTCTCCTGTAGTATCATAGTGCTGTTTACTACACTTCTGCCTGGTGGTATGACTGTATAAGTAGCATCTCACTTAGGTATACCTTTGTGCATTTACTAGTTTTATTTTTAAAAATAACAAGAAGAATTTAATGGAAATCTCTAAACCAGATTCCCAAAGTACAGTCTAAGAGAAGACAGTGTGAAAATTTGAAGACAGACATTTTCAGGGACTCTATAAACATGCTTTGGTGTTTTGTGGGCCAAGGATGTATCTTTTGACTCTGGAATCTTCCTTTACATGTAAATAGAGTATGTAAATTCCCTAGTGTTTCTTTAATTATCCCAAACACTTAAATTTTAAAAAAAAAAAAAAAAAAAAAAGAAAAAAAAAAAGTGATAAAATAAGTGTATGTTTCTACACTGTAAAAATGTTATGACAATAAAATTTAAGTATCTTTTCAGGAACGCTTCAGAGAAGTTTTGAATGCTCTAGCATCATAAGAATAAATCATAACACTTAGTAGCTGGTCTCCCAGCTTTGGTAGAGTCACTTTCAGGGAGCAGATTTAAAGGTAGTTATTAGACCATGTTAACTGTACAGATGGTTTGCATACCTCTGAGCAAGAAAAAACAAAAATGGGAATGGGAAAAGAGAGGAGTAAAGCAGGCTGTGTAATTAAGCAAAGAAGTGCATGTGCTGTTAGGGCTGAAAGATACAATTTAAAGAAGGGATTTTGCCTGAACAAAATTATTTGCATGCAGTATATTCTAACCTGCTGTATGATTAGGTCAGTTGGGAATGGAAATTCTCTTGGTAACAATTGTTCACAGAACCAAACTTTTACCGGGCTGTAAGACAACGAATATCTGAATCCACATGACTCTTTGCAGGGAAAATGGTGCTACTGAAATACCTAATATTCCTCACAAGCCACACTCTAAAGAGGTTGGAAAAATCTGGTAAATCTCCTCACACACAAAACTAATCCTCTGATACTAGTTAAGGAAATGGAATTGTTACATAAACATCTGCTCCTTGTAATGCAGGGAGTGTTGGAGCCTGGTGGCTTGGAAACAGCGAAACCAACATTGTCAGGATTAACTTCCTGTGGGACAGTGAGCAATTGAACACTGGGGCTGGTACAGCCTGTCTGCTGATGCAGAGGAGTTTGTGAAAAGTGGCTGATCTTAACACCTTTGCTAATGAGAAAAAAGATTTTTATTGGTTTTGTAAGCATTTCAGTGATGGCTGGTACTGAGCAGCTCTGAAGTGTAGCTTTGTTTTAATACTCCTGCAAGGCAGGGGATGTGTTGCTATTCCTGTTTTACAATGGCAAAATGAGATCCACGGGGAAAACGTTCTGCCTTTTCTGCGAGAGCTCAGCTGTGCGGAGATAATCAAGGAATTATTTTAGGAAGAAAACTAAATCCTCTTTTTTCCTTTACCACTGTTGAAAGATACTATGAGCAGCAAGAGGAGGAAAGTAGCCTAAGTCTTAGTCTAAGAAAAGTAGCCTAAGTCTTAGTCTAAGTTCAACTATCGTCCTCCACGGGAGGCCAAAGGATATGCTGCTGGCTGTGGACAGTTCGGCTTATGAAGATTGTGTAAAATTAGACTGAAGAGTATACAGGAAAATACCAATGACAAACCTTCCACTGACTCTAGGTGACGCTAAGGACCTAAATAAGTGGAAATCTGGTATCTGTGGTTCCACTTCTTGGAGTACTGGAGAACTGAATAACCTGGTGGTAAATGAAGCCAAAAAAGTGGTGATGGGAAAACAGACACCCCTTCCTTCACAGCTTGCTAGGTCTTTGGCAGGAAAGTGCATTAACAAAGAAGCATCATCAATGCAAATGTCTGAAAGGACAGAACCTTCTGTAAAAACATTTATTGGAGAAGAAACCATAGAAGATTTTGCTCAATTCTCTGATTCTGATCAACCTACTCTCATGTAAATCATAACAGATGAGCAAGATCTCATCAGTGTTTCCTTGCATGTGTTTTTTTAGACTCCTACATTGGCAGAGATGCAGCTGCAGAGAGATGCTAATAACAGTCAGACACACTGCACTGCTGAACCTTTTAGCAGGCCGCTCTTCCAAAACAAGGATGGAGCCAAACTAGTGTAGGAGTTCCCTTGGTATCAGTGTCTGTTTCTTTCAGGAATGTTTGAATAAGCACTGGCAAGTTTTCTGGCCCTGGGTAGCCCAGCCAAAACTTGCTGGGAGCGTTAAGCTCTTAATATGCAGATTATATATTTTTCTGGTAAGTGAACTTAACATGCAAAAGCAACCTAGGAGTTAAATCTCCAACTCTTGTGCACCTGCTGACCTCTTTCCCACAATGGCCATTGGCTAAAAAAGGAAAGAGATTGCATGGGTGCATTTTAGTCAGGTGGACAGGGAAGTAGAGACATTACAAAATTCCAGCCAAATTGTGGCTCTGCTCATGGAAGAAGCTGTACCTCTTCAGCAGGTTTACCTAATCCTCTCCACTAGGGACACGAAGTAACGCTATGGGGGGGCTGGGAAACTTCTTCTGGCTAAGGTCTGGAGTTGTTTGTTAGGACTAAGGCAATGAGCCTTAGTTCTCCTGCCAGAGAAATCACCTCCTGCTTTCTAATTTGCTTCGATTAATCTCATAATGATTTCTTTTTATTGGATGAAAATATTCCACATTCCATTTTCCAGGTAAAACATTTAATTCTCTGACATTGCTTCAAGCTAGGATTGTTTACAAAATTTCTGGAGCCTTTACTGCCGTTACCTTTACCTGACTGCCAACTGTGTTTAAGTGTCAAAGTATTAAAGGGCAGCTTTTCTCCAGAAGCAAAGATTAATTGGAAACAAACTGTTAAGAAACTTCATTTGCTGTTAGAGAAAATTACTTGCACTTTGAATATAGAAAATCAATGGTTTTATCGATGAACAATTATTTCAAAGGGACATCAGCTTCTCCCTAGTCTTCTGTTCAGAGCTGGCTGCTTCTAGAACTTCTTCCTTCACTATGACTGTGCAGTTAATATGCTGACTCTTATGGTAAAATTATTTTTTCATTCTTTTCTTTTTCAAATAGAGTTTGATTAGCCCATCCCACCCCAGTGACTGGTCAGTAATTAATTCACAAGCCCTGTGGATTTCAAACACCTGCAGGGCAGGTGGAGCAAATGAAAACAACACTGCTTATTTTGGATATGAGCTCGGGATTAATGAAATCTGGTATCATCCTTAACAATTCCTAAAAGCACTATATAAATTCAAAATTGAATATCTCACAATTCTCAGCTGTTCTATCAGAATATATTCTTCTGGTATCTATGCTAAATAGTCTCTACTACAAGTAATGATAATAAAGTCCCTGATTGTCTAGTATTAAAGATATTCTACAAAACTAGTGAAAGTCTCATTTAATTACCCTTTTTTTAGGCATTTTGCTGATGTTTGCTGACACTCCTGGATAATTCTGTTCCAGTTTAGAGCAGCTAGGATTAGTAAACATCTCTCTGGGATTATATGAGCTATCTCCTAAGTGCTCTCCTGTATTAAATGCATGTGAAATGTTACTGTGGTATCCTTCAGCAGCTTTTAAAAATAAAGAAACCTCTACTCCTGTCCATTTTCATATAGCTTAGATGAGAATTTTACCTATAGTAGAATATTTTAAATTATCTTCTAGATCTTTACCTGGTAGAAATCAGTAGGAACTCCTTTGTTCCCACTCACTTAAGCAGCTTTGCCATGGATGCCACTGCACCTGTACCTCTTACCACTGCACAGTGACTCAGTGGTAACTCAGTGAGATGTGGATGTTTCTGTAGGTGCAGTGCAAGAGGCAGAGTGCTCCTTTGACCTGGATTAAATTGGGATGCTGTGCTGGTGACAGCTGGAACCATTCTTAACAAAGAGTCTTGATTTTTATCTTAGACAAAATGAACAAGTTGATTTTCTCTTCAGGATGCATGATACACAGGTTATTAAAAAAAATAGAAGAAAATTTTTGCTCAACTCCAAAATATATGCCAGTAAGGGATGGAGTTTTTTTCCTCTCATCCTTTTTTTGCTTTGTGGGTTTACCAGAAGTTCATCATCAGGTGTGGGGTGAGGACAGGAAGAAAAAAGATTTGTCTGAATTTTGCCAAAGTATAACTTTGGTTTATGTTGCAGGAGAGGTAATAAATTTAAAACCTTAGAAGATGTTTATACTTCTCTTCTTCTGTGTTGATTTAGCACATTTACAAAAGGTTGATTTGTGAATCTCAGACCCTTTCAATAATGCTTCTCACACTAAAGTCACGGAGATCTGCAGGGAAATCTGTAGTCTTTTGATGAGAAATTACTAACTAAACTGCCTATTGTATCTTGCATAATAAATTAAATTTTCCATTATTTTCATTTAGTTTCCTATTTTGGCAGTAAGTCCAGTTTTTCTTGGCTTCCTCATTTTTCTTCTGCTTCTTATTTCTGTTCAAAACTGTATTTCTAGCTTTAAATATGTTTTGTTCTCTAATCTAGCTGTATTTTGGGTTTGAGGTATTTTTTGTCTTGTTTTGTTGGGGTTTTCTTGTTTCTCTTTTTTAAATTAAAAGTCTGATTGGACTATGATGACTTAAAAAAAAAAAAATCAGACAAGAAACCCCAAAAAAACAAACCAGAAATAACCAGCCAGCCAGATGTTCCCATTCTTTACATCTTTACATAACTGAAGCAGAGGAACAGTCTACCTAATGCAATTTCAAAAAGACTTTTTTTTTAAAGTTTGTCTACTTTTTAAATTTGCAAAGGAAATGCAGAATGCTGTAAGTTTGAAGCCATTTTTTTCTGCCATTCTTAAATTAAGACAATAGAGGAAAATTCTCAGGTAATAGATATTTCTCCAAGTTCCTCACTGTAGGATAGAGAGTGAGCTGATAATAATAGAAAACCAAAATATTTGCTGGGTGCAGTCTAGAAGTTCCTCTTTGCCTTCTGTTGATGCAGACTGCAGACTGTCTAATTTCCAAAATAAAGCTGAAGTATCATCTCACATAATTTACCCAAATACCTGTGAAACCAGAGAACTTGATTTGATTGCATTTTCTTTAATTTTTCCTACTATGTCAAGGAGAATTCTTGACATCTTGATAGGCTCAGTGTATTATTGATAACATCAGCACAAATCTTTCACTTGATATCAAAGATAGGAGAGTGCTTTTAATTTGTCATTTATGTTTTTCTGCCAAGAGGAGAAGCTATGTTATGCTTAGTTGACTTTTTAAAAATTTTTAATTGAAGCATAGTTTGTGAACCTTTAAAATATACCTGCTTCCTGCTGCTGCATTTGTCTACATCCATGCTTTAAGCATGACAAGGGCAGTGGCACCTGAGAATGGAAGATGTGTTTACAGAAGAGCATGCTGGCTCTTCAAAGCAGCCCTGTTCTTCATAATTCTTCAGGTTCCTTTTAAAACTGAAACTCATCTCTGTCTCTTGGGGTAGCTTAGGAAAACTCCTGGAAGTCAGAGGTAGCTCCACTTTGCAATAATGCCTGCAAGTGTTTGAGAAGTACTTTTTAAGTAGGAGCCCTGTCAAGCAGAGGCCCACGTAGCTAAGTGTGTAATGAGGTGCTGGTGAGAACACAGTGGTGAAAAGGGTGGAGCAGCTTACAATGTCTAATGTTGGAAGCACTTAGGAAAAAAGAAAAGGATGTCTTGAGTGAGGGAGCTGTTGCTCTCTAAAACTTCTGTGTTTGCGAAGAAGTGGCCAAACAAAATTCCTCAGAGAACTGAAAGAACTGAATGGAAGTTTTTGAAGTACAGCTAATCTGAGGGAGCTCAGTACAGCCTGGCAAGCTGAGGAAAATCTCAGTTTGTGTGATTACTGAAAGAGGAAGCTTATTTTCAGTGCTTTGAATTGGGTGACTGTAGAAGAGAGTTAGTTCTGTTTCCTTGTGTGAACTTTACTTTTGGTGTGACTACTCAGCTCTGTATAAAAAGAAAAGCTGTATGTATATGACTAATTAGCTGTGTCACAGCCTGACAGCTCCTAGCAAAATAGTTTTCAAAATATTTAAATGCCTTTCATGTTTGCTCCAGGTGACATAGATTTGGGTTTATGATATAAAACACACGGGGCTTTTAAAGCCTCTCAGCTGCACTGATGCAAACGCCACTAATCTCGAAGAAAAATGTGGTCTGCTATTCATTAAATGCAGATGAGTTTCCTTTCTTAGTAAGCCCATTAGCAGATGCCTAAATTTAGGAACATGTGCAGTTACAATCAGTGGAATATTCTGAACCTCCTAATCTTCTGTCTTGCAGAATACTCCCTGTGCTGTGTCTGAGAGGTCTCAGACCCCAAGCCCTAATGTGGAGCCTGGTTTATTCTGTTGCCTTTGCAAACTGCACTTTATATGTAGATCTCCTCTGTTTCCACTTGTTTCTTTCATGGTGGTAAGGAAGTGAGGAAAGTTGTCATTAGAAATTCAGCTTTGTACCTGAGCATCAAGTAGAAGCAATCTCAGTTTTTGGCACAGCTCTGTTTCTGGGATGCAAACTTGGTCTCTCATCTGTGAAATTCCGTTGTTTTCCAATCTTACATGGAAAAAATACTCAGTATAATCAATGAACCTAATGAAAAACTGTTGGTTCTGCAAAATTGGGGTTTAATTTGTACTTTCTTTTCAGTTGTACAGGGTTCACTATCATAAAATTTCCTAGGCATTTTGAAAATATTATTACAAATAATTAAAAGAATGGCAGTTATGTGTGATGATAACATGATGTCTTTTTCATCCAAAACAGGAAACATGTTAGGCCAGTGCAGTAATTCTCACAAAATTGCACAGATCAGAGATTATTGGCTGAAATCAGTTTAGTATTTTCCTTGACAATCTGATCTAATCAGCATTGCAGGGGGGTTTCTTCCTCATAACCAGAACCATGACCTGCAACAAGGCTGTCACTCTGCTTGTCTGAAAAATTAGGGAGGTAATTGTGCCCATCTCATTTTTCTCTTTCCTTTATGGGTACCACTGCTGGTTTAGGGCACTTACACTGCAGTTTGTGATACTGAGATTAGTGTATAACTAATCTGAATAAATTTAGAAAATCAATTTTCAGGCAGTTTTGGGCACATTATTATTGTAGTTTTAGACTGTTATTCCAAAAATTGTGGTATGTTTGCCTACAGATAAGATTTAAGTTAATGCCTTAAGTACAGAATTATTTGATATGAGAAAAATAACTTTGCCATTAAAAACCTACTTCTTTTAATGAAACTTTAAGTTATAGTCAATAAAGGTAATCCTTTAAGTTACAGTCAATAAGTAATTATTCTGACCACCCTTTATCTTGGAGGTCTATAGTTAAGAAATTATATGTTGCTTTAAATGAATTGATACTGTCTTAAAATCTGGTTTCCAAGTAGAAGGAATGCAGAGAGGTATTGCTTAGGACGAGCTGAAAATTATGTTTTAGAGAGTCTGAAGACTTGGAACTTGGTACTCTTTAGTTTTTAATATCCTTATAGTGTGTTTTTTGGAAACCTACCTTTTACACATTGGAGAAAACAAAATTGGTCTCTGACAAAATATTGATGTCAATGGATACAGAAAGTCTTAAAAGTGCAGTATTGGTACCTGTCAGAGAGTTCTATGTCTTCATCTGAGGGTAATGTATTTCCTCTCAAATGCAAATTTGTATTTCCTTAGATAATCCCATTCCAGTAAAATAGAAGCATTTACTCTGCTTTCAAGTTGTCCAGGCTTGTAGTAACTTTATGTTAACTTTGCCAGAATGATGCATGAACTTGTCTGGCTGGATTCATATCCATGGCACAGTTATGGCTAAAGGGGAATTTAATAGTGAGAGCATATCTAGTAGGAACAACAGTTCTTTATAGTGGATTTATAGTGTTTTCAGGATTTATAGTGTTTTAAGATCAGAATAGGCCAGATGGAGTGCATACAGAAGAAATATAGAGCCCTTACCAAGACCTTGTTCCTATATTGTTTGTATGTACCCACATAAAATGGTTTAGCATTGACTCAATAACATAATAAACATTTCATTTTTCTCACCAGTAGGAAAAAAACACTATAATGGAATTTGCTGGTTAATTAGTAGTTTATCAGTTTGTAGTTCGGAGAGCTCTTTAACAAATTCTTTAGAAGTCTCAAAACCCTCCGATTTCTCCTAAGACCCAAATTTTCCTGTTTCTTATACTGCCCTCTAGCGCTGAGCACGTTTTGAGAGTCATCTCCAGACATCCTTCATCGGTGTAAACTTTTGTGCCATGACTATTTAGGAGCTGTTAGGTTATCAAAGTCTGCCAGGGCAGGAAGCATCCACCTTCTCTACACGAAGGCCTGTCCTTGCTGGGTGCTAAGTGTTGCAGCAGACTTCTCATTAGGGGGAGAAATGAGCTGAGACACAGACTCTCATTTTACAAGGCGGACAGGGTCCTGGTGTATTCTTCTGTACAGCTTAGCCATCCTGACTCCAACTACAGCAAGTTCCTGCTGTTGGCTTCTCTGACAGACTCTGACTGCTGGCTATTCCTGCTGGAATATGACTGCAAGTGTTTTCTTGCTGCCTCTGACCACAGGCTTTTACTTAGCTCAACTGTAACTGCAGGCTGCAACAGCAGGCCCTAACTTTATCAGACCCAGCCTGACCTCACAGCAGAGCTTCTGAAGCAGCAGCAACTCTCTTCCATAGTTTGTTCCTCTTATGTGTCTCTCTGGATCGTTCCTTCATCTTCCAGGCCCTCCCTGACTGGTCAACCCACCCCTTTTATCACACCTAACCTTTATTAGTCACAGCTGCGACCCATTAAAGGCAAGGCTGTTCTTTGGTAATTAGTACAACTGTGATTTATTGGGTGAGGTCACTTGCGATCCCTTCTTCTACACCTACACTAAGCAGCAGAACTAGACTGAATTTCCACCCTTATACGCACAATAAGCATGGGATTATTTATCAGAAAAAAACTCCAAACAGAAACCCCCAAACAGAAACAAATGAAAAGATATGTTAGTAGTATGCTAATAGCTTATACTATTATGTATGTGTATTGGCTGCTTAAAATGCAGTAAAGGTAGCATATAAATTGTGTTTCAAGTTCTAAAAAATTTTAAAATTGAGAGAGTTTTAGCATTTCCTTCTATATGTGCTGTCATACACAGTTTAATCTTTAAAGTTTTGTCTGATTTTATACTATTCATAGTGTTATCATGATTTCTTGACAGGTGTTGAGGAGAGGATCTCCTTTCTTTTGTTGGGGTTTTTTTCCATTCCCTGTCTGTCTGATCTGTCCTGTGTTTACATTTACACTAACTGCAGAGTATGCTGGGGTATGCAAAGACAGGATATGGAGCTGAATCCTCTCAGGATGGTTATCTATTTTGCATGTATTTCAGATCAGGTTTGTTTTTTCTTACGATTAGGGCTCTGCTGCTCTGTCATCTGTGCAGACAGAGTCTGACAGGCTCTGTCAGTCTCTCTGAGGAGCCCTGGCAACTTCAGTATGATTTACTAAGCTGTAAGTAAGCAGTAGTAGCAGGATTTAACCCACTTAGATACTGCATTTTTTTCTTAGGAGAAGTTCTACTGAAGTAATTTCTTTGGGAACAAGACTAGAATGCCAAGAGGAATTAACTTAACTTGAATACTCAAAACAGTGAAGTTCACTTTTTAGCACAAAGCTATATTAGTGTTGACACCTTGCCAGCAGTATTGTGATTTTTTGGGGAGGTGAGAGAATAAGTAAAATTACTTCTTTGAGGGAAGAACTGTTCCTGTACCTTTCAATTTTTATCTTCTGAGTATACTTTTCTCCATGGCTGTTGCAGTGGTGCATCTTGGTGAGCTGCTCCTGCTGTTGCTTGTCAGTGTTTCACCACACCATGCAAACAAGAATGTTTTCATTTAGAGGTTCACTCATCTGATACAGGATTTATAGCAGGGTCCTGCATGGGAGCAGCCTTGCAAGACAGGAATTGTCAAACTGCAATTTTTAAAAATGCTGATAAAATGTTTTCATGAATTACAATCGATTTTAAAAGTGGGCTTTTCCTCTGTGTATCTTGCGGTGTGACAGAGTTTAGGTGAAGTTTTCCCACTTCTAAACACTGTATCATGACTCTGTGATCCAATGCCAGTCTGGGATTTTTACCTGTCACACTGAACGGCCTCTGGCGAGAGGGTATGGATTGCCTAACAGATGAAGGGCACCTGTGGAGGAAAAGGATGAAAAGATCCTTCCTTCCATAGAAAGCTGAAAGGCTACTGCCTGCAGGAAATAGAATATAGATCTTTTGAGTGCTGGGAGCTAGAGCCAAAGTTTGAGGCCATTAAGCCTCATGAGAGAGCTGAGCTTTGTTTTGCCTTTGATGCTGGTCTGCTTAGATGCGCATCACAAGTCCACCTTGCACGGTGAGGCAAGGCACAGCTGTGGTACCACCTGTGTAATCATGGCCTGTTCCTTCCTCTCTGGGCTGGGAAATCAGAGGGTCAGGCACTGGAGAACATGATCAAAGCCTTTCCTCCTACTCTCTAGCATAATTTCCAACTCATTCTTCTTTTTGTGAGCAGCCTGTTCCACCTGAGCATATATCATTTGGTACAGGTATTGATGCCTTCTGCATGTCTTTAGCTGACACAGTGGTATTTTTTCGGACAGGGTGGTTGTGCTGACTTACTGTATCTACCGTCTTGTTACTGCCACTTAATGAAATCAGCAGATAAGGTTACACTGCAGGCTTTGTAAAGCAGTTCTGTTTCCTTGGAAGGCATTTTCACAATGGCAAAGCTTTGATGTGAAATACTGCTGCTTTTGTGAATAGACCTGCAGTCAAATAAGGGGTAGAACCAAAATGAAACTTAGGTACTTGTGAGAACAAATAGCATGTCTGAATCTGTCTCTGCAGCTATTTTTGCAACACTTTCTGACTTGATCCTTTCTCTTATTTGTGAACCTGTTCATGGTAACTTTTCTTAGGAAGAAATGTTGAAATTTGAATTGAGCTGAAAAAATGGGTCTCAATGACTTTCAAAGGCTTTCAGAGAGATTAAATCAAAGTTATTAATTGATTGTATTAATTGGTAATAAATGAAATATTTGCTTTCTTCAAAGGTCATAGAACAAAGGAGCAATCAGACAACAAAATGTTTATCCCTTATGATCTCAGTGGTGTCTTTTGATTTGGTGTCTCCGAATTATTTTATACAATGAGCAATAGGAAGAGGAGAGTGAATTTCTGTCTTGGCAGCTTGTCACAGAGACCAGATGAAACAATGGATTTATATAAACATTAATTGCATCACTAGGAAATGTGTGTATGAGCTGAAGAGATGCAGGTGATTTTGGAAAACAAACTGGGGTTTTTGGCTCAGGTGAGCCTTGTGTGACCAAATCTAGGCTGATGCCATGACCAGCCAGTCTTCTGGAAGGAGACTTCTTTGGCACAGGTGTGCAGCCAGCACATCTGTGTAATAAATCTCTGCCACTAATTGATTTAATTGCAGGGAGTCAGTCTGCCAGGAGTTAATACCAGGCTCCTGTCTGGGTACAGCTTTGCATGGTATGTAAAGTTAATATAGGGAGGCCCTCTGGATAATATTTGCAGTGACGTGCTGCAGGTAGCAGGCTTTCTTCCCACCTTCCATTTCCAGGAGAAATGGAACTGATCTTTCCTTTTTGGTACTAACTGAGCAGATGAATGTGCCTACCTAGTGTTGCTTCAGGCATTACTGCTCATGGGTCACCTTTGGGCCTTTGCTCCCCACCATCATTCTGCAACTGCAGGAGCAAGTGGGAAGGAGGCCTGGCTGTGAGACCTCATGACCTGTTTACAGAGGACAAGGCTTCAAATGCCCTTGTTGACTAGTCAAAAGGCAGCTGATGGTCTGTATTCATTATTTTTATTTCTTGTGAGAGACTGGCTGAAGAAGCTTTCTTTCCCCAAGAGTTTTCAGCCAAATAAAGGAAAGAAAGGCTTTGTCATCAGAGATGCATGTTTAATTCCATTGATTTGAATTGTAAAAGTTCCTGTTGATGTTTTTCTTTTTTTTGTTCCTGCAGAGCAATGTATTGAAATATCATGTTTGCTTAGCATACAAAAAAATTACTGCATTTGGTAAGTGGTTTAGTAGAGCTTGTAAACTAAATTCACAGATATCCATTACTGGAAGATCTTAAACTGAGATACAGCCTGGATTACTGAGCACTTTTTCAATCAGAAAACAGCAAGAGATTCACAGATCACTTTAGGAAATACTCTTGCTCACAAAATCAAGATATTCAATATATTCAAGATAAAATTCAATATATTCAATATATTTGTGAGTCTGTGAAGGTAGTTGTTTCTGGGATGGCTCTTCAACCATGAAAAGACAGAGGCATCTGCAACCTCCCATGGTGCTGTGATTTTTGAAGTAGTATTCAAATGTTATTCTGCCTTTTTCAAGGTAGGACCCCCTAAAATGATCTGAGTTTGTCCAACTTGCATAGTTGGCAAGCTCCTCTCTCAGACATTTATCTGTGTGGTAGCAGGGCCTGTCAGAGTAGTTTCCTCCTTTGACTGAGGGTTTAGTTTGTCTTTCATCTTTGAAGAGTTGGAGCTGATTCCCGAATTCAGGCTCGGAGACAGTACTTTGATAAGTAAAGAAACATTTCATATTTACACAGGTTGGAATATGGTGTAAGAAGCAAGCACAATTAGTTTCCTGTCAGGAAGAAAAAGGAGAACATCTCGAACAAATCAAATAACCTAATCTTCTCAATTTGTGTTTTTGCATTTTGTGTTCTTTTTAGTAGGAGATCAAAGGATGCTTCCTGGTCTTCTTTGGGAGTGAGGATTCTGATGGCATTTTGTGCTAGTACATAAACTGTTGTCTTTAGGTGTTTCCATGAAGGTCAAGTCAGGTCTCAGGCCTGTAGGTGGCTCTGAGTGCTGAGGAGGACTTTGGGGACAATTGACAAATTTTCAGAAGATTCACAGTAATTTTCGTAAGTCTCTGTGTTTGTATGTACAGCCCTTTAGAAAGGAGAGTTCTTCATTTGGTTGGGTCACTGTTAATGTGACTGCTGATAAATAATAATAACTTCCAGAATTTTTTTTTTTCTTTTTTTGAGTGTGTGGCTCTAGTTTATGTTGACAAATTGGAGTCAATTAAGGCATTTGATCTTGCTTTACTGGTGTGCTGTGGATTGTAAAGTGTTTACAGAAACAAGGGCTTCTCTTGGTTAGATTACTTGGTCAACTGTGATGTGTCTGTCACAGAGCGCTCACAAGACAGACTTGAACAGACTTTCTGTGCAACTAAACATTGAGAATGAATGCTGTGATTTCATTGTACTGGAGCTTTTCTTAAATTGAGTTCTAGGTGTGTCTTTCCCCCTCCTCTCTGTTTGGCATAATAGCCAGAGATGTGGCCTTGTGAAATGAAAACCTTTTCTAATCAAGCAAATACTACAAAGTGATGATCCCAGTAGCATCATCGCATGCACCTAGATATGGACTAAAAATTCAAATGGGCTAGATTGGTAAACTGGAGCATAAAGTTATTGCGTGACTGAAATTGGTTTGCTATTTAAACATGGATGCCTAGTACAGTGAATTTTCTCTGTGTTGAACATGTAATTTCAAAGAACTTATTTTACACGCAAACTTTGCCAGCCATTTTGTGCACTATGTAGAAATGCTTTGTTTTTCCCCTTCAAAACTTCAGTCATTTCCCATTAAGATAATCCAGGCTGAAATTAAATATTTCATCTACATATATAAAAGCAAAATAACATTCTTTTCTGATAAAGCTCCTTCTGAAATTTAATTCATTTAGATTTATCATTTCCGGCCTTTAGTCAGATTATGAAAAAAAAGAATAGTTTCTACCTAACTTTATTTGACTATTAAATTTTGAGCCTTAATTGCTAATAGTTACACCGACACAAGAGAATGGGCATGTCATGGGAAGACTTACAGGCAGCAATTGGAGCTAAAGTTACACTTTTTAAAATAGCATATCCTCATTGTTTCTTTTTCTCTTTGTCTCTTGTAGAAGCTCCACCGAAATTGGAAGACAACCCTGCAGAAGCGTTCACGGACTCGTCTCTCTTTGCTCACTGGGGGCAGGAGCTGAGCCCTGAGAACAGGCGGCTGGCCCTGAAGCAGTTCCAGTACTACGGCTACAACGCCTACCTGAGCGACCGCCTGCCACTGGACAGGGCCCTGCCAGACCTGCGGCCCAGCGCGTGAGTCCTGGGGTGCCCTCCCTGCAGGCCCACCCTGTGGCCTTCCAGTTCTTTTCCACCTGCAGCCTTCCAGCTCTTTTCCACCTGCAGGCCCACTCTGCGGCCTTCCAGCTCTTTTCCACCTGTGGGCCACATTGTGTCCTTCCAGCTCTTTTCCACCTGTGGGCCACATTGTGGCCTTCCAGCTCTTTTCCACCTGCAAGGCTTACCTTGTAGGTCTGGGTACATGTGACAGTCAGAATGAGTAATTTCTATCAAATAGAAGAAGGCTGTACGTTTCAATTGTCATCTGAAGCACTGTTGAGCCCAAAGTCAGTCCTGTTAAAGTCCCACTAAGTATTCATTAACATTTCTTCAGCATCTGTTGGAAGCTTCATCTCACCTACAATTTACATTAGATAGCAGGTGTGTTTTTTCTGCTAAAAGAAGAACATTTTAATTTTTATCAGATAAACCTTTTCAGTTTTATCAGATAATCTGTCTAAATAAGAGCTGCTTTCTTTGAAAGCACAGAACTGCCTGATTAAGGTCAGTCGGCAGGTGAAGCTGGTGAGTTCTAGTGGTGAAACACACCTTCGAGCCAAGCACTGAAAGCGCAGAGATCCTCCTTCCCTGGGCAGGTCTCTGCTCACAATCATGCATGCCAGGCAGGGTGAACGCATCCAGGGTTATTGGGGAGGTGGATGGGACCAGGGGAGGGAACAACCTTCCCTTCAGTGCATCTGAGGCCTGTTTGGGCAGCACTGATCACAGAGACAGCTAATGCTCAACCTTTTTGAAGCTTTGGTGATACATCTGACTGACGCTTTGAACAAACAGCAGCTGTGGAGATGGAGAAACAGGTCGAGCGAAAACTGCTTTTTTTGCAGCTCATTAAAAAAAGAAATCATTAAAATAAATACTCTGGGTACTTTGTGAATCAAACGTGATTGTATTCACTTATTCTAACCAAATATTTTAATAACTAAAGCAGTAGTGCATTTTGCTGCACATTAAGTTGATGCTGCACATTAAGTTGATGATAGCAAAAATGTATGAACACCATCCCAGGCAGCACTTTAGCAGTATCCATGCTATATATTATTTATATTGCATTGTAGAAATATTTTTGTTGCAAATTTGCTGAAATACTGACTTTAAGGAAATCAAAGTCCATGCAATTGTATTTGTGTTTTGGTTGAATCAGTTTAGCAGTGCCTGTAGGGACAGTCTCTTTTTTGTTTTTTAATTGTAAACTGATCTAGAGGAAAAATAAATCTTTTTAACTAGATATCAATGATAGAAATATTTCTGTTCTTATAGCTCTTTTGAAATTACTCTTCTGAATTATTTACATATAAATTTTTTATAACTCTGAGTTTTAGAAATTAAAAATATGAAGAAAATGAATGTTACTGTAGCTGGAAGTAAAGTAAGGTTAGGATTTTAAAAGAAACTCCAGTTAGAAATGAATCATGATCCTAATTCCTGTGCAAGTTTTGATCCTTTGCTGGCTGTCTGCCAGAAACATGACAGACACCACGGTATGTTTAGGGACACATACTTACAAAATAATGGCTTAGTAATGGTAGCTCAGGCAGCTTTAGGCTGGGGAGCAGGCAGGGACTCTGACACTGGGATGTAGTAAGTTCTGACCCTGAGGAAAATGAACTGTGTTGTCAGGCAGTATGCAAACTGTTTGCTGTATCTACAGCACCCTGTGGAGTGCAGAGCTTCAGGTATTCTGAAAGTCCTGTTGTTAAAAAAAGAATTCCTGCTCCTGACAGGCAAATTCTCATTTGTGTGAGAGCACAACATGAATGTTGTAGGGATAAAAAGTCTACCCTGTGAAAGTATGTTTCCAGTTTAATTAATAAATTTTTGGGATTTCTAGCACCTGGTTTTTAATCCAAGTGCAGAAGTCACTTCCCAAGTCTCTATTGATGTATTTAAATTATCCTTGGGCAGGTACTGGGCTCATCAGCACAGTGTAAAAGCCAAGGACAGCGCGGTGTGAAGAGAGCCTGCAGCAAGTGACATGGAGACCAAGTTAGTCACCTTTGCTGGACCTCAGTCAGTTGTGGTATTTCTGCTCTGACTAGAAATGCATAGAGAGCACAGATATAAGAGGTACCACCATACCTGGACAGAGTTAGCCAAGGTCTAACCAAGCTCATTAGCCTGGATTTAGCAGTGTTTCTGTAAGAGTCAGAATGACAGTGGCATCCCAGCAAAGGCTTGTGACAGGTAGATAAAGGAGTAGAGCTCACGTAGTTCTGTCCGGGCTCAGTTGTGGTCTGTCAGCTGTATTCAGAACCTATCATATGAAGTACAGGAATTTGGGAAGACAACAATATTTGCAACTGAAACCTAAGGAAATTCATACATTGTTAGCCCCAGTTGAGAGCAGGAGAATTAAGTGATCTGCTAAAATGGTGATATTACTCCTTTTATATCATACTGCTATGACTCAGCTTTGACCTTTCTGCCTGTAGTGCTCTGAGAATTCACATCTACATATCTTAGCAGGGGAGCTCAGTGTGTCTTTACAAGGTTCTGCAGAGAGAAAGGCCATTCCATGTGTGTAATAACATCAAATTATAACAGGCAGCATGTTCTAGGGTTGAGATTGTCAACATTAAATGCCATGACAAAAGAAGAGTACAATTAGAGATTGCGGAGACACAACACAATTGGAAGAGAGGGGAAAAATTCAGCCTTGCCCAGTCCTTCAGTGTGGGTGGCATGAAGAGGCAGTAGAACACATTTAGCAGTTAGGGCAGTGCACTCTGCCCAAGCCTCTGAACTCTGGCCTCTCTGGAAAAAGACCATCATATTGGTTGGAAACATCCAGCAGAGCACAGCTGGGTCAAGCTGTGGCAGTTGTCACACCTTGCAGAAGGACCTTCTCATGCTTTAGGTACTGTAGAGTGGTTTCTGATCCTCTGTACAGCCATGAGTTTCCTGTCCCATTCTGGATTTGGTTCCTTTTCACTGTGAGTATTTGTGGTAGCACAAGGTGTCCCCAGCACAGTCCAAAATAATCTCTTCAAGGTAAGTAAGAGATATCCTGGATACTTTAGCCTTCTGAAGCAATCATCACACTGTGAAGTGGGCTCAGTTTTTGCAATACTCAGTAGACAATGCAGGGTTTCTTGTGGAGTACTGTCTCTGCCGGGGCCTGATTTTGTGCTGCTGAAGTTGGGTGCTGTGCTGTTCCCCACCCTTCTGTGCATCTGTTAGCCCATCACCTATCTACACCACAGACTAGTAAATAGCTCTAATGAGCTTGGAAGCACTGAGGAAGCTGGTGTTGCCCTTGCTGCGTGCAGGAACAGAGAATAATAGTTCTGTGTTATTTGTAATGCTGTTGTGCTCATTACCTTTAGTAGGGCAGGCAGTACCCAAAAAGCTTGTTTTGAGTGAAATGTGAATGAAACAAGCTCATGCAGAAATTTATTATAACAATTTAGGTTGTTCAGGGGTCCTGAAACTGTCTCCCAAACTCCTTTTGAGTGGATGCACTTAAGATTCTACTTTGTTGGCTTGTAAATTCATGTTGCCTGATCCATTGTGCTGAAGCACACATGGGAGAGGGAGGTAATATTCTTTGATTATGTGATGAGCGAGGGAGGTGTAGCAGGAAAGAAGGTTTGCAGCAGGATCCCAGCAGAGGAGCTGTTTCAAAGGGTCTGGCTCCTGCATAGACCGTCTGATATGGAGAAACCCGGCCAGTAAATTCAAACCAACCTTTTCAGTCAGAGGAACTGACTGGAAGAAAGCAAAGAAGCAAAGGCAGGAGGGGTGGAAGGCAAAAAAAGCATTTAAAGCTCAGATGTTTTAATTCTTTGGAGATTGTCAAATACCATGGTATAGCATGTGGCTTGCAGCAGGTTTGCTCTTTCCCTGGCTGAAAGTTTGTAATCTGTAAAAGTGCAGAGGAAAGATCCTGTTTCCTGTGCAGAGAAGGGTTTTGGCTATTTTTTAAGCACTTCTTTCAAACAATTCACCGCTCCTAAACTGATTATTTAGAGGCTCAGTTTGGCAAGGGAAAATAGTAGAAGCCTTGAAGACAGCAAAATTAGGTTTGTGATAAAGTGGGCACAAACAGTGCAGTCAAGAGGTCCCCTGAATGCAGATGGGACTACAAGGAAGAAAAATCAAGCATTGGCTAGTTAAGGAGAGTGATGTGGTTTGGGACAAAATTTTTTTATGTGTGTACACCACACATAATGTCCAAAATGTCCATCAGTCTTATGGTGGCAAACACAATCCTGGATGTAGCATGCATCAGACTTCTATAAATTTTTTCCTTTGTTAAAATTGATATAAGAAAAAACAATTATTTCAGATAGTGAGGTTCAGGCTGGGCATTTGTATGTAATCTCTATTTCTCCCCAAAAGCCAACTCCTCCAGAGTTGCATTTCATATACCTTTGTCCCCACATGTCTCTGTGAAACAGTTCTGTTCTGCTGGGTTTATGTTAGTGATGGATATGGCTCCTTGTTAATTTCTGACCAAGTTCTTTTGTTGCTGCTGGTAAAAGAGAACATTAATATTGCTTGTTGGTTTTGATGTTTCAAAGGAGTCATTTAAAAAGAGCACAAAAGCCTGTAATGTATTGTTTTGGACAGAAGTCCTAAAATTTCCAAAGTATTGAGCATTCTTGTTAAATACCTAATGTTTAATGCTGTCATATTTCATGTTCTCTTTTACTTATCTCTCTACCTCTGATTCTTCTTTCTCATCTCACCTTTGTCAGAGTGGCTCTCAGCAGCAGTGTGTACTGCCTGAGCAGCCATCCCCTGGGATTCTGAGCTGAGCTTCGGTTTTCCTGTTGAGATGTACCTCCTCAAATAACTTCCAGAATAGTGTTTAATATCACTGGCAGTGATACCAAATCTGCTGCAGTCTTCAGGCTGCTCTAATAACCCAAGTTAATGATGATGTACACTTGTACAGGAAAAAAAAAAGACCTTTTTATATGCTATTCAATGCCAACCTGGTTAGCATAGCTCAGTTAGTACTTAAAGCACTGATAATAGCAAAAGGAAAAATGAAGTACGATCACACAGTGAAATTATAAACATAAATACAAAAATAGTCGTGCAGGGGTTCTTATAATGTTGGGGGACGCAAGACAGATGATGGACTTTGGACCTGGTTAACTTAAGAGATTTGATAACAGAATGCCTTGGCAATAGCAAACAGAACTTTTAAGGATTGCAAGAAGATTCAATCAGACGGGTTTACTGGAAAAAGAAAATTACATCTGACTTCTTCAAGCAAGACATGTTTAAAATGCATAAGTTTGTTTATATGATTATTAACCCAATCACTGTAGTAAAACATTACTAGCCTCCCTAAAATAGTATTTGTATAAATAAGCATTTGTATTCTGCAATAAATCGGATTCTGATCACCGAATCAGTCTTCCCCGTCACTGACATTTCAATACTCCGTTCTTTTGCCAGAGTTTTACTGCTACTTATTTCATTTATGCAAGAATGGAGGTTTTTTTTTAACTCCCATGTATTTTGAACTTTTGTTGGCCATTTTGGCTGTGGACAAAATGTTACCAGTGCTTGAAGAAGGTACAGTTCTGTTTCTGCTTGTGCTTCTGAGAAATTCTTACCCTGTTGGAACTAAAACTTGCTGCCATGTATGTTGCCAAAACAACACTTGAACCCCAAACATTTTTAGTAACATCCTTATTGCATCTTGTATTAGACAAAAAACAACAACAAAACCCAAAAATACCCCAAAGACCAAGCCAAAAAAAAAAACAAAAAAAAAACCAAAGTGGAATATATGCTACAATTTTTTTTCTAAACAAAAACGTGGGGTTTTGCTATTGTTTGATGTGATACTCTTGGTGAAAGTTTTTCAAAGCTTGCAGAAAATAATTTGAGTTCATAATTATGTAGATATTTGTAGACAGTCTCAGAGATTAGTTATTAATACAGGAAATAATTTTTGGTTTGCTGCTTTAATGCATAGTTATGCTAAACTAATTGTAATGGCTAATGACTGGCTAAATTGAATTATCACAATGCATAGAGGAATAGAGTTGTCTTGTGGACAAATATTTGAAAGAAGCTTTATAATGTATGCTGCTCTCCATTTACCAGAGTTGTGCTTGAAATAGAACACTAGGAGTTTCTCTAAATTTTTGGTAACCATGACAACTGCTACTTTAGTGCTATTAGCCCAATGTAATTGAGTGGAGTGGGTTGCTCGCGGTAATTTTTAGCTTTGTTGAGGCGACGCTCCCTATTGTGGCTCTAAGTGCCGTTTGGAATCTGTATTTGAAATGCAGTGTCACGCTGGAACACGCTGTGTGCCTCGTGGGTTTGGGAGGAACCTCCCCATGTGAGAGGCAGGTCCGAGCCGAGCTGTGGATGAGCCCTTGGCGGGGCTGCCATTGCCACCTGCACGTTGTGGTTGCCACGCAACCGCTCCCTTCTCTGAGCTTTATGGAACTGAGATTTCCATCCATACCGTTTCCTCTCCTCTACCCCCCTTCGCTATATTTTAGGCACTTATACACACCTCCCCTCTCTCTCTGTAGGTTTTGTTTGTTCTTTCCTATCACTATGGAATTTTATTCTTCATAAAACTTGGTATGAAGATGATGACAAGCATACTTGTGAAAATGCACAAGTGCTTTACATTCTGTGCAGGATCTGGGGCTGAGTTGATTCTGATTTGTTTAAATTAAGAAAAAAAAATATAGGTCATTTTTAGCGTCATCAGCTGATATGAAAAATTATGTAGAGAGGAAAAAGTGTTTTTTTTAAAAACTGCAGACACACTGAAACAAAAAGTGAATTTGAGCTGGAAGCAAAGATAATTAATGAGTCTGAATGGGAAAAAAAAAAAAATAAAAATTAACTCAGTTCAGGAATGTACCCTCCTTGAAAATTAGTCTTCTTGAAAAGACTAACGAAATTGGACAAAACAGGAGTCTAATTCTATTCTCTTGTATCATCTGTAGTTAACTTTTAAGGCATGGTGGTGCAAAAAAAGGAATCAAATTACATCCATAGGATTAAAAGTTTGCTCTTGTCTGTACAAGTTGCCAGCAATGAAAAATTTTGTCCAGAGTGTTAAAAAATTGCAAATATGTAAGATGTAATTGAATGCAGGTGGGAAAAAACCAATGCAAATAGTTTCTTTTAAATGTATGGAAGACTCATCAGAAGCAGAAATTTTGTTTGAGTATGTCAGTTTAGACATGGATTTATGGCAGAGAAGCAGTGTATTGGGGGCTGTTTTGTCATCAAGAACCTTTTGGAGTATAATTTGTCACTAGTTTATTGCAATAGTATATTTTTCATTTATCTCAAGCTAAACTCCTTTGACAGAGGAGAAAAAATACCAGTATTTAAGGAAGCAACTTCTTTGAACTATTTTCAGTATACTTTTATTGCCATTCAAAGTATTTTCAAATATCCCTTAGATTTTCTTAATTATTTAATAGTTACCTTATCTTACCAGAGAGAGTTTCATTTTTTGCTAGAGTTTCATTTTATCTTCTTTGTGCATTGTTATTGTTATCTTGGCTGAAGATAACAAATATTACTGTGCCTAAGGTAGACAGCTAAAAGATACATTGGCTGTAGATTTGTTTGCTGGACCATTTTATATCTGTTCATTTTGGTTGCAAGCACATCACTAAAATAACAAGCATTGTAGATTCTTTAAGGATAATACTGAAGATTATTTCAGTTGGTTTAAACCTGTTAACTAGTTCATGATCTATTTGAAGACAAATTTTCCAAATTTGGATGCATACACACCATTTGGCATGAACAGGTCTGTTCTTCAAGGACATGGATCTGTAATGGTTTTAGCATCTTCTGGAAAAATTTGAGTTTTAGTATTTAAGAATTATTTTGTGATTATAAGTGCCTCCCAGCCACTTTGAGCCTGAAATATGAACATTGGAAATCCTTTTGTCAAATGCCACTTAAACCTGATGGTCCCTAAAACTCACATTTGTCAAAGATTCACCTCAGCTTTGACAGTGCTCAGCCCAAGTAAATTTATGCCTATTTCAACTACTCGGTCATCTGGGCAGATTTAGAGATTGTTTTAAGCAGGACTTTCAGAGATTGTTCATCACTGAAGGTGATCTTTTTTTAAGGAACAGTTTGAGAGATAAAAATACTCACTCTAGGGTTCAGGAGGCAGATGTGGAAACTATCTTTTCTCCTTAAGAAGATGTAAAACAAGTGTGTTTCTATAGAGTTGGGACTGTTTAGCCTAGAGAAGAGGAAGCTTAGAGGGGATGTCATCAAGGTAAATATCTGAAGGGAGGCTGTAAAGAGGGCAGAGCCAGGCTCTTCTCAGTGCTGCCCAGAGGCAGGACCAGAGGCAAAGGGCACAAACTGAAGTGCAGGTTGTAGAGTCTCCACCATTGAAGGCATCCCAACCCTGTCTGAAGATGCTGTTGCAGGAAAATGCTGTTCCTGGGCAGCTGGCTCCAGGGGACTCTGTTTAAGGAAGGGGTTGGACAGGATGCCTTCCCGAGGCCCATTCCAACCTCATCCATCCTGTGATTGTATGGCATTGTAGTAAATTGCCCTGACACCTGACTTGCAGGATCTGTGAAAATGACTCTGTTTCTTCAGCCAAATTGTCACTAGTAAAAAGGAAATAATATTTATTAGCTTGCAAAAGAAAGAAAAAAAGTGATCACAAGAATTTTTGTGGCATTACAATCTAGAAGATTGACATGACCATGAAGAGTGGAGTTTAGGGTTTAAAATGCACAAACGTCCATTTGAACATGTCCTGCAGGTCCTTCCTCCAAAGGATTTACCCTAAACATGAAGTTAGAGAGACTTGGTATCACTCCAACTTAGTTTAATTGCTCCACAGAAAGTGGAATCACCCTGAAAAGGGGAACTGAAAGTAATCACACCAAGCTGGCTAGTAGTTGGCTCTCTGGGGAGATCAGTGAAGATTGAACTTATGCTCCCTCTGTCCTGGCTGAAGGTTTTAACTCCTGCACTACTTGCTAAAAGAGACAGACAGTGCGGCCTTGCACTAATTGTCTTCTGGAAGAAAAGTCAGCTCCCCTTGTCTCTTATGGTTGTGCTTTATTTTGTATAAAATCAACTCCTGGATGCTTTAAAGAAAACTTTTTATTCTGATGCTGAAAGCTGTCTTACCAATGAATAGAGGATTAAAACACCAGTCAAAATACAAACTGATTTGGGAAAAAAAGTTTTGGTTTGTTGTGCCACAGAAGATCAAACCACAAGTGGGAATCAGTAAATCCAATCACCATTTTAATGATTTCCCTCTGATATTAATGCCATGGAACAAAATATGTGAATCTCTGCGACAATGAGGTTTCATATTTGCTTCTAAAAGGTGTATGAACCCGGTTATTAAAAAGTATACTGTATACTTTTTAAGACTTGAACTGTTACTACATTTTCTAGACTCTGTCTTCTGTTTTATATGTCTTTATAACTCTTTCGCATGGAAAGAAAAGTACCTAAAATATTAAATAGCTTCTTTATTTATTTCCATCACTTTCAAATCAATGACTGAATTTAGAAAATTGGTTGACCAGCTGAATTTTGAATATTGTGCTATCTCAGCTGGCTTGGGTGTCATGTGTCCTGTGCACTGATTTTTTTCAGAACCTGTAAAAGCATAGAAGTAAATTGATCATCTTGATTGAACTTAATTTTTGTACAACATCCAGCACATGAAGAGGAATGCTTTTGTGATACTTCTTTGTATTTATTTGCTGCACAAATTAAAATACAAAATCCTAAAAGAATTTTTCTCTTCGAACCGAAGAACAGATTTAGTTGAGGAGTCATGATCAAGCGTGATGTAAAAATACTGAATCTATCCGTGCTTTCTGTATGCAAAACATTGACTGTTAATTATGCTTTCCACAGTTTTCAGGGGTTCCTGGATGTAGTGAACCCTGGCATCTGGAGAGGATAGCCACTCAGTGTTGTCAGGAGGTAGAGAAAAACATTAATCATTTCCATCAGTCATTTCCATCTACAAAGTCTATCTGAAAATACTGCTTGAGTCAGCCTGTGCCTAATTTCATCCTAGTAAATAGTTTCAAATCTGAGAAAAAAAGTAGAATTAATTGTTCTTCAGAAACATTGCATTAAAATACTAAAAGTTTCACAGAAAAATGTTAATTCTTTTTACTCAGTTAAGTTCTGGCTTTATTAAAAAGCAAATATTTTGCTCATAGTTTAAGAAGGTAAAGTGGTAAAAGAGCTTTCTACTCATATAATTGAAAGATTTGAATCCTTTTTGGAAAGAAGGAGGTGAAAAAAAACCCCCAATAAAACACTAAGGAGCTTTAAAGTTGTGGGCAGCACTTCCATACTGCTGTTTCCATGGGCAAGTTGGAATGTGGCTGAAATATCTATTTTTGAAAAAGGAAAGAAAAAATGCACCAGGTTATGAGAGTATTCCTATATCTGATTAAACCCCTTGACTGTGCTTACAGGTAAGTTTTCCACTGTTTTATGTGTTTTTTCTGGCTGCACCATCTGTCTTAGCTTTAGTAGCAGGATGGTCTTTCTGTATTTTCTAATGTTTTCTTACAGCTGGGGTTAGATTTCTCTGAAATAGTTTTTGTTTGCATTGTGACTGCCAAAAATTGACATATTTTCTTTTCTTCAACCTTTCCCTTCAGGTGCAGAAACCTGACATTTCCTGAGAGTCTTCCCAAGGTCAGCATTGTGTTCATATTCGTTAACGAGGCACTCTCAGTGATCCTGCGCTCCATCCACTCAGCCATCGACCGCACTCCTGCTCACCTGCTCAAGGAGATCATCCTCGTTGATGATAACAGCAACAATGGTAAGAGGTTTTGGTTCTTCCCCCTCCCTGCCCTGAGGCTAGATCATACAAGAGAAACCTTGAATTCTGGCTCTTGCTCATCCTTTTGGCCTTTCAAATGTTATGGGTGGGTTTTCTCCCTTCTTCATCCCACACTCTTGCTGGGCTGTCTTGAACTCTGCACAAGTGGGGCATGTTTAAAAGTGTGTACAAAAGAAAGAGTGTTTGAGGTGTCTGGTAAGCAGTTTTGAATGTAGCAATAGATTAGACCTAGCAAGTTTTACTCTTTGTGTTTCAGAGTGTTTTTGAGCTCATGTGGTTTCTGCACTTCTGTTTCCACTGTATGATTCCACGTGTGTACTCTCTGTTTTGTATAAAATGTCTTTCTGTATTTCCTAGACTTCTCCTTTAGATTTCCAGTTCTCCTCTTCTCATTAGCAGCACTAACCTTGCTGCTTCTCTGCTGTCTGTGCTCAGATGTTGCTCTCCATGATCTGAAGGACTGCACTGCCCATCTCTGATGATTCAGTGCTTGCCAGGGTGTTTGTCAGTGCAGCCATGCTGGGCACTATTTGCAAGTCTTATTTTCTAGGAACTTCAGTGGTGAAATTTTAATAAGCACAGAATGCTGAACTTAAAGAAAAATTCTGCTGTGCTGGGGGGTTAATTCTGAACTGCTAAAATACAAGGAGAGTGTGAATTTATCTTGTTGAAGGAAAAAGCTGAACAAAGGGGTTCTCTTATCCTTGCCATAACAACTGCTATTATCTGGCTATATCCCTGTAGCTCAATCCTGTGACTTGCTGCTGATCACAAATGTGTCTCAAGATTTGTACAGAGAAGAAACTTATTGGGAAGCAAGTGAATAAGTTCCCCATCCCAGGCTATGCACATCATCATATCCTCTTCTGCTGACTGTGAATGAAGGAAAATCTGCAATCCTGACTCTTCGAAGTACACACAAAACTCAACAACTTGGTGTCGGCCTATGCCCTAAGTTTTGTCTTCTCCCTTCTGCATCACCTAGCAATTGGATAGGAAAGAACACAGCATTGAAACACAGCTTTGACTGTGGTGGACTTGGCTGTGATTGTGTGAATCCACTCTGCACCTTTCAAATGGGAACTCAAAGAATCTGAGTAGCTGCTGGTGGTGCAGGGCCTGAGGTCTCTGGACCTTGATAAACTGGCCACAAAGCAGACATAAAAGGAGAGAAATAGTCTGGTGGAGAAAAAGTGGCTTCTAGAGTTTGAGTCTGATATTTTATGGTTTACAGGCAGTTAGTGCAGTGGGCACATTGCAGAGCAATGTCAGAAATACCAATTTTTCTGAGAGCCTATCACCACTGTGATGAGCTCACTAATAAACACTCTGCACTGTGCTCTACAGACTTGTCAGAATTATTATTTTTCATTATTTCATACCTGAAATAGAACAGAAATCACAGGAACTACTTTATCTTTCAGGAAAACCTGTCCAGCCACATTTTTTGTTACTTCCAGTTTTGGTACTGTACAGTGTAATATTTCTGTGATTTGCTGTGCCTTTTATTTAGGCTTGCCTTTCTTACCCTCCAGTGCCTTAAATCCTTGGGTTCCTGGCCCCAAGCAGGGAGACAGAAATTGAGAGGAAGGAAACCTTTGGTTTGGCTGCCTTGGCTTGGTGTTACATGTCATTTTATACAAAATCACACTGTGCAGAGCTATAGTTAGTCTCACAGAAAAATTCAACCGTCTACAAGATTTTATGCTACTCCTCTAACCCTTTCTCTGGCATCTCTTCCCTGCAGTATTAAATTAGATTTCTACAGTCCTCTTTATCCCATAATGTATGCTGAAGACCTGGTAATAGGCATATATTTGGAGCTGATGGATGTTTGGAACAGGAGAGATTGTAAAGATGATTTATGGGCTTTCCTACTATTAGTTTAAATCTTGAAATATTTATTTTGAAACATACTTTTCCTTTTACAATTTTCTATTTTCCATTTTTTCTCCCTTCTAGCATTGCTGAGATGAATCTTTTATATTGAGTGTCATTTTGTGTTTTTGTTAGTAGCTCTTTAGCTTGCAAGTGTTGCTGCTTGTAAGATAAGTGGGTTACTCTGGGTTTCCCTGTAATGTTACCTGAGGGGGCAAACACTTGGTTTGTGCTTGCAGTGGGGTCGAGCTCTGCTTCTCACAGGGATCTGTCAGAATCCTAATTGTAAGTGGTATTTTTACTCTCCAGCATTCACCAGGCATGGCAGCTTCTCTTAACTTGATGCAAGATTTCTTTCTGTGATGCCACAGCCATGGGCTTCACAGGCAGGAAACATCACACTGTGGGAAGTGACTAGAAAGAAAAAGTGAGACCAGAGATCTGACAGAGTCCAAATGGGCATGTTTTAATGAATCCCAAATTTCTGTGGACCTGTATTTTGGAAAGAAGCAGTGCAAGAACTAGATAGGTTTTGGTTTTTTTATATTCCAGAAGGCTGATTTCAGAAACCATTAATTCAAGTACAGGACCAAAGTCTGTACATTTGTTTTGAACAATATGTGCTATAGCATTTTATTTCATGTACTTCAAGGGATGTCAAGCAAATTATCTATGACTTCCCCTAAACCTCAGTGCAGTTTTTCAAGTTCCCAATTATGTTTCAGGAGACCTCAATTAATCTCTTTGTGAAGTTTCCCTTTTTTAAAATAAGTGTTTGGAGTTAGAAAACTGTGAAAAGGCCAGTGTGTGCCATTTAAAAGTAGAAAATAGATTTTGCAGGTCCTAAAATTTTGATGCTTTATTTAATAAAGCCATTTGTATGGCTTAATGTGTGTATTTCACCATGCCATCTTTTCTGGTGGAATTCTGATGAAGCATATATGAAACAATTCAGAATTGAATTGTTTCATATATGCTGATAGGTACATTAGTAGTAGAATTTAATTTAAGGATAAAAAAGGCACATTTCAGTGACTACCTGTGTATTGTATAATGAGAACAGAAGTTTTATTAAAACAAGCAAAGTATCAGTGTTGTTTATAAATTCTCGTTTGGGTCTTAGTCATGTTAGCGACTAAGCAACTGCACTTATTTCAGATGTTTTACTGTATTTTTAAGTGTCAGATCAGAATCGTTCTCTTCTGTAGTGCTGTTTGCTTTGCAGAGATAATGTACATATAAGTTTACAATTTGGCAGAATAATTTTTTAAATTCTTTTTTACTTCAAAAGCAGCAAAAATTTTACTTTTTAATTTTTTTTTTTTATTTTTTAAGAGAAGAGGCTTAAAAAATTTATGTGACCACACCCATGACTTCTGGTGGTTAATTAGACCTCAGAAACATATTTAGAAGCATTGCCCAAAATGTAGACTATTAGCATTGTGGTTTATTTCCCCTGGTTTGTGGCATCCTGCCCTCTGGGGACAGGGTGGTGATCTTCTGTGCCACTGGAGCTCTGGTTTGGCTTTTGAGTCTTTTTGCTGGTGTTGAGCACCACTGCATTAAAAAGTACCTCTTGAAGGTATTTTCAGATTATTTGAAATCTCTCAAAAAAAGCTAGTTGTTAGCCATGATGAGTTCAGCTTCATGGGGAGGCAGTGGGCATTAGTGTGTTCAGAGTATGCCTTGCAAAATTGAATACTGTAGCAGTAATTATCACGCTCTAGGACATTTTTATTTCACATTGCAGTTAATAATATTGCAGTAGAGGCTCAGATTTTGCAAGACTTCTTCCTTTTCCTTGAAGCATTACTTATGAATTAAATATTCCTACATGTTCAGTGTAATAATTCTCATTTTGTCCTGAGATTTCCATGAATACAGCTATTGAACTGCAGTAATAATGCTAGATATCACAGGATGTGAATTTTATGTCTTGCAGTGTTGAGAATTAGCACAGACTGAGAAAGTGGGTCAGGTGCAACCATATCACCTGTGTGAGGTTGTCCTCAAAACACTGACTGAAAAGAAACTTTTATAAAAAGCATCCAGAGCTTTTCATCTAAAAAGTTATATTTCTGTGTTAATTCTTAAGGGATATTTGGGAATAGAAGATTGTCTGATTTTTATTTTTTCTTTAAAAAAGCAGTGATGAATAAACCTCAAGAACTACTGTTCAAATGCATGCTAGATTTCATAGCACACCCTAGTTTGAAGATGGCTTATTTGTAGATCATACAATCATGAAAAACCTGTTGATAGCAATCTCCTGGGGAAAACCTTTGGTCTTGCTTTCTTTCTGTTTGGATTCTTGTTCTTCCCTTACCTGAATGTCAGGAAAGTTCCAGGACAAACAGAAACATCTGAAACCAAGGAAATAGGTCAAGTTTATCCAAACCTGCATTCATTTTTGGGCTGTGGTTTATGCATTGGGAAGACTTGACTTTAACTGCCAGATCAATTCTCTGCATTAATTAATGGTCTTGATGCTGAAATCATTATTGCATAGTCTTTACAGAAGCAAGCTCTCAGAAGGGTTGACAGAGATCGACATGAAAGAATAGGGCTGTGCAGTGCTGGCTAGGAATCAAATGCTAAAAAAGCATATATTTATGTATACAGCAGGAAAGCTGTTCCCGTTGTGGATTTGAGAAAAATGTTGGCTATTGTTACAAACTCAACATTTTACTTTAGTAACATTTAGGGCTGCAACTTGAATTAATGAAGTCAATTCTTTGAGCATATATCTGCTGCTATGTGTTGTGTGCTGCTGCTGGGACTGCAGTGAGGTGTGCCACTGTGGATGCATCTGAAGAGACAGAAGAAGGAAATAACTGGAGGCAAACCCTTGTCCTCTGGCCATCTGTTCCAGTCATCACCAGAAGTTAGAGCATAATATTCTTCTTATTCATGTCCTGGCCATGCAGTTCAGAATTCTGGTGGGAAAAAATATGTACCACTAATGTAAGTAGACTGTGAGATTTTTATGAGGACACTGGGTCCTGAGGATGATGTCCTAGACTGGCTTTGGACTCTTGTCTCCTCTTACTTGTCAGTCCTTGTGACAATGAATTTGATTCCTGCTTTAAAAGGGAGAGGTTGTGGAGTAGGATATCAAAATGAGGTGAGAAACAGAGCAGAGAAGACAAGCACACTACGGATGAATAAGGCCATTTGTCCCAATTATTCTGCCCCCTGTGTGGTTTTTTGGGTGTTTTTTGTTTGTTTGTTTGTTTTTGTTGTTTTTTGGGTTGTTGTTTTTTAGGTTTTTTTTTTTATCATTCTTCACACTTTTTTCTCCTTCTGTGTTCATTCATTCTTCTTTTCATCCAGAGGTGGTCTTGCTCCTTGGTCTGTATTGTCTCAGCCACTTTCCTTGGATTCCTTCTGCCCTGGCGGTCTGCCCTTTTTGAATGCTCACTTCCTCACCTCCAATCCCTACAACTCATCCTTCTTTGTGAGCTTGTGTCCTTCAGGTAGGGTCTCCATTTTGCATGTTCTCAAATTCCAGGTTACCTGTGCCTCTTATAATTTCCTCCATCCCAGTATTTATTGCACTTTCTTGCTAACTGCATTCCTCCATCTCCCCCATCTCACAGTTCAGCTTTCCCTTCCTTTTAGCTGCAGTAATTAAACTCCTGCCTGAATCATCCCTACCTGCCTTCCTCTACCACCAGTAATAGCCTGTTCCTTCCTTTTTTGGGCACATTTTTATCATTTCCCGCTTTCTTCCTTTCTCCATTGCCTCCTTTTCATACGTGTTCTTCCATTTTCTTTTGTTTTCATTTAAGAGCAATTATAAAGTATACTTTTCATTCAGCTTTCCTAACTCCCCCATGCCTGAACTCCATAGTCCATCAGATTCAAGGACTCATATTCCATTGCATGAGTGGGATGCCTCCCTTTCTGCAGGCAAGGCTCTGGGTTTTGTGTCCTTGTCATTATAGTTGTGTGAAATCTGTTTGATAACCAGCATGGAGTTTTATGTTGGGAACCATCACATTCTCCTTTCTTTATAACTCCAGTGGAAGGTCCTTAGCCTTCCTTCTCTGGGCAACTAGGAGAATTCCAGTGCTGTGAGACCATTTGCCTCTGTGGAAGCTCTATGTGCTCCAAAGGTGTTGGCAGTGACAAAGTGGCCTTTCAGCAGAACAGTTATTTTAATCATCTGCAATACACCATAGTTCAGTCTGTTGGTATGGCTGGAAAAGCAACATTTCAATGTGTGTGCCAGCTGATAGCAGTACCACTGTCCACATCAGGGGGCAGTTGTGCAGGGCAGAGCTTTTATTGCAGTCTCCTGACATCAGACTTTATGACTCAAGCATTCAGATAATTCTATTAATTTAATCTTCTCCAGCCAGCAGGGGCCAAAAGTTAATGTATGGTCATCTTATATTTTATTCCATCTGTGAGGTAATTTAGCTTGTTCAGTCCTGATCCACTTGCAGTGTAGCAGCCTGATGAATACCTTTTCCTGTGTCAGATTCAGCACACAAAGTCTCAGGACTGGCCTTGTTTCATGGTGGCTGTGTTTTACCCTGAGTTTATACTGCACTTCTGTTCCACATCTGCCGTGTTCCCTGAATGACAAGTGGTGCCATGCACAGTCAGGGTGTTCTTATCCCTCATCCCCACACCTGTCCTGCCACCCTCTCATGGCACAGCCCTTAGTGTGGGCATACTCATGTTCCTGGTCATAGCAAAGCCTGAAACAGATGAATAAATTACAGTTACAGTTTCTAGGTGATGATAAATAGCTGCACACTGGCACTTTGGGGTATTCTGGAAGAATGATTTGGATCAACTTACAGAAAATAGCATCACCTGTGTCAGGTGTGATTAGAAGCCAAATGTGACCACACTTAAAGGCTGCAGTTAATTCGCTGAGAGCAGGCTTGGTTTAAGCTCTTCTGGTAGTAATGAGGAATTCACCCTGTGCCACTGGCATCCTGGCTCTGAGGATCCCAGCGCATAAATACTGCCTTGGTGCACTTCTCAGTACTGTGCATGTGATTTTAGCCTTAAAATTAATGACTGTGATTTTAGCCTTAAAATTAATCTCTAGAGAGCTCTGAGAAATTGCTTGGTTGAAGAACCTTTTTCTTTCCCCGTTTTTCCCTCCTCTCACGTTAGTCAGATTATTTTGCCTTCAAAAATGCTTGAACGCTTGGTTTCTGTTGAAAATGTTCTCAAGCACATGTCACTAAATTCAAGTAGCAGCCACAGGTATAGATTTGGTGCAGTGGAAAAGATTCATGAGAAAAGTGCCAATATCTGTTGATGTCAGTAGGATACTGTGCTTTGACCAGATTATTTCCTTTTGACGTCTTTTCCCATGAAGTCTTCAATAGAAACTGTATTTGAAATATTCTAGTAATGTAAGCTCTTATGAGCCTGAATGACTTCTTAAAGGATTTCTTTCTCTTTCCTTATCAAAAGAATGGCACTTATAATTGAAAGAGTTTGATAGGGTGGGGAAAATACTCTGTAATGTCAGATATAGGAGTTAAAGGATTTTGTCCTACAGAAAGTTAAGAAATGAAAATTGCCTTTTAAGCGAACTTCATTAAAATTTACCTTTTCTTCTCAACCCAAGCATACGTTTCTTAAAAAGAAAAATGAATAAAAAGATAACTTTCATAAAATCAATGCTGAGTTCTTAACTTCAAGTATGGGTAACACTTCCTGCCAGAGCTGATAATTTCAAACACTTCAATTTCTTTGTGATAGAACCTCAAAATTCTTGATGTGCTGAAGGATCCAAGACATGATAAGAGATTTGCCTAAAGAAGTATTTAAGAGTGTTCAAGCATATCACTAAATGATAAAAATCAGTTAGCAAAATATATTAATAAATTAGAGATTAATCTTTGGTCACCACACAAAGGCATATTTATAGGCATTGCTAGATATTTTAAAGGCATTGTGGAACCTACTGTAAGTCTAAAGTTCAAGTACAGAACATTTAAACAAAGGATATGTGAATTCTAAAATAACTAAAACAATTGATGTTGGCTTTATTTTGGCCTGCTTTTCTGTAGATACGTTTGGCATTGAGAAAGTGTTCTCAAAGTATATTCAATGGCCAAATTTTAAATTATTCAACTTCACTTGTTCACTGCTAGTGATTTCTGGGGATGTTACTAACATGGTGATCCCTCCTTTCACCCTGGAAAAGCAACCTGTTTAAAGTAGAGTGCTTCAACTAGCAGCTTGGGAAAACTTTGGGGAAGCTCAGTTTAAAACTTTATGGAAAGTGTGATGAATGTGAATAAAAGCTAAAACTTTTGTTTATGATGATGCAGCTAACAAGGGAAAATGAGGACTTAGAGGTTAGGCTGTGAGAGAGTGAGATTCCTGCTTGTTTTTCCTCACCTGGTTTATTTGCAAAAAAAAGTTTTGCTTTCATTGGGCCTCCATGACCACTGTTGTTAACACCACTTAGTTGAACTCTGTTGTGAGTCTGGGGGTGCAGGAGTTTGTATGGATGGGGATACAGGTTATATGCTGAAAATATAAATACCCTTCATGTTCTTTTTGATTTTCAGAAGTGTCTAGAGTCTATTAGGTTTTGGGTAAGTTCTGCAGCCGATTTCCTACATGACTGGGCAAATCTTACTCTCCTGGCCATCTGATTGGTGACAACTTCTGACTGGGGACCTGTGTGGAGCTGAATTCTCCTGCCACGTCCCTACGGCATTTTGCAATGGAGTTTGTGAATGAAGTGATGGTTTTTTTGGGTTTTTTTTTCATATTAGTTTCCTTTCAAACATAATCTGAGAGCAGTGGTAGATGCTTTTTGGTACCAACTCAAAGGACAATTTGTCTTTCATTAAATTTAAAGGGGTTTGTCTGCACTGCAGTGTGAACTTTCAACTGAGTAATTCAGAATCATGATGAATGCTAAATAACATGGCAGCATGAATCATTGTTGTTTTTGTTTAGCAGCAGGGAAAACCTTGATGGAATTGCTAAGTGCTTTCAGTTTTCTCCAGACAGCTCAGTGTTGGCTGCTGCACTGTTCCTTTGCTCCTCACTGACACACTCCTTTGGCCCAGTGCCTGTCTAATCATTGTTTAATGTTTCAAAAGCTGCCACCTTCTATTTGAAGCAATCTTTTCAAGCAGTACAAATACCAGCAGATTTGCATACAGTAGAAATAGAAATAATTGGAAAAATAAAGTAAAAAAATAAATAAGAAATGAGATGTTAAGAGCATTAATGTTTTATGAAGGTGAAAAAAAAATCTGCATAGCTAATCAAATTATGGTGAAATTTAAGGAAGCCAAAATATATTTCTGTGGCTAAAGAGATGATCTATCAGTCTTACAGGCTATGAAATAATTATTTCTCCCAACCTATTGCTCCTAATCTTAAGCTTTGCTTATGTACACAAAGTGGAAGGAGAACAACAAGGTCTTCTAAAATGAGAAACAAGTTGCAACTCATTTGCCAGTAAATAAACAAGTTGACAACTTGTCTGTCAGCAAATAAACAATGATTTCTGGTTTTTATTACCAGGAATGACTGCCATGTCAGTACTTGAAAAATGTATTTACATTCCCATGTCAAATAAGTGACAGTGATTCCCTGCCTTCTAGAGTTATTATTACTGTACAAACTTGTGGCAACAAGTTTGAAACATCTCCCCATGGTCTGCTTCTTACATGAAATATCTAGGATACATTTCAGTGATATTTGTGCACTTGAAACTTCTTTGTTGGTAGTTCGTAGGCTTTGACAGCCAGTTTGGAACATGCAAGTGAAACTGAGTAGCACTGGGTCTGGTTTTGTGTGTTCTCTCATCAGGTATCTTTGTTTCCAAAGAAATGGGTTTTTTTCTCTTTACCAATTTCCCCCCCACACAAATAGGTAAAATGCAAGGAATGTTGAGGCAAAAGTTGTGTGGCTGTGTGTATGGTTAATATCTCACAAGCAAAGACAAAATGTATTCCACAATTAGCTTTAATTTTTATTAATGCTATTTGCTATTAGTGCTGCACAGTGTTCTGTAAAAGGGCAAGAACTGAATGAAGCTGTGCCATGACAACCTCTGGGATGCCTTGTGTCCAAGAGGGAGACCTACTAGACTCTGAAGGTTCCTGTTCTTCTAGGAATAAATCTTACAGCATCTGAGCTTAGAGCATTAGTCCAATGTGTCAAAATAGACTTTAGGAAAGCTTTTTCATGAGAAAAATTCAGCTATAGCATAGCCAAGGGGGAAAAAAAAATAAAAAGGTAGGTTGGTTAAAAGAAAGGGAGTTTTTTTTGACTGAGAAGGAAAGACTGTGCAGAATTCCCTTCTCCTGGGGAGCCCAAAGACTGACTAAGAGCAAGAGAAATAGTCAAGGGGTTTTTTTGGTTGGTTGGTTGGTTTTTTGGTTTTTTGTGGGGTTTGTTTTTTTTTTTTTTTTTTGGTGTGGTTTGTTGGTTTGTTTGTTTGTTTGTTTGTTTGTTTTGTTTGGGTGGGGTTTTTTTGGTTTTTTTTTTTGTTTTGTTTTGTTTTTTGTTGTTTTTTGGTTTTTTTTGTTATTTGTTTTTTGGTCTAGATCTGCACACTGCTAGAGCTATCTGAAGTAAGCAGCACCTGACTTTGGAAATTTTCATTTAGTGTGTCTCCTTGCTTCAGCAGTTATATCTCCCAGAGGAGAAGAACATCACAAAATAATGATGTTACAGGAAACCTCAGTGGCTTGTTACAAGGAGCATTATCATATGTGGGCACAGAATGATCATATAGATCATAGGAAGACAAATTTCAGATAAAATAAGAGAATTTGTACTTTAGTTTTACCATACAAGCCTGAAAAGATCAGTTGTTACACAGTGATACAGAAGTACTTTACAGATTGCCTGAAACTCAGTTGACCCTGAGCAGTATTTTATGTAACTCCAACTAAACTTTCACTGATCTACACTTCTCCTGAAATCTGAGTAAATGCCTCTATAACTGTATGCCCCAGTAAGATCATTGGGAGGAGTTTGATAGCAGGGAATGTTGTTCATATCCTTGAAAACACATTGAGTGTAGGAACTGCTCGGTGTTTCTCTCTCAAATGGAAATACAGCAGCCTGGAATACTCTGCAAAGCTTCAGACATCATGTGGGCAGAAGCACTTCTGCAGGAGCCAGATCAGTAAATCCAGTGCAAAGCAGTCAAAATTACTGTTTTACTGCATGCTGTAGAATGGGATTTTTGGTTGGTTTTGCAGATGTGCAGTCATAGTCCCTGAGGTGAGAATGGTACAATAATTTTAGTGTTCAAGCTTCCATCACAGACAGCTCTTGGTGCTGGTGTGCTGCCTTTCTCAAATGATGCTGAGATTAAACTAAGCATGATACTAAATGTAAAGAAGATTAGATACATGAAAGCTTTCAGTTGAAAATTATTTTTACAAACAAAAGGGGAAAAAAAGGGGTTTTTCAACTACTTAAAAAGTTTTAGGGTTTGTTTTATTTTTTCTATAGCTTTTTTTAATCCTTATGTCAGTACTCCATCTTTACCAAATGTGTAAAGCTTTTAAGTTTTGTTTCTAATTTGAGGACCAATCTTGAAAAGTGCTGACTCCTAGGACTTAATTTTTCATTAATAGGCTCTCTTCTACAGTGTGACATAGGTTCTTTCTTGTGACATAGAAAAATATTATCGATAAAGTTGTATGATTAGTCCAGAGAGGGTTACCACCAAATGAAGGAAATCCAGTCCTTCAGTGGTGTTAGGCCAGCTCACATAGCCCATCTCCTCAAATTAGAAGTGGTTCATCACTGAAGGAGAGTGTTGTCTTCCCAAATGGAGGTAACTGGAACCTCTGTGATCCTGTCAGCTCTCACCAGAAGTTTCAGCTCCTTGGAGCACCCATCTGAGAGCCAACAGAGTCTACTAGGAGGACGATTGCAAAACTGAGCCTGAGTCACTTCCAGAGATCTGTAATTCATATTGCAAGCTCTGCATAGGTTAGACATGTCCAATATTTGTTCGTTTTACCACTCTTTCAATCACACACAAAAATTAGGAAGTCGGGGGTCTTCTAAAATATCTAAAAAGAAAAACCTTATGGAAGGTGAATTAATAAAATGGTCTTTTGAACTAACCATCGTTTTATGGCCCTGAACGTGAAACACTGAGAGAAATTACTTACATACAGTAAAATGGAAAAAAAAAAAAAAAAGGGGGGGGTCTAATCAGCTTTCCTTATAATGGAAAGTACCCTAGAAAAATATGCCTGTTGCTTCAGAGTATGTTTTATGAGTTTAATCAACTGTCATTACTGCATAATAGCTCAATCAACTTCAGGTCAGCAAGAAAGAAAATAGAGGAATTTTTTAGTAGAACTATAAAAGAAGATGCATGTTTAATAGTTTGCTTGACTTCCTGGGTTTGGATTAGCAAAGTTATCAAAGTAACATGAAAAACAGCAGTGGATGATTTATCTTGCTCAGGATCTTGTGCATCAAGACTTGGCTCTGGTATATGACAAAGCATATTTCAAAAATTGCATGAATTTTTATGGTGTTGCACAGTGTTGTGTGCACCCTATGGCTTAGAGTTCATATAGAATATTTTCTAGAAAATTCTAAACTCTCTGGATGGACTCTGCTCCACTGCTATTCTGGCTGTCTTTCCCCATCCTAATAGAGCAGTAGTGGGGTGATTCATTTAATATCGAGCAATGATCACTTAGCTTTTACCAAATATAACCTGAGTTAGCAAATCTGTGTGCTGGAGATGGATCTTATTTCAGTTAAGTTTCTACACTCAGAAACTTTTAATCACAGCAGGTTTGTCTGGTTATCAGATCCAGGCTTTCTGCAGGTTTAACTTCCCCTTCCTGCCCATCTCCAGCTGAACTAAGTGGATTTCTGATTCTGGTCATTTTTAAAGGTTTGTATCAGTGTGAAACTGCAATTCTGTCTGTGCCATACATACCCATTCCAGAAGGAATTCCTGTGATTTATATAAATGGCTGTGGCAGGGGAAAAGTGTTTCCTCTGCCTTTGTACTATATTTTCTAAATGTGATGCCACGTGCAGTTACCTGTGTAATCAGTTACTTGTACAGTGGTTTCCTGACTGATAAAGACCTATAAAAGCACCAGTAAGAATAAAATAAATATATTTCTAATTTTTAATGGGTCCTTTTAGAAATGGAAGGTCATTCTCTCTGAGTTTTGGATAATTTGATTAAAGATACTGTTGAAATTGAGGGGTAAACTGCCTGCATTATCCTATTACCAGCAGAACCCGTGTTGACTAAGCTTCAGCCCAGAAACTCAGTAGCATCCCAAAAGGGGATTAACTAGTGACAGCTGAGAAATATATGAATTATAGAGAATAAATAGCCAGTTTTGAAGGGAGTAGTGAACAGATCTTTGGCTTGTCACTGTAGGTACTCTTTAGTAATCCTGAGAGTACCTGCATAGCTGCCTGACAGTTCCACATCAGCTTGGTAGGATGAAGCACCACCAACGCCCTGTCTGGCCTTCTTCTGGAAAAAATCAGTCAGATTTCTCTGTAAATGTTCTGCAAGACATACTTGAACACAATTCTGATTCCAACTGTTTCATCTCCCCCAGGAGACAAAAACAAAGTTTCTGTGAGTGAAGTGCGCAGAAGTGCCTGCCGAACAGGACCAGGAGTGCTAGGGCTGGATCTGCTTGGAATGGGTGAGCTTTCCCAGGACAGGCAGGAGTGACAGCAGGTTGGTGGTGTGGCCATGCAGGATGTTTCTGCCTTTCTCTGTAGGAAATAAATGCCTCTCCAATGTATGCCAAATCACAGCTCCACTGGGGAAGACTTGAGGAATTATACTGCTTGCTCAGATCCATCCCTGGCATGTGATTCCAGGTTCCTCAGTGTGTTTACTTGGCATTTCTTTCCGTAGACTCTTGTGCTAATGTGCTGTTATTGGCACAGATGCTAAAATGGGAACAAATCTGCTCAAGAAAATGTTACTTAAAATTTAGTTCCCTTTTGAAAAGTATCTAACCCTTGTAACTGTCCTGTTTTGTGCGTTATGGACTGAACACCTAATCATCCAGCTAGTTGTGTATATTGTAAGCCTGATTACTTGTGTGATTTATGTTATTTTGTAAGCTCCCATATGGAAACAGGGAGGTATTCCTTGGTTTAGGTGCTATTCAGCAATTAGATGCATAATGGATCCCATCCTCCTTGATGCCATTACATTCAGTGAAATTAATTGTATCATATGGTACCAGAATTCATGAACAATGACTTCAATCTCTTGGCTTCCATAAACAGAATAATAATTCATCACAGATTTGATATACGCATGGAAAAAAAGTTTAAAATCCAGGGAACTGTATGTACTGTTACAACTGTCTGGAATATTTATTAGACAAGTTACAAATTCCTGTCATCTTATTATTCCTTTTAACATTGAGAATACATTAAATAAGCAAATAAATTTCTTTCTGAAGGGAGTTCAGTGCAAATCACAAGACAGTTGTAGACTTTTTGTCTGATGTGGTAGATGAGTTTCATTCTTATTCAGCTGACTTCAGTAAATTTTGATTTTTTTTTGAGTGCTGTAAAATACTTTTCCTTGAATCAGTTATGTCCTTGGTGGGATTTGATATATTTGATGTTTTCCTGGTTTAGCTTTTAAGACTTAAATTACTTATTTTTCCTTCTTTTATTGAAATCGATAGCTTTATATCCAAACACCTTCCCTGTATTCCTCCTGCAATTTTGTATTTGAAGTATTTTTTCTCCAACTAGTTCTTTGCTCTTTTTTTGATTGTCTTCAAGTGATTTGGCAGTGAGCAAATTTGGATGGTTTTTCCATTTTCTGTATAAAAGCTAGTTTTTAAATGTTACTGATGACTGTGTAGGGTTTAGAGCCAGCTATGTGTCTTGCCAAATCCTTAAAGCTATCATCCCCCTACAGGCTCCTGGTGTGACTATCCAGCATTGCTCATGGAAGGATTCTCTTGCAGCTTGGCGATGGGAGATAGTGTTATCTGTCATTCCATTTCCCCCGTCCCAGGGGCATCCTGAAATACCAGCTTGAAAAGCAAAGTTGCTACAATGAATTTGCCATCGGAAATATATTAATATTTATGAATGTTCAAAAGGGCTTGTTACTCAAGAGTAGTTCTTGGTCTTCAGATTTATGAGGAAAAGGTATTCTTATCAGTGGAGAGTTGCAGAAAGAGTTTTAGGTCTTTCATGGCAGTTTTTTGGTTTTATGGCTTATGGCTCTTGTCAGTGGTTAGCCTGAAGAAAGTTATTTTTATGGTTTCAAATGCAAGTATCTAGACATAATCACTGCAGGTTTGGGGTTTCTGCTTTTTAACTGTGCTAGACAACAGACTTAGGTATACCTCTAATATAATTGTCTTTACAGTGTGCTTCATTTGATCCATCTATAAGGAGCATGGGACAATATTTGCTGAATAAAACTAAAAGGAGATCAGACAAACTTCTGTCAGGATTAATTGGAACAAGTTTCTCTCTGTGTTGGGGCAAGAAGAAAGACCAGATCATCTCTCAAAATCCATTTAGTGCTGCAGTCTGATGGTCTATTTGGCAAACTATTTTCGGTCTTTTAACAGAAGAGCACTAAGGTGAAGTTCATAAACATTCATTGCTTAGTCAGCATGTGGATTTTCAGGCAGGGATTTCATATTCAAAGAAACCTCTTATAGTTTCTGACCTGCTATAAAAATATTTCAGAAGCTGTTGCTCCTGTTACAGGGAAGGTGGCAGAGTTGCAATCAGCAGTAGACACATTTGGTATTACCAAATACCTCTGTAGTTGGTAGGTTTATTTTCATTCTACTGTAAATAATTTCTGACCTCAACATTTTGTGAGGCCTGGACAAATATGAAAAAATTAGATTATCTGAAAGCACTTAACAGTTCTGTGAATGTTCTTCTGCCAACAGGCAGAGCTAGAGATACCATTAGTATCTCTCATGTTGTAATATTCAAAGTATTTGGTCACTATTGACTGTGTCCATATGAAAAAATGTTTTTGAGATGTACTTTTAAACAGAGATCCCTATTTATGAAAGAAAAACCATCAGGCTCTGCAGTCTGTTTGAATTATGTATGGGGAATTCACATAAAAAGGCTCACAGCTTGTTCTTCGCATAACAGCCTGTGGTGCATAAGGTCACCAGATTCCTTCACATTAATGCTTCCTCATTTACCATCTGCAAAAAAGTAATTGCAAAGCTCAATTTCTTTATCAAACTGTTGCTGTTGGAAGACTTGTGGCACAGAACAGCTACAGCTTGATTGGTATTTATTAACTGTCGTTACATAGATTGAAAGTGGAAGTATTTTATAACTTAGTCACTGGTAGGCAGAGTTTCATAGACAATAAAACAGACTCCATCCCATTATTTCATAACTGGTGAGCCCATTTGTTCACCTGGATGCTGTAGTGTTTAGTCTCTGCAGGTCTGTGAAAATAAGGAAACTTCTACTCAATGACCTAAGCAAGGGCTAAGGAGTCAAGTTTTAGACATCTGTTTCAAAAACCTTGACCTTACAGCATCAGAAACATGCACTTAGTTTCTTGGCAGGGTTTCATTTTATCTAGGAAATGGAAAAAAGTATTGTTATTAAAATCAGATTCTGTAAAATTATGACTGGATGTTGCAAGCTCACAGAAGGGCCAAATCACTCATGTCCCAGTTCCTGTATTGCTCTCAAACCACCTACTCAGTGTTGTAATTTGTTCTGTGTCTGCCTGTTTATTTTATCAGAAGATAGGAGTACATCAAAAGAAATGAATGCATCCTCTCCAAGGCAGATGTGAACTCTGTCACAGAGTCACAGCGTGTCTGAGGTGAGAAGTGGCCCCTGAAGACCTTCTAGTCCCACCCACCTACTCAAAGCTGGGTCAGCTAGAACAAGTCGACCAAGACCTTGTCCAGTTAGGTTTCAAAATCTCCAACCTCAGTAATACCTTTCTTACACTAGTTAAATTTTCAGTCACCTTAAACCTTTTTAATCCAGAAATACAAGTTTAAAACTTGAAAAAGTGTTGACTGCATTTTGGCATGTAAACATAATCACTTTTGATTTATGAGCCCAGCTGAGCCTCACTGACTGTATTTGTTTAATTCAGATGCTGAATAGTTCTCACCAAAGCTGCTCTTGTCATCTTAATTCATTGAATTTTTTCTGATGGCCAGATGCTAAGGAGTTATAAAAGTGCCTTCTCTTCAACAATTAAAAGGATTGAGCTCCAGAGCAACCTCTCATATGACTAAAAAACTGTGGTTATTAAAATGCAGATTCAAAGAGAATAGTTAGTAGTATTTTAAGAATTGCCATCTTGGCATTGAACATTGGCAGTTGCAGGATGGCAGACCTGAGGTAACTGTGTGTGAGCTGGGTTTAGGGGGATTGGTACCATGCCCCAAGGAGCTCAGGCATGCTGCTCCTCATACCATGCCCCAAGGAGCTCAGCCAAGCTGCTCCTGATACCATGCCCCAAGGAGCTCAGCCAAGCTGCTCCCAGAGCTGGAAGTGACACATCTGCACAATGCTCCACAGTGCTGGGAGCTGCTGTGGCTCTGTCCTGGGAGGCCGTGGTGCCCTGTCCTCGCAGGATGTCTTTACTTGCTGAGTGGCAAATCCCAGCCATGTATGCCTGATAACACTGAGATCATGGATATTTTAGGCTTTCAGATGGAGAGGTTTTAATGGTGGTGGGTTATTCAGTAGTGAAACACAAAGTGTTTATTAAGAGGATGAAATTACTGGATTTTAGTGAAGAGAATGACAGGATTTCAGTGAAAAACCTTCAAGAGGTGTTCCTTGCTTCTCCTGCTGGTTTTGTTCATTACAGTGCAAGTCAAACCAATGGGATCAATGGGTTCCAAAATCAAAGTAGCAGATGGGTGGAGAAGAATAACACATTGTTTGGTAGGGATAGGTGTTATGCGTGGACACAACCAAGAGGAAATGGAGACGTAGCTCATCCAACTACTCATGAATTTTACATACTTTTGATCCCAGCTGGTTCCGGAGGGATTTGTGAGTGCTAGTGCATATCAAATATCAGGTCCATTTCACATCACTAGGGAAAGGTAGTCTTGAGGAGAGCAAAAGGACAGGGGAGACGAATTCATTAGGGAATGGTCACATGGGAACAGTGGTGGCGTGGTTTAGTATTGAAGGGACATGCATGCTTTTGAGTTTTATCCAGGGATAACTAGTACCATGCTCCCTAATTAACGTCTTTAGATTGGCTCCCTCTCTGCTAAGATACAACTGATACGTTCTTTGTTTATCCACCTGAAGGGATTAAATAAGCCATGTACAAGATGAACAAATCTTTATTAGGATTTTATACAAAAAACCTTTTCTGAAGTACAATTGCAGCACAGCAATTTTAATTAGTTTTCACAAATGCTTCCAATTAACACATACAGTGTTAGCTTTTCAGCTACCAAGAAGATTCACTCACATAGCAAATATAAAAAAGGAACTGTTGACATAAGCTTTCATGTGCAGCTTAGCAAAAAGACTGAGAATAACTTCTTGTTAGAAGCTGGCTGTCTTTTTGCTTTTCAGAAATTTATTTGCCTTTGTTGTAGGTTTGAGCTTTTTGTTCTTCTGGATGGTAATCAAAAAAGAGAAAAAAGAAAAAAACTCACCTGCCATGTTTTTCAAAGAGATGTTAGCAAATCTTCTGGTTCTCCTGATTTGTTGGTGGTGAAACACAGGAACATTGACTAGTCTCCAATTTGCAGTATTTGAACTGTGACCACTTTTTGTATGCCTCTTAGGCATTTTGTTGTCTTATGTTTATGGCATTTACTGGAGTTACTTATTTTCCTGATTTGAATTCCCTAATTGGAATTGCAGCATGTGGTTCAGGTTCTTCACATAATCTGCTATTGTAGCTCAGGTAGCAAACCTTGACAGTTCCTTTAACAACAGCTTTACAAGCAGCTCTTCTGAGGAACCTATAAAGCTCTCAGGTAGAAATACTGTGCAGAATGCGAGTGGCTGCATTTGTTTTTTTGTATATGTCAAACCCCTCTGGGGAAAAGTGCTGGATTATCTATGTGGTACTGCTATGAAACCAAAAAGTTAGTGGTTAACAGAACTTATTCTTACAACGTTAATTTGTCTTGTTTCCATAAGCAGAACCTTGCTTTAAGCATACTGGATCATATATACAGAAGCTATAAGGAAGAACTTAATTACACTTTGTTTAGGCCATTTAACACTCTCAGTGTCTGTAGGATTGCTGTGTTTGCTATGTAGTGTACAATTAACACATTTTTAACATAGAGCAGGTTTAGAATGTGGGGGTGTTGTGAGAGCCTTGGAGTTGGAAGAGCCACACACTCAAGAAGCTTCTTGCTATTGCTTCATGGAATAAATGCTGCTCAGGATTTTTAAGGTTTGGATATTAATTATAACTCTGAGTTTAGTACCCAGGGAAGCAACCTCCTCCGTGAGGTGTCAGCTTTATATAGCTGTATAAACCCTCTGAGTTTAACTGAGATGAATGCTATGTAGGAAAATGAGATCATTACCCAGTCCAAAGCTGTCTTCAATGCAACATATTGCAGTATGCAGACAAGCCAGAAATTTAATGCTCATAGATGGAGAGAATTGAATTGTGGAATTCCATTACAAATTTAGCTGTTCGGGAAGCATTCTTTTGAAGATGCTAAAGGGTTTAAATCTGAGAAGTCAGGCAGTAACTATTCTGAAAAATGTGGATATACTGCAAATCATTGCAAATAAAATCCAGTGCAAGGAAATTAGCCATTATCTGTGCAAAATCATTATTCACAGTGAAAGGTCAAACTGGATACTGGAAGAATTGAATAGGAGGTAGTTTCAAGCCTTTGGATATCTATAATAAATGGAGTCTGGTAGGTTTTCTGCAAAAATACAGACTACAGGACAGCTGGCTGAATGAGATACAGGTAGTACTTAATGCTAACAGTCCTTCATAGAAAGATGTCCTGGAAAAAAAACCCTTTAAATTTCCCAAGTACTCTTTTATGTCAATGTCAGGATTCAGGATTTTAATGTGTAAAAAAATAATAATGTCAGTAAAAATTAAGCTGAGAGCTCTTATGGAAGTCATTTAAATTTGCCTCAATTTATTGAGAAAATGAAGCTATTTGAAAAATGTGGTGGGGGAGGGCCTGCATACAAGTGCCCATGTGCATAGTTTTCCACATGAACAATCAGTTTCACACATCCTGAAACTGATGTTTCAGTTTCTTAATGGGCAGTGACTGATGGGTCCCAAGACTGTCTCTGCTTTGACCACAGGTGTTCAAGCCTTGCTTCAGAAGGTAAATTTTGAAGTAAAGGGCTAAAATTAAAAGACAAAAAAAAGAGAAAGGAAATAAACTGAAATTATTGTGAATTCTACCAGAAATGTTGAACAAACCTGTTGTAATATATCTAAATATTAGCAAGAAGCACTGTAATTCAAGAATATTCTCCTCAACTCTTGTTTGCCTAATAAAACGAAGAAGCTTTTAAAATGTTTTTGTTAAATTTAGGCACTATCTTCACCTGTGGAACTTTTCTTTAGTGAGATCTCCCAGGATGTGAATCATTTCAGTGCCCAGGTGTTGTTTTTGATGTCAGTCCATTTTCTGTGACCTTCAACCTGGTGTGCCAACAGTGCTGCTGGCAGTGCCAGGTGTCAGTGCGTGACCGATCCAGAGCGAGGAGCCGGTGCCATGCCAGGCAGCAGGTCAAGAGCTGCTATGTATTTCCTCCTGCTTTCTCAGCCAGCCCAACCAGCTCTAGTACCCCAGCCTGCTTCCCATGGTCCAGAGCAGGAGCTGTCCTTCCCTGAAGTTCCAGCCATCTGCAGAGTAAAGCAGAAACCTGGAGCAGCCCAGTCGCCTGAGCCTCCAGCTGCTCACTTGGGTGTAAATACAGGAGCGAGTGCTGGAGCTGGTGGGATTCAGTACAATGAAAATACACTTCTACTGCTTATAATGTAAAAAAAAAAATATATTGCCTCTACTGCCAATTGCTTCTAGGGAGCAGGAAAGGCAAGACTGGTGTGTGCTCTTGTGTGTGCATGCTTTATGCAGGCAAGGTTTCCACCCTGCTGGGAAGCATACTAACAGCCAGATTAACATACTTTAGTTTTAAATAACATACTTCCAATTAGGCAGGACTTAACCAAATATTTCCCAGACTGCAGTAAGATGCTAACATCAGTGCTGTTCCTGTGTTGAAGTGAAAAGGTGTGTTGAATTTTAGTTCAAGTTACTAACTGGGTTATTTTTAATACCTAGCCTTTTTTTTTTTTTTTTTCCTCTGAAACCATAAGGATTGCTGCTGCTGTCCTTCACATGTTTCTGATGCAAAAAGGGAGACCATAAAAAGCAGTTGTAACATAACTCCCAAATGTGTCCTTAGAAATAATGGATTATGATTAGGTGCCTACAAAGAAATTTTCCTTAATAACTGATGAAGGGCTTAGAATAATTTGCTACACGGTGATGTATTTAAAGATACAAATTCTATGATATTGTGTTCTTTTAAGACTTGGAGTTCAGGATTTTTAGGAAGCGGTGGATGATACAGTAGTGTAATAGGCAGTCTTCTTGGAGATCATATGTGCTGGATTTAGAGATTTTCCACAGGTGCCAAATAGTACCATCCCATTATTGTGTTACTCCTAAGGAGAAAGTAAATATGCTAGGAAAGAAGCAAGACAGAATTTGTTGCTTTAATTTGAAAATGTTCATAGTTGTTTCTTCCAAAAAACCACTTTCTATCTGTCGATGGAAACAAGCCCTGTGGCTCTTATGGTATTCAAACCAAATAATTTCTGATTTGAATGGAGGATTTACAGGCGTAAAAACTACTTGGATTTTATCCATACTTCAAAAATGAGCAGTTGTAACTTCCAAGTTATTCAAAATGATGTGAATTAAAAGCCATGGCTTCTATAGCACAGTTGCTGCCTCCCAAGTTGTCCCAAATGAACTTGGCAGTGTTGCTGAGGTGGCATTCCTCAAAGGGTTGTAGTGGAAGTGCACTCTGAAGGCAGCTCTTTGCTTGCTTAGAAGGTGATGGGGTAGGTCCTGCTCCTTCCCTTTATGCCAGGTGAGCAAGATTTGTGGCTGTGAAGGTAATAAATAGTGTTTGGCAGAATTTTTCAGGACTTCATGATAAAATAAGAGGATATGTGAGAGCTGACTCTTAAGAGGTGTGATTTGAACTTGCACTTCCAATGACATCATGTGTGATGTTGCATTTGGGGCCCCATAATGGGCCCCAGACATATAAAAGTGTTTTCTGAAAAGTTCTCATTGGCTTCAGTGACTCCAGTATTTCCCATTTAAAATTTTTACCTGCAAGGGGTATTACCTGATCTGCTCTGGCTGTATTGCCAGAGATGTATTAGCTATTAGAGTAACAATCAAATTTGCTCATATTGGGGTAATTTCCTTTTATTTTTATTCCGAGAAACATCCTGTGCGATAAACATCTTGTATCTGCAGCTCTGCTGATATAAAACAAGTCCTTTCTGTGAACCAGTCCCATCTGCTGGAAAGAGCCCTCCTGCCCAGGCAGGCTGTATTTCTCCCTGGTGGATTGGGTGCTGTATTGCTATTGCTGTGTGAATTGCTCTGTTCTGCAAGCGGCCGCTTAAAGGAGAAGATAATAGCAGGTCACACACAACATGATCACTGGTAGCCAAGAAATCTGGCTTGGAATATGGACAGAACAGTTTGCATCTGATGTGTGGGAATTGTCTGGTACAGTAAAAGTCATTCAGTCAAAATAAAAAGCTACCAAATGTAACTCTACATTTGGGCAAGGTTAAAGAAAAAGAAAAAGGCTGTGTGAAATAGTGTTATTGCTGTCCTGACCCTCGAGAATGCTTTCATAGTATCATCAGGTTTTATGCATGTTGGTTTGCTCCCAGGGAAGGGATTCTATGCAACAAATATAAAGTTAGATTATAATATCTGATATCAAGTAAGATTTTAATAAAAATCAACATGGTATGCGAGGCTAAGTCCTATTTATTCAAATCAAAACCTTTTAGTGTTCTGTATCATTCTTTTAAATAACTATTTAACAGTGACTGTTACTTCATATTGTTTACTTGGACCTGTTTTGAGAAAAGGATTGGATTGCATAGGTCCCCTTCCAGCAAGTATTCGGTGATTGCTTTCTGTTTCCTCTTCCTTTTATAGCCCTGTTCTCAGAGAGAGGTTTGATCCAGAGAGGAATATTAGCAGCTCTGTTTCATCCAATTCTAACTGAGTATTTGCATATTCCATTTTTAATTCAACTTCTGTGACTAATTTCCTCAGAATCCGCTCCTGAAATAAAGTAGTTACACTTGGACTAGTGTGTTTTAATTGGGAGGGGTTTTTTCCTTTGTGAATCTGTTATCACAACATGAAATGCCACGATAAGGTCATTTTACAGATGAATCCAGGAGCACCAAGGAATGAAATGAACTCAGAATTTTGGCTGATCTTGTTCCAGCAGTGTGTTATATCAATGTGTCAGCTCTAATGCATGGTCTTGGTGCTTGTTACACCTCTCACTCTACAGCCCCTTTCTAAAACTCTTGTATCCAAATAAACATCAGAATTGATTCTTGTGTCAAATGTGATGTAAGTATCTGACTTCTGCAATAGTGCTTATTCCTGCCCTCATTTTTTGAACACATAATTTTAGCCATGATCCATGCAATAACAGGAAGCAATAATGCACTGAAAGCTGGAGTGGTGCAGTGTTCCTGCTGAGATAAATTCAATCATCCAGCAATCTGTACATGGAGTGGAACCATTAAATTTATATCATTATCTCTGTGTTTAAAGATCCTTTGAAATTTAAGCACCTTTCTAGGATTCTAGGTATGGCCCTGAAGGGATAGATGGCAGCCTCTGTCCCTCTGGTGTCTGTGTGGCTGGTGGCAGCACTTGGCAAGTCCCTGTTCTGTGTTTAGCTGTGTTTGCATGTTCCACACGTGCACACCTGACTGGCAATCCAAGAAAAGACATTTTGTGCCTTTTTATTAGTTCTGCCTTGCCTCTTAAAGAGCTGGAATGTTCACCTGAGAGGAAATTTGTCTTTTTTTCCTTTCTAAATGCTAACACTTCCCTTTAGTAAGCCCTGCTCAGTACTCAGACATAAGCATGTGAGTGTCCCATTGTTGGTGGGATGGAAGGGCAGTGTTCAGTTCCTTTGGTGCAATGCATTTCTCTTGACATTAGCAAGATCCCAGCTATCAGCTGCCTCTTAATTCTGGCACAGGGTTGTGGAAGAGCCCTTGAATCTGCTCTGAATCAGAGTTCTCAGGGCTCCATATGGGCCACAGCTCAAAATGTAGAATTACAGCCTTAGGGAAATTGTGCAGTGATAATATGCAGCCCTGGGATTTGGGAGATCCAGGTTCTATTCCTCCCCTTCTGCAACTTCTGGTGTCACCTTGGAGATTCACCTGGCATCTCAGTTTATGTCTCTGTCTGGCAAAGTGTTGGGAGACTGCGGCTGTAAGGTGGGCTTCGTGATCATTAAGATGGGATGCACCTTACATGAATCGAGTGCTGTGAAGACAAATATGTACTCAAACAAGGCTCAATAAATAATAGAAGGGAAATAAAAGGTAATTACAACCCTTGTAATAAAGACATTACCACAGAAGATTAGTAGTAACAAAAGATATCAGCTGTAATATTTAGTTCTTCTGTATCCCCCTCCTCCATAACAGTGTTAATCTATCAGAGTTTCCAAAAGATACTTTTCATAGTTCTTTCCATAGTTTTTTGATATTTATTAAGACACAGCAATATTCCTATGTAGGACTTAATGATCTGAAGTGTGGTATCCCATTTTCATGGCTGGGATTGGAAATATACATCATTTAGAAAAAAGACAAAATTATCCTAAGTAGTGAATGTGTCTGCTAGATGGCTCATGGAAGAGTTGCTGGCACAGATTTCTTCTGCAAAGCCTGTTTTTTGTTGGAAACTGTTTAATTGCTGTTTTGTGGTGGATTTATTTGCTGTATGTTGTTCTTTTGCTGTAGAATTCCCAGGACCTTACACAAGGATTCAGTGAAATGCATAGGGATGTTTATGAAGGAGCTGAGGATGGATCAAAGCAAGCCTCTATTAAACCCCTTGAAAACTTCCCATTCCTCTGCATAGATTCTCCTGGGCAATTCAAAGAATGTGTGTGTCTGTGTAGGGGTAAGAGGGGAAATGCATTTCTTTTCCCTGCCTTTATTGTGGGAGAAGGGTGCTGTTCATGTGCTAAAGAAACCCTTGGCTTGTAATCCAAGATGTGAGCTGTAATAGATTCTTGTAGGCAGTTTATCTCAGTGGACCTGAGGAGGTCTGACAGCAGCTGGGACTTGGGCTTGCTGAATGAAAAGGTTGTGACTGTAAAAGTTCATTACATTCTCTATCTTTACATGTGGATAGCCTGAACTTCTGAGATTAGACTATGCATCTCTGTCAACAATGCAAGTTAGGTATGGGAGTAGAGGAGAAGGATTCCACTGCCTTTTTGTTTCTGATGTCTGTCCAGATCAATTCCTTGCATCATGTTGGTAATTTCCCCTGGGTGGTTTATCTATTACCAGATAACACAGGGCTATTAAATACGTGTGCACAGCAGGCCCTCCTTATCTGCTTGAGCCTTGTTACCCTCTGCTGCAGACATTCTCTGTACACATGTGCATTACAAATGACATGCTTCTGTCTGGTTATATTTTCCATTTGGAATTATCTGCTTCTGCTACAGAGATGAGAGGTGATCACTTAAAGTATGAAAGATAAGGGACCAGAGGTAAGAAAACTAAAAACGATGAAGCACTGAGCTGCATACGAAATAAGTGATGTAATCCACATATCCTATTAGATAAAGTGCAACAAAACTATAAAAGGTCCTCTTATATGCCTAGCTGCTGCCATAAATTCAAGTTATTACATGAGTTCAGGCTGGTTGCCTGCAGAGGGACTTAGGGGGAAGAGAGGAGGGGTTTTGCAGCAAACCTGTTATAGCAGGCTTTCTTGATTTGCCAGAAAGTAAGTTAGCTATGTTAATAATACACGTTAAAGTTGGAAAAGCAGCTCTTCCTGTTCCTAAGACTTAGAGCCAAAAATAATTGGGTAAAGAAGATGGAAAAATCTTGGTTTATAATTAATTCTGTCATTAATTCTGTCACATGGCTTGTGTGAATTCTGTCATTTCCTAATTTACCAGTCTTTCATGCAGAAGTAGAATGTACCTGATGAGACTGACGTTTCCAGTGTGGCAGCAGCCCTTGTGGTGAAACCACTTCTTGAGCTGTGCCAGGTGACTGTTTTGCCTTCCTGCAGGACAGTGGATCCCATTCTGACCTGCTGCACAGGGAATTCAGGAAGGCTCTGGGATCCTTGCCAGAAGCAAGCTTACCAGTGGTCTCTTGGCTCCAAATGCAGGCATAAACTCCTGCTATATTCTTGCAGATGCTGTAATGATTTGCCTTTAAAAGTGTCCTTTATGATCCAAGGAAATATCCAACACTTTTCTTTACCTGGGCACCAGAGTGTGCCTTCTAGGCAGCTCAGTGAACACACAGAGATGAAAAAAAGAATTGGCAGGATTTTACCCCTTTCATATAACATGTCAATCCACTGTTTCTGGCACAAGGAGGCCAATTGTTAATTTAAACCTAGTTCTGTATTGAAAAGTAATCATTTCCCTTCACAGTAAAAGAAGCCCTGTTTGTGCCAAGGGCCAAGGTAAAGAGGGACATGGTAATTCCCAGGCCTTTGACATGAAAGTAAATATTTCCCTAAAGGAAAAGCACAAGGTTTGCAGAGATGGCAGTAGTATGCCATTACTGGGCCAAAGTCAGCAGAAACTCTTAGGCTTTAGAAAATGCAGACTGTTATGAGTGTTGTTTTATTTATGTATTTATTATTTTAGCTCTTTTGGCAAAGTTACAACTGAGAAAAAGGTCAGTAAAATGCATGTCTCAGCCAAACATAGTGTAGGCCTTCATAAACGTGGCTGTTCTGAGAGATGCAAGCTCATTCAAGCACTCAGAGTGGGAGTTTATTAAAGTATGAAAGTTACTGAAAGTTAGCCGTAATTAGCTGTTCTTTAAGCTCCTTCTCCATGACTGTGAAGCAGTAATTTGTTATTTATGGCAAGGCTGTTTGTATTAATTACTTTGAAATTTGAAGTCTGGGGACAGACCCACAGCTGCTGTAGGACACTAAGGGGCTGAGGTACCTGACAGCACTGAGCACTGAGCCTGCTCACTTCTCAATTTAGCATGGACAGAGGCTTACAAAAGGTAGCCCACTTCATGCAGCTGGATGAAAAGCATGATCTATAGATGGTTTTCCGTTCGATAAAATGGGGTGGCTGATGCCTTCTGACTCCTCATGCTCCTTGCTCCATCCTGTCCAGTTTCTGCCCTTCCCTAAGAAGGCAAAATTGTGTGAATCCTTTAGCACTGCTTTGTCATACTGAGTAGGGGAACTTGGCAAACAAAATCTTTGTCAATTTGTTAAAAATAAACAAACAACCTCTTAGAAGAGTTTGAACTTCATTATGTTAATATTAAACATAATTATGGCACACTAATTATGTTTTCTACATTTGTGAGGAGAATTGTGCTGTGCTCTCCAGACATCTGTACCATATAGAGACAGGTGTTAGAGTGCAACATTTCCAAATGCCATTTTCCCATTCCATATATGGCTGCTCTTTTATTCCAATTGCAGAGCATCATTCAGCTTAGACAAATTGAGTCCTTATTTGAGAGATTCTGCACTGAAAGGCAAACGTATCTATCTTTATAAGCGTGTTTGTTTCCATAATTAGACTCTGAATCAACAGTGTATTAAAGATGACACATTTGCTTATTCCTTGTCTTCTCCCTATGGTGACGTAAATCTGTGAAGCACAATAATTAATGAAAAAGCCTGTTTATTATTCAGGCAACATATCTTGAAATGGAAAAAAAGAACTTGGGTTAAAATGATATTGCTGAAGACCCATCAGAGCCATAGCAAAGTGTATGAATAATTCTGGGGGGAGAGTCCCATCACTCAGGCCAGTTGGACTGGGTGCTCTAAAACTGTCAAATACAATTGAACTCAGGTTTCTCATGTAAAACTCAGGAAGACATGGAATGCATGGGGAAAAAAACTGACTCAGCTCCTTTGCGAGGGCATCTTTAAAATGTTTTCCAAAATTGTGGAACTTCATTAGCATGTCTCTGTCTTGTGGCTGAGTGAAAATGATCCATTTTTTTCACAGCCTTATCTCTTCTGGGAGAATCTGCCCAGTAGGTTTTGTAAGACAAAGGGGGCACATAATAACTCTGCTCAGCACTCTGCCTTTGCAGAGCAAAGCTGATCTGTTTTAAATAACAGAGGCCAGAAAGTGCCTGACTACAAACTACTGCTCTGTCTCCTGTGCACATGCCACAAAGTAAGTCACTGCTTGTGGGCCAGTGTTGAAGATTAAGGAAAAAGCAGCAGTTTCCTCAACCACCTGAGGTGATCCTGAAGCCCAGGGGATGGTTCCTCCATGCTGACTGACCATGGGTAAGCCTCCAAGGTTCCCCTGAGATACTCTGAGGCTATCCACTTCATTTGCAAAGAGCTGCAGTGTAACCAGAAAATCAGAAGCATGCACTGCCTAGTAAGTGTCCCAGCTCTAATGTGCAGCTGAAGTCATGCTGGTGGCAAGCCAAGGTTTGAATTCTGTTCCATTTCCATCTCTTTCCATTCTCCACCTAGCTAGGAAATAGATTTTGTGTTTACTCAAGCTTCTAAAGTCAGTCCACATTAGGAAATGTGTAAGGCAGGAGTAAGAATAGCCCACTTAGTGAAATGGAGTGACTGAGAGAGCAATGACTCTGTCAAGGCTACTGATTTTCGAGTCCTTGACTAGAGCCTGCTTTCCTTTCACATGTTTTATCCTCAGTGGTGATGCTGCATTGTTGTGGCAAATAAAGCCTCCTGGTATTGCAAAGCTGTGAGCAGCCACTTACAGCAAGAACAAAGCTTTAATCCTAGTGTTTTGATATTCACCTCTGCAGTGTTGCATTTTGGGAATAGAGAATGGGTTTGTACTATTTTTAGGTGCATAGAATTACAGTAACATAAATGTATTCTTTTCAATTTAATGTGCTATAAGCTAGTGGTTGGTTTGATAGGTCTGTGCTTGCTACAAATCCCTGTGTGCTAGGAGATGAGCACTAAGAACTGGTGGTTTGGCACAAGCATGAAAGAAATTAATGTGGGTTTTTTTTTACTTCATAAAGGAGAAAAAGCGTATTGATCAATAAGCAGCAAGTCTAAAATAGAAAGTGCTCTATGCTGTGTAAGTGGCTCATATTGTTTATTCCAGGTGATGCAGTCACAGACAAACAAATTGAATAGGTATTGGCCGTGTAATCTTGTAAATTTTGGGAATATATCAAATCAATTCCTGAAATATTGCTGCAGTTTAAATGTTGCAATGGACATGATCAGCAGACTATTTTTTTTTAATTCTTGTTTTTATGAAAACCTGTAAGTATCAGGACTTTTCTGTGGTATTCTCATTTCACACAGAGTTCATTGACATAAAGGTACATGACATGCATAGTCCTGAAAGGCTTGAGAAACCAGCTGCATCACACCTGGTGGATGTCCAAGAGTCTCTACAAACAGGGATGAACTTTAGGAGTCTGTGTACTTGATGAGCTCTATTCTTATGTCAGCTCAAGAGAGAACACACCCACCTCCTCTCCAAGGATGAACATTTAATATGGCTCATAAAGTGTGCTTGCTTTTAATTTTCTGTACCATTACCCATTCTAGCATGCCAGTTGTCCAGATCTGTTTGAGGTGACCAGCTCCCAGAGTGGAAGGCTGATGGTTTGAGAAGCTGCTGGGCTTGATGGCAGGACACCCCAAAATTCACATGAAAGTGTATCTGAGAGGTTTGTCCAAACCCTTCCTGAACTCAGGCAGGTTTGGTGCTGTGACCACTTCCCTGGGGAACCTGTTCCTCAGGAGAAGTTAAATGGCTTGCTCAAGTTTTCTCAGTCAGCATTGAGCTTTAATGCAGATTTGATAATGCCCAGTTATAGCATTATAGCCACAGGAGCATTATTCTGCATCTCAGCAAAGACATTCCTGGATTTGTGGAGAGATTCAGAATAAAGGGAATTTATTGTCCCAAAGGGAATTTTGAGTGATACCATAATGTAAATAGAACATAGGAGTGCTAATAAAAAATAAAGTGAACAGTGCTTTCAGTTAATAATAATTTTGAACGCAATATTTATACTCCACATATTGTATTTTCTCATGCAGTGCTCTTTAAACCAGAGATATAATAGCTGTTGATCTAAGAGTTATTATATTTTAATTAGGAATGATTATTCTCTAGAGCTTTTACTGGTCTTTGTTCTAAGAGCAAAAGTTGGTGAACTTTTTAGTGGAGACAGAAACCAGTTGTCAAAGTTGAGAAAGAAAAATGGAAGGAGGAAAAATAATGCATTTTATTCTTACTTCTCTTTTTTTCTTGAAATATTGGTAGAGAAGATTCATGGAAAATACTTAGGCTTTTTATTTTTTTTCCTGAAAATACAAGACAGGTGCCTTGTTTATTGTTACAGTAATATAATATGCTATTATGTAGCTATGACATTTCATTTTGTGGCATGTTACTGTTAAACAGTGCCAGGATTCTGATGGCAGTCATGTAGGCTAAACAGTTATATCTGAATTTTTTTTTATTGCTATATAATTAATGGCCCTTCTCCTTTTTGTTTGCCTCCTTTTAGACGGACTATTTGAGAATTCTGAGTAGCTGTGTGAAGGCTACTCCTGTTTTACTGAAAGAACACATTTTTACATCTTGTCAAGCTGACATTTCTTGCTAACACCTAATTGTTCCCCTTCTACAGAGGAGCTCAAGGAGAAGCTGCAGAAGTATGTTGATGAGGTGAATACCCACAAGCCTGGTTTCATCAAGGTTGTCCGGCACAGCAAGCAGGAGGGGCTGATCCGCTCCCGGGTCAGCGGCTGGAGAGCAGCCACAGCACCGGTTGTCGCTCTCTTCGATGCCCATGTGGAATTCAATGTGGGTTGGTATGTGCCTCCTTCAATTTCTCTCATCCAGGGACCTTTTCCAAGCACTGGTGTTAAATTACTAACTGGCATTCCTCTTGCATTTAGAGGGTGAGTTAGTATTCTGAGCTTTTTAATGAAAATTCAGACATAATCATGGACACAAGCAGGAAAAATGTTTGTGCTGTATAATATGATCTAGATCCATTTTTATGGTTTGAGTAATCTGCTGATCTAATTACAATGTAGTTAAATCATATTAGAAAACTGCACATTAAAAATCTCCTTGAGTAATGTAGCCCTTTGACCATGAGGGTAAAGGTATCTTCTTTTCATTAAAAAATATTGTGTTTCTTTTATGTTCTGCAGTGTAAACACAGAAGTGTTATTTTGGCCACTCTGCAAAAGTAAATGTAACTAAAATAATGTGTTTTAACTTGTTCAGTCTGGATTTAATACCTCCCTTGCTCCTTAAGTAAAAATGATGGTAAAAAAGTCAGGAGCTTCTGTCTCTAGGATAGATCTATTATTAACTCTGATCCTGATGTCCTTGATAACGTTGAGAGCCTGAAGTTACTGTTACTTGGTAGCAAGGATATAAATGCTCTATGATCTGCAGCTACTCATTTCTTCCATCTACCAGCTCAAATCAAGATTAACAACAGGGCATCCTAGAGAATATGTTGCAGTGTGTTATTTTGGGGCAAATCCTGCACTGTCAAAACTCCATCTCGAAGCAGAGAGGGCTCTGAATAGGTAATCGCTTTAGACTTTGCTCCTTCTGAAAAATACAGCATGAGCTGCTGTATTGTTTATTTGGTGGTGGACTAAATAATCTTTAAGGGCTCCTTCCAAACCTAACTACTCTATGATTTCCATCAGTGTTACACTTGTATTGGTGTAATCTTAACACTGTATTTCTACTTTTTTTGGTTTTTTTAGGGCTGAACCGGTGCTCACCAGGATAAAAGAAAACAGAAAAAGAGTAATTTCTCCATCATTCGATAACATTAAGTATGATAATTTTGAAATAGAGGAGTATCCCCTCTCAGCACAGGGGTTTGACTGGGAGCTGTGGTGCCGGTATCTGAACCCTCCTAAGTCCTGGTGGAAATTGGAGAACACAACTGCTCCAATAAGGTAATGGTGGCCTAAATTATAATGTCACTGGCAAATCTCTTCTAGGTGTGACGGGGGTGAGTGGGCTCAGCTATGTAATAGGTTTTACTGACTGTAAAGTTCAAATACTTAAATGTCCTTGATGCCTACACAGTCATCAAGAAAACTCTTGTTTTCAGTAGATATTTTTAAAGGTTTTTCAAGGAAACTTTTGTTTTCAATAGATCTTTTAAAATAGGTTTCCTGCCCAAGTGGAATGATAGGCAGGGCTGCTCAGCAGCACTGCTTTCTCCAAATGTCTTGCCTGCTAATTTAGTGCTTACAGACCAGAAATGGAATTTTCTTTGCAGTTACATTATATAAGCAGAGCTGATCTGACAGCTATATTCTTTATAATGTTGTTGCATAGGTGTACAGCTGTGCTGTGTCCTAGGAGTTAATGTTTGGTCACTGACACTGTGAGCAAAGGCTGTATCGGGTCCTTGCTTTGGGACAATCTGGGTCTGTACTTTCTTATGTCCAGAGTGTTGTTGGGCAGGTAACAGAGCAATACCTTTGTCTCAGGGAGGGGAGTGGTAGCCTCTGAACCCATTGAGCGGCTCTGCTAGATTACAGGCCTTTTTTGTAGATGCACATTCATTCCAAGGAGGTCACTGGTACCTGTGCTCTAGCTCCCTGCAGAAAGAAAGTGTGAGCGCTGTTTTCACCTGAAAAGCAGAACCTCAAATAGCACTGGCAACTATTTTTCATCCAGTAGCTCTGTCTTTACAGGCAGGCACTTTTCTCAGGTTCTGTCAGTTTAACACTCTCTGAACTGCACTGAGCCACGAACAGGATCTAGAATTGGAAAGCAGGAGATAAAAATTAACAGGTTTGCCACAGACAAATGTAAAAAGGGGTGATGATTTCCACATCTTTAGAAATAGTTATTGCTGTTAACACTATAAAAACGTTCCTGTGAAGACAGGTTGAAAGAGTTTGGGTTGTTCAGCCTGGAGAAGACAAGGCTCCAGGGAGATTTACAGCACCATCCAGTACCTAAACAGTGGTTCCAAGAAAGCTGGTAAGGGGCAAAAGCAGGTAGTGATAGGACAAGAGGGAACAGCTTTAAACAGACACAGGGCAGGGTTATGTTAGATATGTGGATGAAATTCTTTACTGTGAGGGTGGTGAGGCACTGGAACAGGTTACCCAGGGAAGTTGTGGATGTCCCATCCATGGAAGTGTTCGAGGCCAGGCTGAATGGGGGTCAGAGCAACCTCATCTATTTGAAGATGTACCTGCTCATGGCTGGGGTTTGGAATGAGATCATCTCTAAAGTCCCATCCAGCCCAAGACATTCTATGATCCTGGGATTAATTATATGGAGTAATTATTATGATTTTTAAAATAAAAGTATTGAAACACAAAGTAATGAGCCAATATACTTTTCCATTTTACCCCCAAACTCTGTTCTATATGAGAACTGGGGAGTGAGTGTCCTTTATGAATTTCAAGTTTGTTCCCTAGCTCTTTCCCTGGCACATTTTTTAATACAGTGCAATATGCTGCATGTGTGCATTGGATAATTAAAACAAACACACCAACAAACAAAGTAATGTGTACTGATGGATGGTTTCTATCATGCCTCCATTATCCTTTTAGTATTATAGCAAAGGGAAGCAGGTGCACTGAGAAATACTTAAAAACAATAACAAAAGCAAAAGTACCTCATCATGAAAGAAGCAAAAGTTTTGTATTGATGTTAACTGCTATTTTCTTCATTAATAAATACATCAGAAATGGTCTTTCATTGTTATAAAGCAGGTACTATAGCACTTGGAGGCATTAATATATAGATTTCTGTAGAACTGTACAATTTATGATTAAGACAGCCTATGATGTGTTTGAAAGCAAATGTGTCCATAAGCTGTAGCTTGAGTGTTCTCAATAAAAGCAGGGGGATTTCCCCTGTACTGCTAATTAATATCCTGTCATTACCAGAGTGCCTGATAGCAGCATAATAATCTGAAAAGACATATTTATTTCTTGCAATTGTGAATTAGAAGGTAGGAGAAAAATGAAAAGGCTAAATGACTCTGTATCCTTCTCCACTCATAAGGTAAAATTGTGCCCTCTGTGGCTGAACTCTTACCTGATTAAAATTGGTTTTGTATAGTAAAAATCAGTTGGTTCACACCATGACATAAATAGAGCTTACTGATCCAGTAAAGCTATGTGATGTGTTTAGATTTGGCTCAGGACAATGGACTAATGTTACACTATGCTGGTAAAGGCAGACTTCTTGATTCTGTATTTAAAAAAAAAAAAAAAAAACTTATCTGGATGGTCCTATTCAAGAAATAATCTATTTTTTTAGGTAAGCTTACAGACACAAGTTTTTTAGCTCTAGCTGAACCTGGCTTCTGACTAAACACACAGAACTGTGCATCAGTAGGTATCATTTGCAATTGTCACAGACAAGAGACTTGAGGACTTAGCAAGGACAGAGACTACACTGGCTGGTGCCTCAGAAACAAAATTGGGGCTCCTGGATCTTGCACTATTAGCACTGGAATCATCACTGCTCTGGTGAATATTTATGTCCAATAATTCGACTCTAATTTCCTTCAATGGTGTTCATTTCACTTTAGAATTAGGAATATTAGAAGGCAAGGCTCAGAAAAACTCTTTGATAAATACTTTCTAAAGAATCTGTTTTGCTGCATCATTTTACTTAGCAATGGTAAATACAATCTGTGTCTGAATAATAAAATTCTTCATAATTTATCTGCTAATTTTGGTTCCTGATGATTTATTCTTCCAGAAGTCCTGCATTGATTGGATGCTTCATAGTAGATAGAGAATACTTCCAAGAGATTGGATTACTGGATGAAGGCATGGAAGTATATGGAGGAGAGAATGTGGAGCTCGGAATCAGGGTGAGGAAAATAATTAGCCAATACTGGTGGCATACATTTAAAATATAGCTTGCTTCTTATTGCAGGGGGGGAAAGCAGTCCAAAACATGGATGATGGCATGAAAAGGAGATCCACAGCTCTGCAGACATATAAATTTATTTGAGGAGAGGGGAGGGGAAAAAAGAGCAATAGCTCTCTTTACAGAACTTTATCTGCGACAGGGGTAGAAGTACAGAATTTAGGATTGTTCTTTCAACAGTGCTAGAATTTTGCAGCTGATAGCTAAAACTCCCTGCTTGATCCTAGACTCAGTAAGGAAAACCTGTGATCCTAGACTCAGTAAGGAAAACAGATTCTCACCGGTGTGATGGGGAAAACCTTTCTAGATTACTTGGTTTATTTAAATTACGAAAATCACTGTGGTGCAAAGAATATAGAGGCATTTATGCTGCCTTCCAGACAGAAGGGAATTAAGATATTCATAAAGTGCATAAGTGCATATATTTTCTTTTTCCATTGTACATTCTTCACCTGTTTACTATAATGCAGTATTGTGTGTGATTTGTGTACTTCTCTCTGTATCTCTTCACAGCTAAATAGCTTTCTGTTCTCTTTGAGAATCTCTCAGGTTTTTGATAACAGTGGAATTCTTAGGTAGATAATGGTAGTGGAAAATGGTGTGGTGTGTTATAAAACTAAGTTCTGAACCCTTCTAGGAAATATAAGGGAAAGGTAACATTGTGGTTTGAGCCTTTTAGTTGCCAGAATAAAAGTATAATATTGTACAATAGCAAAAAAAAGGAACTTACTGCAAGAATATGGAATTATCTCCTGAGACAGCAAGCTATAACAAAAAATACTAATTTTTATTTCTGGTTTCTTGAAATTCTTTTTCTTCCACCTGTTAGAGATAAAGAGTTTTTTTCAGCCAGAATGAAGCACAGACCCCCTTTCAGCTACAGTAGAGCACTTTTTTAAGGAAAGGGAGAGAGAAATGCAAGACTGCTTCTTTTAATAACACTATTCTTCTCACTTTGAGGGCCAGAGAGCTGCCTTCTGCTCCCAAAATCTTACTTTGCAGCTCAGTGTTGCAATGAGTTGAAAATTAACATCACTTTGATTTTTCTTTTCTTTTTACAACTGACAAAAAAATTATTGTTTCCTTGTGCGTGCAAGGAGTTTTCTCTCAGTTTGCATCATGAGATGTACCCTGTCTGGTCTGCAGTACTTTGCCTTGGAGGAGTTGCTTGTTGGTATGTTGACAGACAAGATCAGAGAGACATAATCTCTACATAATTGAAAATTTGGGAGTAGGCTTGATCACTGAAATAAGGCCCAACTCTGTTCTGATTTCCTTATGGCTTTTTCTCTGTCTCCAGGGAAGGAGTTCCTGACCTACATAAAATACTTTCATCTGTAGCAGATTGTAGTGTGCAAGGTAGCATAATATATGCTGCCTTATCTGACTTTATGCTGGTTTGGATCTGGCTGTATGAAAACAAATTACAGAGCTGTAATAAGCAGATTGTTTAACAGTTTATTAACAGCTCTTCTCACAATCCTCAGTGTGTCTGAGATCTTACAAGGATGAGACTCAATAAGGGGAGACCTCATTGTGGTCTTCACTATTCTCACAAGGGGAAGCAGAGGTGCAGGCACTGATCTCTTCACTCTGGTGACCAGTGACAGGACTTGAGGGAAAGACCTGAAGTTGTGTCACAGAAGGTTTAGGTTGGATATCAGGAAAAGGTTTTTCACTCAGAGGGTGGTTGGGCACTGGAACATCTCTAGATTACTTGTGTCACTTTCAACTGTGGGGCCAATGATGAATGTCTTTAATCAAAATAGTCGTTCTACAGAAACTACATTATAATTACAATATTAGTGCAATAAATAATGTTTCCATTTTAAAATGCTGCTCTCCAATCTGTGACTATGTATTACTCACTGCGCCTCATCTTTCATTGTCGTTTTCCTTTTTTTTAAGAAGTATCTAGATTTTTCTAGTATTCTGTTGTGTGAAAAGCATTATCGTTCAGGATAATGGACAAGCAGACACTGTCTGTCCAAAATGGCCTGCTAGGGAAATTCTATGCATAAGCTTGTAATAGCAAACATCTAGAGGAACTGGAGAGTTTATTTTTGACTGCAGAAATAGCAGCACGTGTTAGGATCATTTGAGCTACCTGTTAATCTTAAACATGATAAGTAGAACATGGTCTCATGTCCTTATATTACTGATTTTGTTCCAGAGGATGTAAAACTACTGTTAGGAATTAGATCCTGGCAAATGGAGACTTTTCCCACTATCCTCATCCAGGAGTTATGTTTGTCACCTCATCATCTGCACAAATATCTAGTTATTTGTGTTACATGAGTGCAAGAAAATCCCCATCTATTGGAAACTGTATTTGAAGTATCCATTGTTGGTAAACCATAACAAGCCACAGAAAACAGGACTTTGGAAGATTATTCTCTTGATTCTGAATTTGTTTTAGAGCTGCTACTCAGCTCTGTTGGTCTCTGATTTGGAATACTATTTTAACTTCTAAGATTTTTACCCTCGTCTGTGCATTTGTAACAGCATTTGTAAAATATTAAACATATATTACTAAATAAATATTAATAGAGATCTTTTGCCTTGAGCTAGAAGCTGGCAGATGTGTTCAAAACATAAATGCATTTGATTCTTAGAAGAAACTCTTTATTTACTTTTCGACCAAAGGTTTTCTTGTAAATCTATTTATTTGCCCCATAAGACAAAAAAGGTAGGCAGGTTGATGCAAAACTTGATAGAATCCTCTTTCAGCAGTTCAACCACTTTAACTGGGATTTTTAAAGATTCATTTACTGTGAAGAAGCATCATATTTGTAAATTCAGGTTAGGATGAGTGGTGCTTCTTTTTCGTTCAATCATTCCCAATTGAATGGACTTAAGTGTGCTTTTAAATTACCAGATTGCATTTAGAGGGCAAATTGGAATCACATGCTTATCCATGTGACCAAGCAGGACCTGTGTTGGTTACTGCTTTAAAGTGGAAGAAGAATGTGAGTGTAAGGCTGGTGTTTCTCAGTGTCATTTGGGCTCAGCTTCTGGGTTGTGCCTGCACAAAGCAGTTCTTGTGGCCATGGAAAACCCTACAAATCCTCTGCAATCAATTGGATGCATTCAGTCATATCGTGCTTTGGATGGTTCAAATCTAGTTTGCAGTAGGCTTCTTAAAGGCCTATTCTTTTGTCATTTAAAGCAGCCTATATGCTTGATAAAGCTCCCAAATATCTGTTACAAGAAGTTATTTGTGCCACTTTTCGGGATGCCTTAACAAATACTCAGTGATTTGCCTCAGGTCCCAAACTAAGTCATCATCAGAGTCATGGGAATGCAAGCCCAGGCTTTGACTTAGAGTAATTCTGTGTGTCACAAAGACTTTGTGCTTGCAGATGAATTCGTGTTCACAAGGATATAATGGCCCTGTTAAGTGGATAAGAAGAAAATTTATTAGAAGGTAAAAGCTCTTTAAAGGAAAAGGATTGGGTCTTGTTCCAACTAAATGGTATATCAGGACTTTACATCGACTGACCCAGGAGGAAAACTGCATTTATAGTTAGACTGAGCGTGGCATGCTACTTTTGTACAGTGTATTGCTGTAGTGAAATTAATTCACTTCATTTCTTGCTAGTCTGGTGGTTTGTCTGCAGACCTTTTGTGAAGCTGATGCTGTTTCTGATGGTGGAGAACTAGAGGAATGTAGTTAATGAATAGAGATGGATAAATTAGGTATTTGAACAGAAAATAGTCCCAGTGTTCTTTGGGGTATTTTCCATATATTAGGGTCCCTCAGTGGCAAAGTAAGCAGATGTGAAGTCTATCATGCCTCTCTCTGACCTATTGTTTTTAAATTCCAGAAGTTATTATTTGTTTGTTAGTTTTGGGGTGGGTCTTGGTTTGTTGTTTGTTTGGGGTTTTTTAATGTGTTTTTGGGTCTTACCTATCTTGTTTTTTCTTTAACCTCCCCCCCAAACATACTTCTGGGATCATGATTTTTCATTACCTGTTAGTTAAGTGAGTCTCTTCCATTTGGTGCATAGCAACTGATGACTGTTTACGTGTTCCAACCATTTCTAATTCACAGTGTGTGTGTATCCTGATTGTTTCTCACCTTAGATCTTTCTTATAATACTGCCCTTGGCATAGTGTTCTTTTTGTTAATCACAAGCAAATGAAGATACTTGGCCCCAAATCTCCATATTTATATGGAAACATTCTGCCCTTTTTCCTCTTTATCTAGAAGTTTCCAGCAATTTTACCTGTCAGTGTTCCTAACACAGGCCATAAATTACATGAAACGGTGACTATATCTCATGTAAATGGATGTCTGACTTTATTAAGGAAAGCCTTTGCACAGTTATCCTGGGCATGACTGGGGTGGAGATAATTTTGTTCCTAGTAGCTCTAGTGAAGTTTCACAGCATATAGGCTACACTGAATTGCATCTTCTCCTTCTCCTTGCCATGCTCTTATTCTAATTCTTGCAGCAGCTCACCAATGCTTTGGCCCTGCCAGCACAGTGGTCTGCCCCACACCTGCTGCCTCTGAACATCTCTGCTTCAGTAAACTTTCATTTTCTTTCAAATGCAGGGTTAATTTTAATGTTAATCACTTAGTGATTTGGCGTGCTGCCTCGAAAACTGTTTGGTTTGACAGATTGACGGGCTGGTGTGCCAAGAGGTAGAAACGTCAGGAAAGGAGCAAAGAAAGTGAAGGGATTTTTCACCAAACTGCTGGGGAACTGTTTTGTGGAACTGTTTGTTGAACTGTTCCACTGCGTTGTGGAACTGTTTGCATGGAGACAGAGCAATGGGATGTGTGTGTCATGTGTGCCTACTGTCCCTTTCCGTCCTTGCTGCTGGGCCTCCCTTCATGGCACTCCACTGAGCAGTGTAGATCTTCCCCAAATATGCCTCAGGAAAATTAATCAAGACGTTCCCCATTCTTGCACTTGCAGCTATCATCAGTTGTTGTAGTCTTAAAGCCATGTTTTTAGCTTGTTTTCAGTAAGAAGGCCAATATCCTTTGCCACTAGGGAATGATTTGCTCTACAGAAAACATCCTTAGTACGTGATTGCAAGTGCTGCTCAACAGTACAACATTGGTGATGTGTAAAGGCAAAGGGCTGAGAAGTCCAAAAATAGAAATATCCTAAGTTGTTACTTGAGATAACTTTTAAATACTGCTTTTTCATTGAATGATTTCTCTTTAAATTTTATATTAAGCTTTAAATAGAGAGAAGTGTATTTTGCTTTTATCCATTTTGTGAATTAAGAGGAGACTATTTCTAGATTGAAGCCTGAAAGAAAAAAATGGTAAAGATTGACCAAATGTTACTTCTTACAAGATGTAGCCAATACTTTTCATAGCTCACACTTTTACCAAGACAAAAATAATTCCTTAGCAGTGCAAGTATGGCATAAGCACTTGCCTAGCACCATGTGTAACCAGCAGTGGCTTATCAGTGTGCACAGGATTATTCCTGAGGTTAATTTTGTTTTGCAAAGTACCTCACTGTGTCAACAATTTGAATCCCAAGATGACACAGGCTAAAATTCTCTATTTACAGGATTGTAACTCTAATAGGTTAAAAAAAAGGCTCTATTGAGAATAAAATAAGTAATTGTCATGCCTCCAAATTCTGCCAGTCATGACATTACTGGCTTTTTTTTTGGCTTGTTCTGGTTTCAGTCACTCCTACATTGGAATAATTGTTTTTCCCTCTGCTCTTCTCATGAATGCCTCAGCAGGTAATCTGCAACTATAGCATGTGTAATTATACATCACCAGTGAATCAATTTTGTGGTTTTGCTATTTCTGGGGAAAGAACATTTTATTAGCTGCTCCCACAGGAAAGAAAAGTGTTACAGCAGCAGCTAACACAGGACATCGCTATACCCTACAAGGAAGGATGAGGAGGCACTTGGAGATTTTTCACAAATGTTTTTTCACTAACTGTGCATGTGTAGTTGCACGTTATCAACTGGGAAGTAATATAGATATATTGATGTTTTACAAGAGGAAATTGTTATTTATAGTTGTATGGGAAATAGTAAAACAGTTTAACTCAACATATGCTTACAAATCAATGGACTCAGGTGAGATGCAAGTTAATTAGTGCATTATTAGCCTCATGTTTAATGCCCTCCTGCACTTTCAAGTCATGGCATAGTGTCATTGCCGTTGTACCTTCTGGTATTCCAAGTCTTCATGGTCTAAGCTGGGAAGAGTCCATATTTGTGGCTTTCCTCTAGAATTTAATCTCATTGAGTGATTTTAATATTGCAAGACTGGTTTAATAATCTAACAAAGAATAGAGGAAGAGCAGTGTGGGAGACCAAGGGACTATTGTGGTGGTTCAGAAGTGAGTAGATGACTGAGATGGGTTCACCAGGATGAATCCAGCATGTTCAGGTGTGAAGGCCAGATACCTTTACGTGTGTGACAGCACCTTATGTTGTAAGTCAAGTGAGTGAGGCAAAAGACCAGCCTGGCTGAACAAGGAATTCTTCAGGAGCTCTTGCCTCAGTCTTTAATAACACTGATAGAATTTGGGCTACAGCGCTGTGGAAAGGGAGCTGGGGGTGCTGGTTGATAACAAGTTGAATATGGGTCAGCAGTGCCCTGCAGCCAGGAGGGCCAGCCCTGTTCTGGGGGCACCAGGCACAGCATCGCCAGCCGGGCAAGGGAGGGATTGTCCAGCTCTGCTCTGAGCTGGGGCAGCCTCACCTCGAGTGCTGGGGCAGCTTTGGATGTTACTATATAAAGACGACATTAAACTGTTAGAGAACATCCAAAGAAGGGCAGTGAAGATGATGAAGGGTCTGGAGAGGAAGCCGTGTGAGGAGGGACTGAGGGCACTTCTTCTGATCAGCCTGGGAGGAGACTGAGGCTCATTGTAATTACAATTTTCTCGTGAGGGGAAGAGGAGGAGCAGGCCTGACCTCTTTGTGATGACCAGAACCAGATCCCAAGGGAATGGCCTGAAGCTGTCAGGGGAGGTTTATGTTGGGTATTGGGAAAAGATTCTTCACAGAGGGTAGCTGGGCACTGGAACAGGCTCCCCAGGGAAGTGATCACCACACCAAGCCTGACAGAGTTGAGAAAGTGTTTGGAGGATGCTCTCAGACACATGGTGTGACTCCTGTGGTGTTCTGTGCAGGGCCAGGAATTGAACTTGGTTGATCCTTGTGTGTCCCTCCCGACCCAGCATACTGTATTCTATGATCAGGTCTTTAGGCGCAGTGCAAGATTAACAAGACTGATCAAGCTAAGTGTAGCTGTGGTAAGGGAGAGAAAGGTAAAGCCATAAAAGATGGCCAGCACAGTACATTGGTCCATGAAAACTAAACCAGTGGTGATCCTGTTTTTCAGTCTCCTGCTTCTATGCTTTTTAAGACAAAAAATGATTTCTTTTACTTCCTGTTCATAACTTAAACTTGGCAACGTAGTGATGGATGTGTGGGTTATTTACTGTGCCTGGCAATGAGATAGACATGCCTGGAAGAGAACTGAATGGGGCCACAAGCCTTCAGTGACCCTTGACATGTGTTATCTCCAAGTGACACAGGTGGAGAGTGGTTCCTGCAGTTCAAACCAGCAGCACACCATATGTAGTTTAACAGTACACTGTAAAAGTTTCATAGCTCATGAAGATACATGCAAAATTAATCCCTGCAGAACAAAACAATTTAAAAAGTACATAATGAAGCAGTTAGCTAAAAGAGGAAGAAAAGTAATGACAATTTAATTTGGGAAGAATCTTTACATGTATTAGGTTTTCAATGAGAGTGTTTTATGAAGGCACAATTAATGTAAAATGAGGCCTGTGAGGCAATTAATGATGACTTCAAAAGTTAGATTTAAGGGATAAATTTACATTTTAAAAATGAAGAGCCGCTCTAGTTATGTTAAAGTCTTTTATTTTCCTTTTTAAAAGCCTTTTAGATTGTGGGGGTGTGTTTTTGTAGGTTACTTACAGCTTCACATTAAAATATCAGCTTGGTTGTGAATAAATGCTGTTCTTCCATACAAATAAGTACGTTTACCTGAAAGTATGACAGGATTGTGTGATCATTAGAAATATTTAGTGAAGGTTATCTGAACTCAGTGGAGATATTACCTAAATAAATATTAACATTTTTCATCCAGTGGGTATAGTTTCTAGCTCTGCAGAGACGGACACCCAACAAATGTGCACAACAATCCAAAAACTTCCAGGGTGTGATCGAAAACCCACTGATAGAAACTAGAAATATGAACATTGATATCAGTGATCTTTGTGTCTGACAGCTCTCTCTGTCCTTTCTGCAGTCACCTGTCAAGATACCAAAATAAAAATGCAGATTCAAAATGATTATGGTATTGAATGAAAATAGCTTATTCATACTTGTCTGTAACACTTCAAGCTCATTACTGCTTATCAGTAAAAAATTAATGGTAATGACAAAGGCTGACAAGATTCACAAGTAGTTTTTACAATGAATTGTTCCCAAAAATGTATTTCTAAGGTACTGGTAACTAATTAGTTTGTATCCACAGTGGTAATTAATTTACATTGACTGGTTTTTTTAACTTCAGGGCATCTTTAATGAGTACTTCTAATTTTGTAATTTGCAACCTTCACAGAAGCTAGAAATTACTCCAGCTTTTTGAGAAATCACTTAATTATTAAAAGGTTTTTGCTTGCAGTCCAAATGAGGTGATGGTATCAAACAAGGTCACATCAGCTCTTGGAGAAACTGCATGATCTGTGTAAATTTAATGAATGCAGTACATGCTAACAAACTGCTCTGACTTGTAGGGTTTATTTTTTTATTAGATTAAGGTTCTATAACATAAAAAGAACATTCAGTGATTAAAGAGATAAAAAGAAACTTCTAATGAAGAAGTGTTATATAATTTTATAATAAGTATAAATTAAATATTCGAGAAAGAGATCAGCTTCAGAGTTGTGATTGTTTTGATTAAATATGCAAATTCAAATACATTTAAATGAAATTGGAGAAGATTTACTAAATAATGTAGTGAAAGAGATTTTCTAGATTTGAATGGAATTTGCTTAAAAAAACCTTGTAACCAGATTGATTTGGGTATTTGTAAGGAAGTGTGAGTGACACATATCTCTGCGAGTGCTGTGGGATGACTGGTGGGAGTGAGTGAGGGGTGACAGGGGTTTCAGGACACACCAAGATGTCACTTGGTGTGTTCCTGCTCCTGTAGCTGCCTCACTTGTGCTGCTCTCCTGGACTGCCCCATGCTCAGGTCCTGTACCCCTCCAGCTGAGAGGGAGGGCTGTTGTGCCACCACTCTGTGGTTTTAAGTTGCTGTCCTGGCTCTCCCACTGTGGAGCACCTGTTTTCTGTTTACTCTGTGGTGCTACTTTAACCTTTGTAAACATAAGTTCTCACAGATTTAGGGCCACAATTATAACAAGGTGCCAATAAACATTCAGTAAATTAACAGCATGAAGTGCTTAGAGCTTGGGCAGATTGTCCTCATAAACCACAGCAACTGAAGCTTTAAAAGGGGATTTCCCCTCCTTTTCCCCCTCACACTCCCTCCAATAGATTTTCTGTAATCATTTAATGTTCCTGTCATCTCTCCTTTGATTTGCTTAGTTTAGGTCATGGAGTATGCTGATTTTAGTCTTTCAGCTCTGTAAGTGTTCGCCTTGGCACTGCTACTGTCTCTTTGGACCTTGAATTTTTTTATGGAATTTTACTACCTTTGGGTAGTGATGAAGGAACAAGGAATGCTTTCAAGAAGAGAAATCCCTCTAAGCCCTTCTTGGGGCTGTACCAAATATATGAACCTCCTCAGGAAATTCAAGAATAAAGAGCCTTTTCTCAGGCCTCCTTGGAAGGGAACATTGAAAACGCACTGAAGCGGGCTCAGAGTTCTTTGGAAGGGAAACTCCAGTTGCTGTGTTCTTTTCCTGAAAGACTGTTTTTGCAATGCAAACCAGAAGCACCAGAACCTCAGGAAATTCCTCCAGAGTAAAGCAAACCTTTTGCCTATATGAGACTCTAGCAATCATGGAAATCTCACCCAAAGATACATTGACCCTCGCACTTCAAAACTTTCTAAGGCAAAATCTGAGGCCTGTTGGTACTGTTTTGCAATTGATGTTTTTACAGCATGACATGTAATTACTATTTATTGTATCACAGTGATGAAAGCATATGTTATTTTTTACAACTGTATATGTATATTTTGAGATTTGGCAGGAAATTGAGATTATTGATGGTAATTTCCACTGCTTGCCTGTCATAGGTAAATTATCTTCATGGGCAACAGGACAAGTTGCTGAATTTCCTTTTAACCATGGTTTAGGAAATTAGTCTAATGTTTTCCCTGCAATTTGTACAAGTAGGTTAGCTATTAAGTATTACTGATTGCAGCCACAGTATGCTCAGAAATATAACATTTTACTTCAAACCATTCCATGTGGTTTGAAAAAGTCTTTGAAGCTCTTATCTTTAGACTTCTTGCTAAAGCCATGGGTGATAATTTGAAAAAGCTCTACTGATTTTTAACTTTTGTATGTGTTTATAGCCATCAAAGAAAATAGAAGTCTAGGAAAGCTAGAAGGGTGCTGTTCAGTGTGGATAAAGCCTGAATAAAGATTGCTAATGACAGCAAAAAATAGCTGCAAAATCCACAGGGGAAATGTGTGAAGCTGCAAGGAAGTAACCCCTCAATTGCTATTCCTTCTTGTCCACAGAAATTTTATTAGATGAAGAACAGGCCACTCTAAAAGGCTTCTCAGCTTCCCTCTGAGTAGAGTCTTTGAGAAAATGCATTTCTTAGTATTAAAATACTAATTCTAAAAAAACATAAAAATTGTATCTGACTGAAAGGTATTTGGTCAGAGTAATTAATTAATCTGTCCTGTGCACTTCTGATGTGAGATTTATACCATCTCAAGGTTTTTCACTTGAAAAACCATCCAGCTATCCACAATAGTTCCAACATAATGGTTAGAGCACCAGGGATTATGTAAGTGAAAGAGATGGAGGAAGGTAGGAGTGGTCAGAATCAAGTGGACATTTGGTCTAGAAGGGAAAGAAACTGCAAGAAATTCCATTATTTAAAATATAATCAGGGAAGAATTAAAAAAAAAACCCTGAAGCCTTTTGTGGCAAATAATTATATTTATTGTTTAGTATTCATACATGTGGTTCAGTGTAGTGTGTAGTGTATGAAAAGCAAAGCTCTTCATTCCTTGGCAGGAGATTTTGTATATCTTAGGGAGCTGGGGATCCTGACTTCCATGAGATTCCCAGAGAGCATCATGTCATTTGAAAGTCCTACTTTAATGCCTGCTACCTACATTTCCATTTTTTTTAAACAACTTACCACTCCCTAAATGCAATGAAACATTTGGATAAAAAAGAGATTTATTGCCAGACTGTAATCCCACTGGCAAAGAACACTGGGAGAGAGAAGGGACATTGACTTGTCCCAGATGTGGCCAGCTGAGCATGTCAGGATTGTACTTTCTGCCTTTTTAAAGCATTGCCTCTACTTCCACTGGGCAGGGTTTCATAGCCTGTATCTAAGGTCATGCTCCTTGTTGAGTGCTGTAGCTAATTTTTGTGCATTTTAGGAAATTTTTGCTTGGAAATAATATGGTTTTGAAACTGTCTAATGCAACTTAGCAGTTCTGTATTGATAGCTAACTAATTGATAGAAATTAATTAATCTTTGAAAATAGACCAAAGACGACAGGGTCTGGGAGAAAGAAGTGGCCACTGGAATTGATTAATTGGTGTTTATTCAGGTAGTGGGTAATTTTTGTGTGCAAACTCTGTTTAGGATTTGGTCATTTCAAGTTCTTTTTTGAAAACATCTCACTTCATTATTAAGTCAAATCATAGTTTCCTGATAACTGAATCGATAATGAAATTATACATTACTCTGCTCTTCTAAATTTCAGTTCCTGTAAATTTGCTTGGAAATTCAACTTATTGTAGACTGTGAACTTTTTGGCTCAACTTGTTGTTAAGACAGCATTGAGACCTAGCTCTGAAAATCCCATAAAAGATTTGGTGCTCACTTGCTGGCCTTGGCTCAAGGCCATCCCTGGTTGGAATGAGCAGAGGCTGGGCAGAGTACACAGTGCATGTGTATTGTGAGTTTCCCTGTCCTGGGCTAAGTTATGACCATCTCTACATCTTTCTTGTCTTTTTATGATACTAATTTAGGCAGTGTACAGTGAGTAACTCTGAAACAATTTATAGCTGGATGTCCATGCTGTACTGAGAAATTACTTGGACTGAAAGCAGGCGTTGTGTGAGCACAGCCTGGTGGTACTTCACATTTAATCTCTATTAGGAGATGTAGCTGGACCATTTATAATTAAATGTTTGACAAACTATTATTTTTGTTAGATTGTTAAACTGAATTGCCCACTTAATACGATATTTAGAAAGACAGGACACAAATTTTGTTTCTGGATTATTTGTTTTTGTGCCAGATCAGTTGCATATTTATTTTTAAATATTTATAATCATCTCAGTTTTGCCATGATTTTGACAATGCTTATGTTTATTTACTCTAGTGGTCTTCCAAGTTTTAGACACAGAGATGTGCTAAGTCATTTCAGCTCCCTTTTTGACTGTACAGCAGGTTCATGGGTTAGCTCCCTTTCCACAGAGCTGTGCAAACCAGGGCTCTATCTCTTCTCCCAGCATATGCTGAATGCAATTAGGCACTAGTTCAGAAAAAAGCTTTGTAAACATTCTGAATTCATGCCACATTTTCTGGTCTCAGGAGCTGCCAAATGCCTAAATGCTGTATTCAAGCCAGATGTCTAAATATATAAAATGAATGACTGAACAAAGTGCCTCCTTAGTAGAGCATGTGCCTATAGGGTGGACAGTTCTGTGGGGCCTGAGATCAGCTCCAGAACAGGATGATTTTCCAGCCCACATCCCTGGCCATCAGGAGGGAGACCAGGATATGACCCCCTGGATGAGTGTACAAGAAAGAAGCACCGCTCACTCTCATTTTTTGCTCTCTTAGTATAAGGTACCAAGCCTCAGGAGTTTCTGCTGGCAGTATCATAAGGCAAACTATGTCACTTCTCAGTGAGTACACGTGCCTCAGGGATACCCAGGTACTTGTTCAGCAGAATCAAACAGTTTGGGTACATCTGGTCTTTCACCTGAGCAGCATCCACTCAACCATTATGAATGGGCTGCCTTGATCTTGTTAGGAAGTTTACATGATACAAGATAAACAGAAAAAGAGCTGCTATGTAAAATAACTCATGTACTCCACTGACTCTTAAGTGTGCCAGAGTGATTTTCTCTTTTGTTGAAAGCAGAAAGAGTAAATCAGAAATGAAAGCAATAATTATGATTAATATTGTGTACTTTAGCTCAGTTGTGATAGTAGGCAAAACTGAAATCTAGTTGAGCAGGTAGAGTAACCTACATAAAAAAGCTATTATAAGAGTAATTTCTGGTGAAATTGTTCACAGAATATTTTCAATAGGCAGTCTCGCTCTTCATCTCTGCTTCTCGAAAGAAATAGACCTGGTCCTTTCTCAACCATGTTTAAAGCAAAGCATAATGTAAATTCATATTCCTCATCTTCATAGAACCTGAAACTTCAGCTGTCTTAAAAAGCTGTTTGGCTTAGTTCCCCTATTATGACAAGCTGCCTAGTTTGAGATTCTGGGTAGTGCATGTATGGTCTGGTATGGACTGTGCAGAACCTCTGAGAAAAGTCTTGCAAGGCTTAAAACTTGAACCAGGCGTTACTGTTTTGAATGCCCTATAAATAATTTTATTAATAATCTTGAAAACAACTGAATTGATCCAGGCAGAGTGCGATGAGAGACTACTGGTAATGCAGAAACTCAATAGTAAGGTGAAGTAGCAATAATAATTTATGGTAAGGCAAGGTAATAACCCTCCCCTCACAACCTCTTTATAGTCCATGAAGTCTTGAGTGGTTATTCTCCTTTCTAACAGTGAAATAAAACAATTCCAATGTGTTTGCTGGAGGCCAGCAGTGGTGTAGGGAGCTGCCACTAGCAGAATGTCCTTTTATTTTTCCCTGCTAGGTGTGGCAGTGTGGAGGAAGCGTTGAGGTTCTGCCTTGCTCCAGGATTGCCCACATTGAAAGAGCACACAAACCATACACAGAGGATCTGACTGCTCACGTCCGGAGAAACGCCCTGAGGGTGGCTGAGGTCTGGATGGATGAGTTCAAGAGCCATGTCTATATGGCCTGGAACATACCCCAGGAGGTGAGTCACACAGACCAGTGCTTCCAAGCTTTGGCTTTAGATCCTTTTCATTTTGGTTACTACCCTGAATTTTGATTTTTTCTGGTAGGATTTTATTTGTATGTATGTATGCATTTATGTCTCACATACAAGCATAAGGTATATGCCCATACATACACAATTGCATATAAACATATATATATAGTTGTGTCTTATTCTAGAATAATTTTTTTTGTCTTTAGGTTTCTTAAAAATTAATTTCTTATTGAGTTTATTCTCTTCACTGATGACTCTACATGGATATTTTAAACTAGTAGCTGTATACAGGATGGGGAAAACCCATCAAATCTACATTGCACAATTTGAATTGTAGTCTCCTATTTACCATCACAGAGAGCTATAATTCCATCAGATTTGTGAGGAGAGATCTGCCAGGGGGTGTTGATATCTATTGATGCAAATGTGGGGTGTCTGATAAGTATTTCACATCAGATGGGGGTGGCTTGGTGGGTGTCATTATATGTTGCAGATTTTTGCTGCAACTCCCCACTGGACTGTCCTGATTTCTTTTCCATGGATGAGTACTGCTTGGTCCATTGTATTGAAGAGATAATGTCAGATGGCCAATGTCAGAGTTCACTTTGATTTTAGCTGTTCTTCATTTCTGTAGTCAGTGGTATTTAATCTGTGAACAGCTATGAGCTAAAGGGCTCAGAGCAAGAGGACTGTACTTACTCGGAAGCTGTGTGATTGTTTCCACCTTGAAGCTGGGAAGCATGGTTCTATCAATCTGGAGTTTGACTCAGAGTACAGCTCTCATCATTACAGCAAAAACAAAGTCTAGACTTAAATTAAAGGGTAGATTAGTTTTTCTTTAATAAAATGTCTCTAATTTGACAACAGTTCAGAGAAACTGGTTTTGCTGCAATTTCTGTGTCAAGAAATAAAATGCTGTAGTTCTCCTTTAGTTTAATTAGAAGAAAACGTTAGAAATAAAAAATCAGCTAAATACATGAAAGCTGATATTGGTTCAGCTGTTCTCAGTAGCTTCTTGCATCTCTCGTGATTAAAACTAGATAATTTTGGCAAAGTGGGGAAGTCATTGTCCTATTTTAGGTTGCAGCATAAGCCACATAATTTGCTATGACCATAAAAAAAATCCTCTATAACCTGATACAGGAAAGAACTTTTCTGAAAATCCCATGTTCACAGAATCCAAACTGCCCTTTACATGTCCCTGTTTTGAGCAGTTGCACAGAAGTCCATACAAGAATGAAGACATTTCTGCACAGGATAAGGTTACTTATTTTATGTCAAAGCAATTCCAAATGAATTTTATTTGTGATTAGCCTGGTAGATTTAAATTTCAATTTCTATTTCATATTGTTAATTATTTTCTTGAAGATTGGTTCATCTTCATTGATTGATCCAAGTTTCAGTTTTTTGACTTGCAAACAAAATATTAACACAAAACTTAGAAATTCCTTTTGCTAATGAGGATGTACAGCACTATACACTGATTTGTATCATATGCATCCAGAGGTGATGGTGGTGTTGCTTTATCTTGTGCAAATTTGAGATCTGAATGCAATTAGAGATCAAATTCATAAAGAATGCAAAGGTAAGTTGCAGCTGGACAATTACAGGAGTAATTCTCTATCTGGAAGCTAATGAATACTGGTGATAGGCTGTGTAGGTAATAGGAATGTATTTAGTTATAATAATCAGGACTTTCCATGAAATAAGTCATTCCAAAGTGTTAAACATGGGACCTGATTTTTTCCATGGAAGAATTCCTAGATCTTTGAGAAGTCAGACGTTTCCAAAGGTTTTACTCTTTGGGCGCTAATAATAATAATAATAATCATCATCATCATCATCATCATCATCATCATCATCATCATCCAAAGAGTCAGGCACATTTTGCAGTGTGCTGTGACTGCCCTCTCGGGATCTCTGTGGGTTTCTCTGAAGTACTGAGGGCTTCGAATGGAGACCTCTGCTGCCATGGTGACTTTTGCATCATTGACACTTGGATAAATAGATTCAGAAAAGCACTTGAAAACCAGAGAAAAAAATTCTTCAAGTCTCAGAATCAGGAACTGTGCTTTCTATCTGTTCTGCCTGTGCTTCTGGTTTTGTTTGTTGGGTTTTTCTTCCCCATTATATTCACAGCTTTGGGGAACACACTGTCTTATTGGTGGTGATAAAGCCAGTGTGCTACATGTGAGCTATTTTTCTTCTCCAGCTGCATGAAAGGATGTTAATGCTCTTTCTTATACTATGAACTGTGGAGGAACAGGCACTGGTGCTTTCAGGGTTGCATGAGAAAGGATTTGGGAGGCAGTGGACCAATTTAGCACTTGATCCCAAGAAGCCTTGTTAATGCCTGAAGTGGAATGCCTGTGTGCTGGCACCCTCCTTTTCCTTCACACAAGTGTCAGATACACTGGCAAGTGCAGCTGGAGTGGTGCATGAGTGGTATTTGTTCACAAGATCCATTGATTGTCTTTCAGCACACTACGGCATCTGTATTTAGTCATTTGCTGCAAAATTCAGAAAAAAAAAAATGCCACTTAAGGAGTGGTTCCACATGAAGTTTTACAGATGATGTAGGGCTTGAGAAGGGGAGTCACCATTTTTAAAATTGTTATGTCTAATCTGTGAATGCCAGATCACCATTTTCTACTTTTTGGCATACTTTGCCAATGTGGAAGTCAATTTTACTTTAGTTAGAAAATGCTTCCATAATAAAATATACTTGTTCCAGATTAGCATTAATTCAGTGCATTGTGATTCAGTGGTTGTTTCCGCAGCTCAAAAATATAGATACTTCCACAGATACCTTTGTTTTGTGTAACTAAGAAAATTCAGTGCTTTCAGTGTTTCTTTAAAATCTTGTCAAAATCTTGTCAAAATCTTTGGGGTGTTTGTGGCCCAGTAAAGGCTGTTGTTTAAGGAGATAAATTATAAGATTTCCCTATGAAAATGTATTTATCCTGTGTTTTGCTCTGAGGCAGAAGTCATTGAGCACAGCGTGGAGCAAAATGTCTTATTACTTCCTGTCAAGAGCAGCCACAGATTTACACTTAGATCCGTCTCTAAAAATTTCTGCTGTGTGATTTTGATGTGATAAATTACTGATTTTTATATACAGGGCCTTTATGAAAGTCATGCTTTGTGATCTGCTCTTGTGAAAAGTAGAAACTAGGTTAGCCACAAATGTAAAGGAGAATAAAAATTATGGGAGAGAACATTCAGCAATTGCTTTTAACAAAAATAACAACTTCTCTTTTTACATTACAAAAGAACTTTAATAAGTGATATTTCAGAGAGGTGAGCAGAGCTTCTGCTCTTTGCAGTCAAGCAGTAATCCAGACTTCAGAAACGGCCAGAAAGTGTCATACACTATTGATTAGGCTACAGTGGGACACAAGCAATGCCCGTGTTTCTAGGGCAACTTGCTACTTCCTGCCAATTCCTTTTGGATTTGGAAAGTGCCAGGAAATTAGAGAACAGCAGTGATATTCATTAGCAACTGGATCTAAACCCCACTGGAGTCAACAGGGGTAGTTCCATTCACCAAAGCAGACTGTGAAAGAGACCCTGCCATGGTGAATTGTATCATATTTAACTGGGGCACTTCTGGGGTATGTGTGGGTTAACAGACTCACTTCACAATCAAAATGTGTTTATTGTCATAGGTCAGAGTGATGTTTGGCTCTTGGGGATGATGCCATGCAGGGCCAGGAGTTGGCCTCCATGATCCTGATGGGTCCCTGCCAACTCAGTTGATTCTGTGATTCTGCAATGAGGGAGATTCTGGGTGTGTAGTTTACTCAGAAGTGTATCACTGATGTCTCTACAGCTTTTTCTGCCCTTTGTTTCATGTGCAGGACTCCGGAATCGATATTGGTGATATTTCAGAGAGGAAGGCCCTAAGGAAAAAGCTCCAGTGCAAGACCTTTAGGTGGTATCTTGTCAGCGTGTATCCAGAAATGAGAATGTACTCAGATACCGTCGCCTATGGGGTGGTAAGGATCTTGTTTACATTTCCCATTGTACAAACATGGGGGGAAAAGGTGTAATAGTGGAAGTAATTAATGAAGACAGTGCCTGACTCAAAGTAAAAGAATCAGATCAATTTAGAGTCACTAGTTAAATAATATGGTTAGTTGACAGAGACAGCTGCTCTGCTGTCATTTGTGCTGAGATGTCCTGAACATTACCTTCCTCCCTGATTATTTTGTTGTTTGTTTGTTTGCTTCATGGCTTGCATTCCACACAGAAATACTCAAGGTGTGATTTTGCAGACACGTTGGAGCTGGCAGGTTTGTGGCAGCAGGGGAATGCACAAAATAGACTCAGTATTTTAACTGCAACCTTTTTAAGACTGTAGCCAGATACTAATTTAGAATCATGAAGTCATTTAGGATGGAAGGACCTTTAATATCATCAAATCCAACTGTTAAAGGCTGGTGCTTTCCCTTATTAGACTTTTAGCCATTTAAGGGAAATCCTGATCCACCCTAGAACAGGTATCACAGTCAAAGACTAACATTCCAAGTTAACCAAATCTCACATAGCTAACCCGTGTATAAAGCACCACTAGAGAGGTTTGAGAAGTACATTGCATCCAACAGAAAGTGCAGCTGAATCCATGCATTTTGGGCTCATCATTACTTGTGGGACAGCAGTGCCCTTGTCTGTGTTGCAATCATGCTTGAGTTGTATATTGCTAATTAAGGCAGAAGCAATTCTTGCCCCTCGGAAACTGGCAGGGCCCCAAACAGAGAGGGCAGGTGTGCATGGCATGGAAGATGAGCAGAGTAAATTAAAACAGGCCCATAATAAGGTAGTAGACGTAGGCTGTCCTTTTCACATTCTCTTCCACTGTCATTTTCACAAAAATTGATTCATTTGAATTAATTTTTTTCTTTTTGTAAGACAGTCCTAATTAGAAAATGTGAGAGCAGATCATACAAATGAAAGGTTTGTCTTGAGAAAACTGATCTGTGAGTTGGCCAGTATGGCTCTGGAAGAGCCCTGAGGGTGCCATAGAGCAGCTGCTGTGTCTTGGCAAATGAAGGGATGGTACATCTTATGAAGTTCCATGGACCCTGTGATGATAGGTTAAAATGACCATGCTGGCTTTTCATACAATCATACAAGAAAAGCACTTCCAGCAATGATTTAGGTCATTGCTAAATGCATGACTTAATGGTTACCTCCCAAATTAGTTCAGAACAATGCCAAAATCACACCTGTGTGCAAGGAGCCTCTGCCACACACCATGGAATTGCCCTCAGTGATGCTGTGATCCCATCAAGTGTGGAGATTCCTGAAGAGAAGGAGGCATAGCAGCAAACTAGTGTGTGGTTCTGCTTGTAGGTGGCTCTGGACAAAAAAGTCTTTTCAGGTAGAAGTGATACAATATAAATAAAGGAAGGGCTGTGGAAGAGCTAAAGTACTCAATTTAGGATTAACTCCACATTGTGCAAGTCAAAAGGAAAATCAGTGATTTTATACTCTGCTGAGAGATTTTCATCAACCAGAAAGAGTAGGAAGAATTTTTTACAGAATACTGAACACAGTGGTCACCCTGGAGAACAGAAGGCTTCAGGGAGACCTTAGAGCAACCTTCCAGTACTTAAAGAGGGCTAAAGGGAGCTGGAGAGAGACTTCTCACAAGGATGTATAGTGATAGGACAAGAGGGTATGGCATTAAACTGAACAAAGGCAGGGTTAAATTAGATATTTGGAAGAAATTCTTTAAGGGTGGTGAGGCAGGGGAAGAGGTTGCCCAGAGAGATCATGGACTCTTTGTCCCTGGAGGTGTTCGAGACCAGGGTTGATGGGTCTTTGAGTAACCAGGTCTAATGGAAGGTGTCCTAGCCCAAGGCAGGAGGGTTGGGATGAGATAATCTTTAATGTGTCTTCCAACCTGTCTTGGTTTACAAGACAGGTGTCTGCTAAGGAAGGCAGAAAGCCTACCTTGGAATCGAGAATGCAAACCTCCCTCCCTCCCTCCCTCCGAATTATTATAATTTTGAAATTAAGAAGGCTCTCAGGCAAAGATATGGGAATAGGAATAACAGTTCTTTACTAATATCTGTATCAAGGCAAAACAAAACAACAATAACTGCGGTCTTAACAACAAACAGAAGCAGGGAGCCAGTAACAGTCTCCTTGGCTGCAGGCACTCTCCCCTTTGGTACAGTCACCATCACAGCCAGCAGGATCGAGCAGAAGTCTTGTGCTGGTGGGCAAGATGTATCAGCAGTTGGGGAGGTGGAACTGCGGGGCCGTGCGGAGCACGCACAGTGGAACCGGGGAGACAGCGGGGAACGGGTGGCCCAGCTCCCGGCAGGGCAGGGGCAGGCGAGGATCAGGATTCCCAGGACACATGGAATTCAGGATTGCGGGGGCACACGAGCAGATGGTGATCGGTCCCTCAGGGCTGAGCTCCAGCGGTGCTGGTGAATTCTCCCCGCAGTAAGCGACAACCCAGCCGTCCTCCTCCGATGTGAAAGAGCGAGAGAGCGGCTGCCTGCAGCCCCCTCTCTTTTTACCTGCCCCCATTCTCATGGTATATCTGCCCACCTCACCCCAGAGAAACTCCAAAAAACCAAAGGATTTCCTCTCAAGCACCCAGCCATGAGTACTTCTTAGCAACTCAATGAGAAGAAATTCCACAGGTAACAAGGAAAGAACAGAAAAAACCCAACCCCAACACAACCCAAGCCATTCTATGATCCTGTGATTTAGGTACTGCCCAATAATGCACATGATTATCATCAGCTGAGAGAGATGTGAGGAGCAGGCCCTGTTTGTACCATCACAAAGGAAGTAGTGGACAGCTATGACAACAGATAAAGAAGGCACATTTTGTGAAATACACAGCTCACTGTTTTATGAAATACTGTTGTATGATACAAGATTAAGTGCCCCTATCCTTCTAGTAAAAGAATCACTTGGATGTCTGATCTTCTTTTGTGTCTGCTTTGCTGTTTGTTTGCACATCTTACAGCTGGGAAAGGTGTGATATTTCAAAGCAAGTCAGCTGCTTTCTGATTCTCTAAATGCTTCCATTCATCAACTGCCTTCATTTTTTATTTTTAGAAAATAGAGATACTGCTACTATAGCATTATCATCAATTTTAAAAAATCCTGAGTCATTGAAAAAGCTGTCAGAATGGGGGTAAAGGTTAGGATATAGGCACCTACAGAGACACCCCACATACTTATTTCCTGAATCCTATATTTCCTCGTGTTCTGTGAGAGTTAAGGTAATAGTTGCAGCATTCAGGTCTAGCTTATGCTGTGGAATATAGCCAGGGTTGGGATTGGTGACAGAGTAAATATTTGGGAAGCAAACTTCTTTCTAAATTGTGCAGTACCCTCTTATTTAGAAGAAAGCAATGTCACTGGGCCAAAAGCTATTATATTCAGTGTAACAATAATTATTTCTGGGTTTCAGCACAGGGATTGTCTGTTATATTTTGGATTTTTTTTAAGATTAAGTCTTGGTAGGCTAAAATTGCATTACTCAGGTCAATTATTGGCTGCCACAAAGCCACTAGATTTTGTAAAGTGATTGCTCCTGAGAATCTGGGCCTCAGATTTTGAAACAGCATTATTAGTTAACAGGTCAGTGGCTGTTTTGTTTCTGGTTTTTTGCCTCCTTTATTATGGGGATTGTTGTGGAAAAGTTTATAACATTTGCACTAGGACAAGCATTAGGATTGGAGTTTATGGAAGAGGTTTTGAAAACCTAAAGGCAGCGTTACAGATGGGTAATGCGATGGTTGGCTTTTGCAATTAAGGGATGAATATTATGTGTATGTTAAGAGAAGTTATACTGATGTATAGTTATGTTATTGTGATATGTTCTCCCCACAGTCCCTTTCCCCTCCTCCTTGTATTGTTGTCACTGGATGGCCTTGGCAGTCAGGCACTGGGGAGGAGGGCAGGCTGGGTACCAGGAGACTTGGCATGGCAACACCTGAGCTCTAGTCAGGTTGCAAGGAAGCAGTCTCCACCAGTGGACAGTGAAGAATAATTGACTGACAGTCAATTTTGGGAGGGGCTGGGGTTACCTGATGGAACAGCAGAGGTGTAAAAGGTGGAGCAGCCACTTTGTGGCTGAGCACATGGTGGTTTAGTTCCAAACTCCCAGTGCTGCTTTCTCCTTATTCAGTCATTTGTTGAATTTGTTAAGGTTTAATAAACCTTTGAAATTTTAAAGAGAGAGGTCATTTCTCACAGGCATGAATTAAGAAGGCTGATATTTATCATTGGTTTGGATAGAGAGGGGTGCTTAGACATCTGTTTGTGATTAGAGTCATGGCTAGAGTTACATTATGAGCAAGAAATAAAAAGCATTGAGAGAGAAGATTTTATGTAATTCTCAAGGCTTTAATTCTTGAGAGTAATGCCAGTATTGATACCTAATGTATATTTTCTCTCTAGTGTTGAGAGAAACACTGTCCATTACTGGATTTAGAGTTAGGTTTAGAGTTGGAAGTCTTGTAGAGATGAGTTGATGTTTTTGATTTTATTCACTGCCTGACTTCAGCCTCTGGCTTGTCCACTCTTCTTAAGTGCAGTTCTAGGCTTCCTTTCAAATATATGAATTTGGTTTCCTCAAAAGAGGCCCCTGTGCACAGCTGACAGAACTGCCCAGTTAATCACAGGTGTTGCAAACCACATCTCCACTCCATCAGGCAGTTGTCTCCTGTTCTCTGAGCCAGTCTTACACCTCTGAACACCTTGATACACACCCATGGGTATGCAATCCACATCTTTGTCCTCACACTCTGAACAGACCTCCCAGCTATCTGTGCTCATTAATTTAGCACTTCACTTTTAGAAAACTCTGTCTCAGCATAGCCCAGTTTTTTCACAGGGCTTTGTGCTGACCAGGGCCAAGTACTTTGCAGTCTGTTCATTGCTGCGTGTGGGTTAGCCCAGAATAATCAGGGGAGCTGGTGCATAACAATTGCCCTGAAGTCTCTAGATGTCAGCTGAAAGCAGTTTTTTGAATTATTTCCAGAAATCAGAAGACTCTCATGAGTAATCATTAAAAGCTGTTTAATAACTCATTTATCTTGCTCAGCAGGATACATTCAGGTTCTGTATATAGTGTGTACCAGAGACTAAATATTTTTCAAACATATATCAAAAAATTATTGCTATCTCTGAAGGCATTTTTAAATACACCCTGCCTGAAACTTTGTGCAACATCATTGAAATCAGTGGTGCTAGATTATTTGCAAGGAAGAATTTAGTCCAGATGCTTTCTCTTCAAGATCTTCACTGCCACATATTTTAATTTTGCACATTTCCTTCCTCAAATACATACGATTTATTTTCTCAAAGAAAAAATAGTAATCACGCCATCTTTTTCTCGTGTAAAACTTGTTTGATTTCTTTTTCTTTCTGTTTATTTTAGCTGCAGAATTCCCTGAAAAGTGATTTGTGCCTTGATCAAGGGCCAGACACAGAGAATATCCCAATCATGTATATCTGCCACGGGATGACACCACAGGTTAGTTTGTCTAATGATCTGTGATTTTGCTGCTGCTGTTAGCAGATTGTGTGGGAGGAACCATCTTGTACCTGTCATTGTTTTCCTGCATCAATCCCTTGGTAAAATGTTTTGTAGCTCTTTTAAAGAGAGACAGCATTATTTCTGCTGTAAATTGAGAAGCAGTGGTATAATAATGCTTTGACAAGGAAGCTGATTTATTAATTTTGAAAGAATTTAAGGAATACGACAGTCAGCACTGACCCAGATTTGCTTATAAAAGCTTTAATTTCTGATCCTTAACTGTGCATGTCATATGAATGAAGCAATGTATTTTAAAGCATTTTGCATACGCGCATAGGTATACTCACAGTTTATTTATGCATTCTCTGAAGCAACGTGGTTTTTTACTTTACATATATACTGTGTCATTTCCATAAATGTGAAATGCACAGCCATCTTCTTCACACCATACAGCTGTGTCAAATTCCAAACCCTGTTCTTGTGAAAACCCCTCCTATAAATCTCCTTTTTTTTTTTCTCTGCTGTTGTCCTGTTACTGTAGTATGTGCCAAAGACTCAAATTACCAAAACCTTTCCATTTTCCTACATAACAGCTGGATTTGCTAACTTGGCAGACAAGAGGGTTAAGACCCGTGTCTCCCCAGCTAAGTACATGGGCTTAAGTGAAAAGGTTTTGAGGCAAATCTTGACAGGAAAAATAATGTTGCATGGCCTCAAACGTGCTTGTCAAAGACAGATGTGCAGATTACTTAACCTTAAAAGTAACGCATGCAAAAATGATGTAAAGGAAATGGATATACCTGTAGGAGTGACCGGAGAAACTGAAAAATCCCTCTAGTTTGAATGATTTTTCTACCTGACTACATTTTATATTTGTTTTCTTGAAAGGACCCCATAAGACTCCATCCTGTGGAGTGGAGTGTTATGGAATTATGGAATGTGGTTTTACCCAGGAGTTGTCAGTTACCTGATTGGACTATGCAGCAAATGAACCCTCACAGTATCTCAGAAATAAACACAGAGCAGCAGGGTGGTCTTGTCCCCTGTGCCTGGACCTCATAGTGAACTGGAAACATGAGTATGGTGAGCTGCAGATATGATTCTCTACTTCCCTGCCAAGTTGCACATGCTGCAGCTCTGTTTTGCACTGGCTTCCTTCACCGAGAACCTTTAAAATTGATCACTAGTGGCATCATGCTTGAGTAAATTATGGATGATGAAGCCAGAAATATCTGAAAATCCCATCCATCAGACTCACTCACTGCATGGGCTGTGCCTTATTAGTTACATAATGATGTGGGAGCCACTGTTTGCCTGCAGGAGCTTTGCAAGATAGTCCTCAGTGTTTGCAAAGGAGCTGTGCAATTCACCCCTGAGCCAGAGCCAATATTCCTCATCCCTGGGCAGGGCACCATAACTCTCGTGGCACCTCATCTGTGAGAACAACACACTGCAGGCATGCCTGTAAATTCCAGTTAGAAACTTTAATTATTGTTGAGAGACAAACAACAATAACAGAAGTCACTTCAATTAGCATAGTTCACTATTCACCAGATAAAGAACTACCTTTGAATGTCAGCTCAAGTTCTGTACAAATGAGATAGCAGCAAACAAATGACAGAGGAGGAAGAGACAAGGGAAACTATTCTAGACAAGACTCTGCTCTTTCATAATTAAAATGTTGTGTCTCCTCCCCATTACTATGTATTTCATTTTGTAACTAATGATAAGAAAAAAAAAAATCATCCAAAAGGGCCCATATTTGGGTAAGATCCCAGTAATGAGTGAGAATTTTTTCAAAAGAGAATTAGACTTTTTCTGTGTTAGGTATTATGGTATTAAGAGGGAAAGAACTAACATCACTCAGCATACTTCTATGAGATTTCTACTGCAATGTTGCATCTCTTGCTTAAGCAGAGCTGCAGCCCAGCCATATACTTTTTTCTATTACATGTTGGAAATATTTGTATAAATATTCCTTTTAATCTTAGTGATCTTGCCAATAGCCTCAAAAGATACCAGTAAGATGTTAATTTTATTCTGGTAGTGGTGAAATGCTGTATAAAGGGCACTGGTTTTCCTGCCTGGCAGTCCTTACAAAAACTGCCCTGATTAGTGCCCTGATTCAGGGCTGCCTGGTTGAGTGTTTGGGTGATGCTGTTCTTAGCTTGCAGGTTTAGTTTTTCTGTTGTAGCTATTCCATTTACAGTTTTATTGCTGCCACCACTTGGCACACTTGCATCTAGATGTGCAATAATATATCTGACTTCCAGGAACCACTCCCTTATATGCAGTTAAGTTGCTATTATTAGTTACTACTACAGCCCCTCTTCTAAATTGGATAACTTCCTTGTTTTCCTCCACTAACTGCTTTCAGATGTTTTTGAATTCTCATCTTTTTGCATGAGAAGTGGCTCAGATAAGGTTTGACATCAAGGAATTGTTTTACAATCATAGCTACAGCTACTGTTTCCTTTTGATATACTTCATATAGGAAAGAAATCATCAAAGTCAATAAAAAGGGAACTGCATACCTGATATTAAAATTCCACGCTCCTTTTTTTTTTAGACAGTATCAAAAACATCATGCGTTGGTTCATAATTAAAAGCAGTAGAAAATGGCAAGGAAATAGCCTAAAATTTTGCAATGAAATGATCAGCAGTATATTTTCCCATGGTGTTTCTGTTTCATTTTAAATAGAATCAGGATTACTGATGCTAAGACTTCTGTGATTCTGATTTCTAAACCTTTCCACAGTCCACTCTGTGTCTACTGTAAGTTACATTGGCATATTCATTCCTGCAAGTATCTTGGAGTGCTTTATAACTGTGTTTATTTCATACTTCCATTCTACAGATAAACTGATGCAAATCTTATGTGTGGTTAAATACTAAGATGGAATAGAAAATCAAAATATAATCTGTCAATTTCTGTAGTCCTCTGGTACTTACTAATGTGAAAGAATTCCTCGCAGCAGTGTGTTTGGCTTGGCCTGAAAAGACAGAAGGCATTTGAAAAACTACAATATGTGATTAGGTGTGTTTCCTACCCTCTCTTCATCTTCAGAGGGTGCCTTCCAGGGCAGCTGTATTTTGTCCTGGTTGCCAGGAGCCTGGACACTTCAGGAGTTATGGTACCATCCACGGAGTAGAGCACCTTGAATGTTTGACCAATGGAAAAAACAAAAAAGGGTGATGATCCTGCAGTGCACTCACATGAATTTAAGGAAGAATTGCTATTCCTTTACCTTTGGTAAGAATTAATTCATTACAAAATGCTGCCCAGATAATTAGAGTTTCTGTTGAGAGGATCCTTGTCTCAGTGGTGGCATCTGAACAGCATGGTTGTCTAAGTAGCTCATCCTCCCCTGATTCTGTTGCTGAAGAGTATTTCTCCCTAGGCATCACATCTTTCCATTCCTGCCTTTAGACAGTCTCTGCCCAAACCAGCACTGTCATTTCTGCTCCATCTGTACAGCTGCACACAGAGTGTTGGAATAACTCCCCAACTCATCTGCAGGGACACTGCCATCACACCTGAGCATCTGCTGCTGCTCCTCCAGCCACCACAGTACCAGGCAGCTGTTAGATGTGCACAGACCAAGGCCATCAGGTGGTTTTGGTACTTGGATGTGCTGCTGGCCACTGTTTGTAAGGGGCTTTCAGTGTCCATGTTAGCCTGCCAAGAGTCCATCAAGCCTCTCATGCTGTGCAGCTGCTTAGCACAGCCGGACAAAACCCAGCTTCTGCAGCTGTTGAAACAGCCAAAAAAGTAAATGCAACATGGTAAAATATCTACAGGAGTTAAACCAGGCTCCTAATATACTGTTTAGTGATGGTAGAAATCATGTTTAGTCATACAAGATCAGCTCAGAGGCAAAACACAACAGCTCCCCATCAGAGTGATGATAAAGGGAATCAGGAAAACTGGGAGATGAGGTGGCAGTGAGAGGAGATGAATGTGAAGGCAGAATAACAGTTCTGGAACAACAGTAACTAAAACATAAAGTTCATGTGAGGCTCTGGGGTTTTGCTGAGGTTTTGTGGTTTTGGTTTTTTTTCTTTGTTGGTTTGGTTTTTTTTTGTTTGTTTGTTTGTTTTTATGTGGTTCATATAGAAGAGGATAAAGGTAGTGTTTTAATTCCTGAACTTGTTGAAGTAAAGCAACATTTCAGTCCTACATTTAGGTCTTAGAAGATCTATTTCCTGCTGTGCCCCTGTTCTGCATGGAAAAGATGGTTATTGCAGCTGTAGTAAATACATGCCCCAAGCCTGACTGCATTCTGTTCCTGGTTCTGGGATCTGCCTGAGCCTGGTTGTTTGTTGTTGTTTAAGACTGCTGTTTAACCAGGTTTGTAATCTTGAAGGCAGGCTAATGACAGCATGTCACTTGCATTAAAACTGCTCCTGTTTAGAAGATTCTTTTGTGAGAATGAAACACAACATTATTAGAGACTTTATTATATAATAAATAAGTAGCATCAATCAATGAAGTGATATTTTAAGTAGAGATTTACTTTGAAAATTGCTTGTGACTGAGGGGATAATGGGCAGTTCTGTTCCCTTGTTCAATAGCTTCTGGCTTATATAATTCTCAATTTATAAGCAGTTAAACCCCAAAGCTCATCCAGCAATGTGAAAGTCAATAGAAACCAGTTAGATTTTGAGGAATTCAAGCTGAAGACCAGGGTCAGAACACTAAATGGGAAGTATCACTAGAAAATAAACACAGATGAGAAGGGACACCCATTTATATAATTTCATATTCTTGCAAGAGATTGCAGAACTGACACCAGTGACTACAGCTGGTATGAATTATTGCATCTCCACTCAAGGCAGGGGAAGAGAGTCCTGCCAACACATAAAGCTGTGCCAGTTCACACTGTACAAGACTCTGACCTGAAAATATAATGTATCCTAAGCACAGTGTCTGAAGTACTGGGAGCAGTTGCAAAAAACTCCCAGAAACTTCTAAACTCGCTTTGTATGGTTCATGAATGCTTCTTTTAAAGTGTTCATAATATATGTTTTTATAAAAGCTATGTTTTCTTCTGTCAAATCTCTTAGCATGGTGATTGTTCATACACAGATATTTTTCATACATTTCAGAAAATACCTTCTGTTATTTAGAAGTTTTTAAGTGTGTGTGTGTAAAACACATAAGCATTGCAAACTGAGACTCAGTGCAAGAAAATAGTTTAACAGAAGGTCCCACATGCAACAGATGTGGACTGTCAGGGAATAACGAAGAGAACAACAAAACCTGCAGATGGATCAATGACTGGCCCTTCAGAGTTGAAAAATCACTGCCTTGAAGATGAAGTGTCTACAATAAAAACATTTCAGGCAGCCTTTTATAGGCAGTAAAAGGGAGAACAGCAGCTGTTTAACAGCTCTCAGTTACATGAAAACTCAGGGTTGGTGTTCATGTTTGTCTTGGAGGCAAATGTTAGACACATTCAGCAGCTGTGTTCAGGGCAGCCTGACCTGACAGCACCACTTCTTTCTAACATGTTAGGCTGAGCCGGGCCATCACCTCCTGGCTGTACAGACCTGAGCTGGACAAAGCATCCAGTTCTATCCAGGCACCTTTTCAGTGAACAGTCAGATCGTGAACAGAGCAAGTCCATGCTGTGGCAGTGTTAGGTTTGCAGTTGGACTGGATGATATTAACCATCTTTTTCAGCCTAAATTAGAGAGTTTTTCATTGCAGGTGAAGATCAGTGGTGTTGAATTTTTAGCTTCTGAGTGTGGATCTGAGGGATTTGCACACTCCTCTCTTTGTCCAGCCAGAGTGAGTCTGTCATTATTCCCATGCAGACAGGCAGCCTGGCTGGGCAGTCTGACTCCCAGGGTATGTGCTCCTCTTCTTCCAGGGGCTGCATCTGACAGCACTGCCAGCTCACGTTGTCCTACAGGTTGTCCTTTGCCTTTTTTATGAACTCTTGTGGAATGATCTAAGCACTGGGCCTAACTCAAACTTTTATGTACATGCATGATTTCTGGGAGCAAGGATGCTTTTCCACAATAAATATCTTTTTTTTCCCAGTCTAGGTTGCTCAGTTTGGTAGATGCCCAAGTAATAGAAGATAATGTAGAAAGTCAGTGAAACTGCCTGGCAAGCATGGTTATCAGCATTATTAAATTATATTTTTTTTATTTTAAACGTATTCTGTAAATTGCTGTGGCAATTAATGTCTTATATAAGACATTCCCGCAGAGTAGTTTATTAAGTCTATTTATATTTCTGCTGATTTCTTTTAGTGCATAAATCCTGGTTTTGATCGTAGTAAAGTTAATAGGAATTGTGACCTTGTTTGTAAGGGAAGCAAAATCTGGTATTAGTTTTTTGCAATCCTTTTCGAAGTTGAGTTTGCCTATGTATACCTGAGAAGATGAATTCAAAGCTGCAGCCTCTTTAGAATATATGACAGCTACATCAGGGAGCTACAGAGATGTTTCAAAGGCTTCCAATACCCACCAGTCCTTCTTGGCCTAGCACAGGCAGTGCAACGCTTTCTTCTTGGGGATGTGTTGTGGATGAAGATATTTCACATTATATAATACTTTCTTTTGTTAATCTTTTTTTTTCCCTTAAGTTTGATTCTGGCCAAATTCTCATTATTTCTTTCAGTGCAAAGTTTCAGAGGAAGAATCTGTTAATCTGATTTCTGGGTTTGGAACAGTTTTATACTGAGCCATTTGCCATGAGTGGTTTTTTCCTGTACTTGCTGTGGCAGCATTAAGTTTGCAGTTGGACTCAATCTTAAAAGTCTTTTCCAACCTAAAAAAGAGAGTTTTTCATTGCAGGTGAAGATCCGTATTGTTGAATTTATAGCTTGTGAGTGTGGATCTGATGGATTTGTACACTCTATTTTGCAACTGAATAAGACTCTTTATAATAATAGGACAGAGACCAAACTGCCTCTTCATTTTATGAAAGTATCAGACATAATGAATGTCATTCTTTGTTCAGAGGGTAAAAGGCACTGAAATTCAAAAGAATCAGCACAAGAGGTCCTTCTTCAGGTTTCAGACCTGGGACAGGTCTTTTGTATGTTACACTTCACTGGTTGAAAACAAAAGCAGAGGGAAAAAGCTGTAGAACTGCATTATTCTGAGGGAATATCTTTTACATCCCTCAATTTGGAAATAATGAAATTGATATTTCTGCTTATTTATTTTTGTGTTCAAAACCATAGTGTGAAAACATTGCATGTACCTGTGAGAATCGAGAGAACTGATCACTTGGAATTGAAACTCCAACCATGGTGAAATGAAACAGTTGAAAAATAATCTTTTTTTTCCTAAGAGTAACATTGATTTTCTCATTTGGAAGCATATAGAATTTTTGTAGTCTTGGAGAAATGGTTTTGTTTTGAAAAAATTTTATCTTTGTTTCAATAGAATGGTCTGGAATGAAAAAGAACTTAAAAATGTCTTATATGCTTCTGAAATCTGCATTCTTCCCTAGTGTACAGGCTCACTGCTGAAACTGAGCATGAATAATGAAAAAGGAAAATACCACTGTAAGGTGAAATTAGTGATCTGGCTAAAGCACTAATCTTGACGTTGAGGTTTCAGGACCTGAGCTGAAGTTAAAAAGCAAGAATTCAAAAAGTAGTTCAGTTCTTTTAAGTGCTGTGAGGAAGAGCATTAAGAACTTGAATTACTTCAAAACTTAGAGCCAAGAAGGTTCTGAGAAAAAAAATGGCCAAGTATTTTTCTGATTGAGAAATGACTGCTCCTTTAAGCCGATAGGTACAGCAGGAGAGTCAAAGATAACTTGGCCAGTCCCACAGAAGACATGTGTTTGAAAAAGCAAATAAAACCCCTAACCACAAAATGTAACAGGAATAAGAGCAGTTGTCTAATATGCTGTATCTGTTCACTCATCCATTCTTCTAAGTAAGAGGAAAATGCTCATCTTAGAGAATGGATAAGAGCTCTTTTATGATAGCAGAACTATTTAATATTTTACAGTAGAGTACTGGTACAATTTTCCATATATTAGAAGATGTGCTGAAAAGATAGAGAAGCGTAAATTAACCTTTAATGGGAAGAAAAATTGCAAATGCTGATCAGAAGCAATGTCAGAAGGGTACTCAGAAAATGCTATCAAAGACATTCAGTTCCTCAGCTTTTGCCTAGTAAAGCAGGATTTCCATAGAGATAATAGGAACTTCAACTGGCAAAAAATCTGATGTAATTTAACTAGACTAGATAAACTCAGCTTTCATCACATTACTGCAGAAAAGAATAATGCATCGTGTCAGCAAAAAATAGTATTGAGGGAGCATTTGGAATGCTCAGAGCACCACCCTGAGACCACACAGGATGCTCCTCTGGAGAGACAGTGGGATTAATCAATTAACACATCTGTTCCCCTCTGTGGGGCCACATGGCTTAGACTGGGGACTTTCTCGCTGTGTGATGTCTTTGGGAGGGTTTTTATTTATCGCTTTTAACAAAAACTGGTGAGTTGATGATGCTGTGCTGTCATGAGCTGCTGGCCCGTTGGCGGTGGAGCTAGAGGCAGTGGTGCCGCGACATTCCAGAAGCGTCTCCAGTAAGGAAACTGCCCGGTGGCACAGGCACACACACACACACAGGTACACAGAGGCACTCTCACACACACACACAGGCAGGCACTCACACACACACACAGGCAGGCACTCACACACACACAGGCAGGCACTCACACACACACACACACAAGAGGCAGGCAGGCACTCACACACCCACACACAATCACTCCAGCACACGCTCCTGGTAGCTCTTGTAGAATCCCCAACGACAAAGAAGTGGGAAGGGTTTTTGTGTGGAGTTCCAAGGAGGAGCTCTATTCCAGCCACGCATGAAGGCGTCCAGGGACAAAGACAAAAGAACAGTGGAGGGTCCAGGTTTAAATATGGGGGACGGGGGGGCGCAGCAGAGCACCAGGGCTCAGGGCAGGACAGAGGCGGGACAAGAGGTAGCAGCCAATAGGGTAAAGGGGTGAGACATTGCGGCAAAATGGGGCCAATGGGTAAGCAAGGAAGGGAGAACCTTCTAGGGCATATACATATAAGAAAAAAGGGGCGGAGAGGCCAACGGGCCAACCAGGAAGGTAGAACTGGGGTACATTTGCATATACAACAAAGCATCCTGGGAGAGGCTCTGCTCAGTCGCCTTGAACAGGGGAGGTTTTTCCAACTTAGGGTCTGTCCTTCCAAGGATCCATAACGGACCCTTTTTGTGTAGGGCCACTGGTCTCCACAACATACATCACAGAAGGTTCCTCACAGATTTTGTTTTAATAATTTATAAAGTATTTTAACTTTGTGGTTTGTGTGTCATGTTATCATTACCTTGCCTGTTTTCTGTATTGCTTAGGTGTTGCATTTGCCTTTCAGCCTTTGGGTTATTCTCTTCATCTTGAATTCTGTTGCCCATCTGATGACTAAATCGATCTTTATTGTAGTTTCTGGATATCTTGTCCACAGTTGATATGTCTGTTATTGATATGGAAGGAGCAGGGCATATATCTGCTGTCTTTATAGTCTGACCAGAAACAATTTATTCAGCATTTTGTTAAATAGGTGAGGCTGGTGCAGGAAGAAGGCAAATAGAATATAAAATGAATTGATTTCCAGGCTATGTAATGCCCTCTTTTGATAGTTTTTTGAATTTTATATTATTCAAATAATTATTAGTGAGCTTCTCATGGTCACTGTGAGAGCTTTCTTCCCTAGTTTACATTTTTAAGGCAATCTGCCCAGAATATCTGCAATAAAAAAAAAACAACCCTGCATTGAAAATGTAATTGAAACAAACTGTTGAGAGAAACTGCAGTGCCTAAGAATTTAAAATTATCAGAGCATTTCAAGCTTTCATGTACTTTTTTAATTTAGAAGAAGTGAGAGTTGTTATCATGAATATTATACAAGAGTTTAGAACTGTTCTCCTCTAGGAAATAAAAATGCACATACATTTTGAGGCTTTTTCTTTTTTTCCTTGTGCTGTGCTATAATAAGTGATTTTTTTGTAAGGCTAGTTTTGGTCAAATTGATTTCACCAGGTTAAAATATCAGAAATACTTGAAACTGTGGAGGTGAAATATTGCTGGGCTGCTAGATGATAAGCCTGACGCTAGATTTTGGATTTGGATTCAGAAGGGTGGGCTGATTCTGAAGGGCTTTGGAGCCCACAACCCCAAAATACTCAGGGTATTGTGGTTTTGGGGCTGCTGCTGCTTTCTGCAGTGCTTGGTTGCTGCCCTGATTTTGGGACCCAAAGCTACCCCCTCCGAGCTCTCCCTCAGCCACTTTGCAAATGAGCACTTCTTGTATGAAATGATGTAGTACAACCACAAAAGAAGAGAAGGGCTTTCCTTTGCTAATTTGGAAGTGGTTTTATTTCACACTCTTGGAGAAACAGAGCAGCTGTTTTGGGTACCTACAGTCTAGTCTCATAATCCACTACTATGGGAGCATTTCACATTTTGTAAGTGCATTAATTTGAAATCGACTAGAGTTGGATATTATGTAGCTATTACTAGAGTTATCCATATTTTAAAGATGTCTCTTCTCATTGCAAATTGGCAGTTCAATCAGCAGTTTTTAAAACCAATTGTCGCTTACAATCTAAATTCAGCATAAAACTAACAGTTATTGGAGCGCATGTAGAGCACTTGGAGATGGATGATGTAGTAATTGTGGGATGGTTGTCAATTTAAACATTCTTTTGATTAATATTACACTGTCTGTTGTTACTTCATCAGACACACAAGTTCTGAAGGTCAGATTTTTGTTTCTCAAATTTGTAACAGTATGTTATTAACTATTAGAGAAGGTAGTTAATATAGTAGATGGAAAATTCACTTTATGGTTACTTCAGTTTTGTTGATAATTTTATTATGTCAATCCATTAATTGAAGTCATCCACTGGCTCATTTAGAATTCATGGACGAAGTTCAGTTCCCAGGAAAGCATATTTAACTCCCTCTGTAATTACATGAGCCATATTACTTCCATAGCCTTCATTCAGATTTTGATCAGCAATTCAGCTTCAGCTTAGGTTCTCCCTGATATTGTTCTGCATTTGCAGAATGTGATTATTTGCAGAAATGTTTATGGAATGATTGTATCCACAGTGTGGTTCTGTGAATAGGGGATTTTTTTTTTTTTTGTCCTGCTGATTAACCATCATTTGTCCAATTGGGAAGCACAGAGAATGTCAGAAATTATTTGTTCACATAAAATGTTGATTGAATATTTATGAGTAACTCTGAAAAAAGAAAACCTGCATTGATTTGGAAGCCAAGGAAAGAGCTATGTTTGTCAGGTAATTTATTTGAAATCAGCAATCAAATTAGCTCTTAGCAAGAATTTAGTTCAGTCTAAACCTGAATATATTTACAAAGCAGATGTATTTTTCCCAGAGAAAATGTGGGGTACTAGAGATTTTAATCTAGGGTGGTTTCAAGAGCCAATGGCTAGAAATTAAAGCCAGTTGGATGCCCATCAGGAATAAGGTGCATATTTCTGTCAGAGCAGGTCAGTGGTCATCACAGGAAGTAATTGTTGACATCATCAAAGTTGACACAATTCTGGAAACTATAATTTAATACAATACAAATCATTGCACTTAGAGGTAAGCAGGTGGAAATAAGAAGTTTGTGGCATGTGGGGGAGCAGAGTGATAAACTGGTGATCCTTTTTGGCTCATGAATCCACTGACATGTCAGCCAAGTGGTAATCACAGCTAGGACTTCTTGGAATTTCTGTTCAGTTGAGAAGGTTCAGAAATAACACTTGGTTGTTATAGTGGATGAATAATGGTATGCTTTTAAAGAAATTGGGGGGGGAGGGTGTTTAATGTGTTTTTGTGTAGCTTTAAAAATAGTTGTTGAATTTCTTTAATTAATTTACCTTTTTTTTTTTTTTTTTTTTTTTTTTTTTTTATTTCTTCTAAAGTGTGATTGCACAAATTATACAGCAATAGCTGTGTTATGCCAAGCCTTTCTGCTCAGCTGGCTGTCCATAAAGGCTCAAAGCAATCAAGTGGAAAAGCTGAGGAATGCATTTAAGTAATTCTGATGTTACTACAGAATTAACTTTGGGGTTTTTTGGCAGGGAACTGCACTGATTGTGGACATTGGAGCTTTGTTGCTCTTGCTGTGTTAAAGACATAGTGATTTGTTCAGCATGCATATTCCATTTCAGCAGTTATTTTTGGTGCTTTCAAGCTCTCAAATTAGCCTTAAAACTGAAGTCTGTATTGACTGACTCACAAATGGCAGTTTGGAAAGTTAAAAATAGCAACACAGCTCATGAACTCACTAGTTTTGGTAAAAATAACATGAGGTTTAAATAAAAATTTTTAAAAAAGGATAAAACTGTGGTTACTGCATTAAACCTGGAATTTTTTAGATGATGCTGCTTTGCCTTTGGGATAGAGGTCTGTGACCAAAAGGGCAGGGACAGAACTCAGTATGGAAGAGGTAGATCATGGTAAATCAGAGCTGTAAATTTCATGTTGGTTTGGGGGTTTAATTTGATCTTCTATTTTATATTAACACAGAACCAAATCCTTAAATTTTTTAATTGTCCTTAGATGTGTTTACACGAGGAAATCTTCAATTGTTCAAATAGAAATTATCAAGTACCATTGCATTAGAGGGATACAATGTGCTAAAAAAGGTTTCCTTGGTTAAATTGTGCCTGCATGTGCTTTCATTATATGGGACTTATTTTGGCTACCAGTTGACCTCAGGGTTGTGTGCTGTCAGCACTGCTGGATCAAATTATCAGATTGTTATCAATCGTAATGTATTTGTGTCCAATGCAGTCACGACACTAAGTCCTTTCACCTACTGCATTTGTTTAAACGTCTCATCAAGTTTAACCTCATTCTTGTTAGCAATTATGAATTTGGGGGGGTTTGAGCATTTCTGGAGCAGGTTGTTTTTTTTCCCCAGATGGCATTTTTAAATTCAATATGATAATAACGGGCATAACTGTGAGTGTTTGCATAAAGATAGACTGAGACTCTTGGGACCTTCTTGAGCACTCAAGGCACATTTAAATATGAGCTGTCAAGTGAGCTGCATGTGATACATTTAAATATGAGCTGACAAGTGAGCTGCATGTCATTCTGCCAGATGTGTGACATGCATGATTAGCACTCTGGGGGACCTAATTTCCCCACCTTCAGCAGGAGCCACACCTGATGATCATGGAGTAACTGTGTGCTGCAGAGCGCCCATTTCTGGCTTCCAAATGTCTTCCGATATCCTATTGTCACAGTTGCGACATGAAATAACAAGACTCACGCAAGATGTTCTAGCATCAGAACAAGAACAAGAAGAGAGAACTTTATTTTTCAGACCTCAACATTTAAAGAATTCTAAAAGTGACAGTGGATTGGAGGATGACATTGCCACCTCTCCATCCACACTGGTCAGACTAACAGTCTATCAGAAGACTCCTACATTCCTCCTACTGAGAAGAATGCAAAACAATCATTATTTACATAAAAAAGCAGAAACTCTATTACAAGAATGTAAGCATCAAAAGACTTAGAAAAAGTCAAAAAACAGGGTGTCATCCTATGTCACGTGTTTTCAAGTAAGTTATATCTGCCCTCTGCAGACTCAACTTGCTGCACATAAATTTGAAGGAATTCTGTAATTTGATCAATATTCCATGAGATAACACTGTAGTTCAGGTCACTAAGAAACAACACCACCTACAAATACTGTGCCAGGTTTGATGTTTACTTCAGCTTCTTTGGCACTGTTTAGACTTCTAAACATCAATACTGATAAAATTTTTTGTTAATTAAACATTTACCTCTTAGGAATCTTCCTGTCCCTCTGACTTTGTTGCTCTTCAGCATTTTTCAGCCTTGTTCTTATGGGAAACTCTTTCCCACAGTCACAAAGTGTTTGAGGTGGGAAGGGACCTCTGGTGTACATCTGGTCCAACCCCCCTGCTTAAGCAGGGTTAGCTAGAACAAGGAAAATATCTCATGATACTTTATTTTCCTATTATATCCATAAGTGCAGATGAAGCCCAGTTCATCTTGGGCAAGAGAAGAGTCCCATGAGAGGGAAAATAATTCCATCTCTTCCAAATTTGGCAACAGGAGTGAAAAAAGGTTCCATGATCTCCAGCCCATCACTTCCCCAAAAGGCTAAAAGCTCTCCAAGACTTGAGGTAGATATAAAAGAAACTCTGATATTTCTGACACCTCTTCTTTAAAGGAGCAAACCTAGCATTAAAGATACAAGGTAACTATAACCAAGTAGAGTAACCCATGAAAATGTTTCATCTTTAGTAGGAAGCAGTGGCAGCAGTGAGTCAATAGTGTAAATAAACAGTGGGGATGGAGCCCCCCAGCTGATGGTGAAGGATAAACTCTGGGTGCTTTGCGATAACAGAACAGTGACTAAAGCTCTAATTTCAGCAAGGCTGGCCCAAGGATTTCAGTCAGTGCCTAATGAAATGCTTTCGGGGTAACAGCCATGAAATGAGTTTAATTAAATAATAATTAAATCAGGCTTTAAATGCAAAGCAGCTGCAAACAAGTCTGAGAGATACTTTGTACAACAGGAGAGTAAATCTGGTGCCCCATGTGCCATAGAGAATGTGAAGTTAGTTTTATTTAGAGAGTGCTCAGCACTGTACCAGGATCATGTACCTCAGTGTGATTCAGCATCTCAGATGAGGATGTAGCCTGTCACCTCAGCTTCCCATTCATTTCCCAAATTGTTCTATGACTGTTGAAGGAACAAAATTTTCTGACACTTCCTTTTAGGGCTGATGCAATTTAGTTCATGAGGAAAGGGCTCTGTTGGCTTGAAGCATGCAAAGGGATTTCATATTGAATGATCAAGACTGGGGGTAGTGTGATTTTAACTGTTCCACTGTCTTCCTGCAGTGAATCTGATAGGTCCAAGTTACAGAGTGAGTTGTACTGGAGACTGACAAATTTCTGCCCTGAGATTCTGCTTAAGAGGTTGACAACAGTGGGCTTGGAAAGTAGCATGCTGAAGGAGTAACTTGTAGCTGACTGTAGGTGTGTCCTCCAGGTGTGTACGAAGGGGAGATCTGGACCAACAGTTTGTTGACTGAAAATCTGATGCTTTACTTTAGTCTGGGGGGAAGCTAAATACAATTAGTGTGGCTTTGGGTCAAACCTAGCTCTGCTCTTTGGGGTTTTGCCACACTTAATTCATGTCACATGTCACGACAGCCCAGCTGGGACAAGAGCAGGGTGTGAACTGCCTCCTTCCTGAGCTCCTGTACAGGCTTCTGGGCCTTGGAGCTGTCTCTAGGAATTGAGAGGGTCACTGTCCTCCCTCCCTACAATTTGGGGTGGATCCATGGGGCAGGACTGCAGTGGTGTTGTCTCCCTTGGCAGTGTCCTAGCACAGCATTCCCTCTGTTATGGACACAGACCAGTGTCCCCTGGGAAGGAGGGGAGAATTCCATTCCACTAATTATTAATTAATTCCCAGACCACTATTCTTCCAGTGCATGCCTCTGCCACCCCTGCCTTCTGAGGGAATATCTAGCCCTAGAGAGCCTGTGTAGGGCCATAGATTTGTGCTTTAGGGACAATCTGCACAAAATAAAACAAATCACTAAATAGTTAATTGTACAATAGACAATTGTAATAATCCTTACTCGTGTTTCTATTCATATGCTAATTAAGAAGCTAACAGTAGTCGTTGTTGGTTTAGAACAATCAAAAGGATATTGTAAAATTACTTTACTTAAAAGAGTCCTGAAAGAACTATTATTCGTATTGTGAATATTTAGTGACTTTCAATTATGAGTGATGATGTGCCTAGTTTTTGTATTAATTCTAAACAGCAAGACAGCAGGCTTTTTCTTTTCTTTAAGTCTGTGTCCTGTAGATACTGTTGTGGGATAATCTACTTCAGATATTAAAATAAGGCCTCCTAAGACATGCAGAATGCAGGAAAAAGCCTGACATAATCTGTCTTTGGTGCTGAGGGCGGCTCAGTGTCACAGCCCAGTGGCATCTTGGCAGCCTGAAGCTTAGCAGAGCTATTTTAGCTATTCAGTGTTGTACTTGAAGGTCATTTAAACAGCCTGGGTTTAGAGTTGTTGGTTTTATTTTGCTGCCTCATCCATCTGATAAGCTGCTACTCAGAAATCTGAGCCTCTTCTGCTTAGCCTGTGAAGGCCTGAGTTTATATCTAGCCTTCACTGTGTGACTGAATGGCCTAGAAATGAAATTAAATGAAATGAATGAAAATGGGGGGAAATATCATACCATTGACATGATTAAGCAACGTGCCTTTGCATATCACAGTTTTTGCAGTTTAATTTCTTGCCAAAGTTTACAGCCTGACTTGTACAAGGGGCACAACACAGACTTGTCAACATTTGTAGTTGTAAGAGAAGTGAAGCTCATTCAGCCAAGCACAGTAAGGCTTCCCTCACAGCTCAGCAGTTGAATTAATGTCCTCCTTAACATCAAAGCAATTTTCTGCTTTTTGAACTGCTTAATTTGTTTATTTGTTCCTAGTTTAGAAAATCTTTTAAGACTTAAATACTCATGGTAAGAAATCTTGGTGTATAATTGCTTCTAATGGCATTCTTCTTTTCTGTCTTTCCATTAAAAATGCCATTGGCATGAAAAGTACATTTAGTGATAGAAATGTATTGCGTGATCCTTTTCTTTGCCCTTCTTTTGGGGGCCAGAAGAGCAGAAGACAAGAGGAATCTCTGGATATGAGCAGAGTATTCCAGCCTGAGACGCATCTCAATCTTACTTGCAGAGCCTTGTGAACTTTGCAGTTTATTCATGAACACAGGCAGGATCGAAGCTCCAGCTTCTGCATGAGGTCACAGTGTGCAGGATCCTCATTTAAATTCTAGATGTGACTTCTTTCTCTGAGTGTCATTTGCTGTCACCCTGAAAACAGTGGAGCCACTCCTTCAAGACATTTGGCGGGCAGGGAAAGTGCCTATTCTAGTAAGGCACATATGCTTTTCCACTTGCCTTGGAGAGCTTAAAAGTATTTCAGGGAAGAAATTTTTTTTAGGATACAGTTGGGATGGATATAACTTCATAAGCTCCTGTCAGTCTACAGAGAGAGACCAACAGTATAGAGTGAAACAAATCAGTGGAAGTGATAGGCTTTGTTAATTTAAATACATTGTCTACAGCTAAGGCATAATATTTTTACTTTGTGTAGGCTACTGTGACTAAGGATTTGCTTGGATTTTGATGCTGTCCATTTAAAATAGGAGAAATTATTTTCTTCAGCTTAATGGGCTTAACATGGTTTAAGAGGAAAAATACTCCTGAGTGTGCCCAGGTGGGAATAGGGTAACTTTCCTTTTTTCTCCATGAAAGGGAGACTGCAGCAAGCTGCACCTCTCACCCCTGCCTGCTGAACAGCCACACCTCAGGCCCCCATCAGCACAAACCCAAAGGGAAAGGAAGCCTTTGTTCTTTTATAAAAAGAGAAAAGCTTAACTGTTGAGGACAGAGACAATCAACAAAAAATGGTAAACGTGCTCTTTGCTTTGGTGGTTATCAGTCATATCTGCAACATCAGAATTCAAGCTGTCTCATCCATTGTGAAGTTGGCTGTTAAGTCATGTAAGTAATTTAAAGAAAAGCACTTCACAGCACAGCCATGATATGTCTGAAAATTTATTCATATTATGACAAAGCAGGCACCTAAACCTGACAGAGATCTCATTTGTTATAGTTTATTAACAATAATGTTACTGAGCATGAAACTAGGCTACATATAGTATTTGCCTTTTCTGTCAATGTAGGCATGTATGACATGATAACCTGAGGCAAATAGTGTCAGATTTTACTCTGAAAAGGGACTAATTCTAACCTGGGAAAAGACTACAGAAGTACCCACTGAGCAGCTCAAGTGGTGGAGCTTGATTCAAAAACTGCTGTTTGTCACTGAAACTGCAGCACTGAATGTTCTGTGCATGGAAATGTACAATGTACCTGCAAGTAATGAACCTTTAAGATGGCACTCCCAGATGGCAATATCTCAGCTGTAAGACAATTCCTGAAACCAGGTGAGAGAAAAAACACTGAAGAAAATGGTCTGATTGCTGTGCGTCTGTGCTGAGTTTCTCTCACGTTCCTGTGTTTTAACAAAGTGAAATTCTTTTTGTTTTGGTGTTTGAGGCCCTCTGCTGCACTGCAGAGGCTTTTGTCCCTCCTCACTGTGTTGGAACAGTGGTAGTGCTCCAGACCACTGGTGCATTTCATCCTGTGGGTCTCCAGATGGACTGTGTTCCTAACTAATTCACAACTTTCATAATATCCATAATAAGACTTACAGAGTATAATTATTTCAGAGAGGTTAGGAGGTCAAGAGGAGGGTTAAAACCGCTGCTGAAAGAAACACTGCTAATAGGACTAGGTGAAAACTTCAGAGCTTCACTTTTGTCAAAGTGCTCTGACACGCTGGGATGTTCTAAGTTATTATTTTAGTTTTAATTTGCATATTAATTTTGTCATTGCCATTGTAACTGAAGTCTCTAAGCGGGTTCTTTGATTGCAGGTGGTTTTACATTTCAATTTGTCCTCTCAAAGGTGCTTGCATGAAGGTTACTTTATAAACTTAACTCTGGCTGATGAACTCTTGTGGTTGTATTGTTCTTTGGGGTTTTTCTGCGGGGGAAGAAAATGCCCTTGCTAGTAGTTAAAAAAAAAAAAAACAAACAAAATAGAGATTGTCACTAATCAACTTAGGTTAAAATGTGTTGGTTCACTTCTGTGTAGAAGTTTTAATGGCTTTATTTTATTGTCTTTAGCACAAAAAGTAACAACATTTTAGATAATTTTTTCTTGAATTTGCATGTGTTGGTGTCAATGTGGTACCTCTGGAAAACTGACATCAAATGCACACATGATTCTAAGAATGGGTGAGACTGGCTCATCTGCTCTTAGAAGCAGATTTGTGATTCCTTCCAGTGAAGCCAGGAGAAAGAGAAGGCTTATTGTTAAGAAATACCTGTAGGGAGCTGGGGATTCTTCCAGAGTTGTATAGTAACAACCTTCCTTTGTTCCTGTCACAAAATGATGAAAAATTACAGCACTTGTGGAACACAAGAGGAATTAAAGGACCTCTGTATCCACAGTCATTGTTCCCTGCCATACAAAATTAAACATTACAGGGCTGGATTAGAAACCAAAACTAAATGAATCTACAAACTGAAAACATCAAACAAACAAGCAAGAACCTCAAAACCCTTGAGATCAAGGTGTTTACTGTAAAGCATCTTAAGAGGGTGTGGCATTTGGTTGTAATTTGCTTTAACTTATCCCTTGTAGACAAAAAAATTTCATCTAATTTAATTTAGAAAACATAATAGTGGTAGAAATAATGCTTTTTTTTTAGAAAACTCTCAGAAGGTTATACCACTAGAAGAACCACTTTCTGAGGAGTGGTAAGCTACATGATACATCCCTGGCACTGCATCTTTTTTATTGTTATGCTTATTATTGCAGTTCTAGGCACTCCAGTAATTACCCAGATGTCTTTTATATCAAGTGCTCTACAACCTCAGAATAAAACCTACACCCTTGACTTGAAGAGCTAAAGCCTACAAATAGAGTATTAGAAACAGGGGATTCTGGGGGAGAGAAGAAGGGAATGTAGATGCTAGATGTACTGACAAAGCATTCTTGAGTAATTCTTTGGATTAATCAGAAAAATTAAAATTACTCTTTTATTTTTTTTCTTTTTGATCATTTGGGAAATTCTGTGAAATGGACAGAGAACAGTGAAGGCTGGCCATTAGGAGCTGGATGATAAGCTAGTGATACTTGCTTGGCTGATAAGTAACATGAGAAGGGTTCAGAAGGGCTTTGAAAATGAAGACAAGAAAGTTTAAGCAGTGTGGAAAACAGAACAAGAGGAAAGCTATTGCCTTCCAGAAAGGCAGCCTGAAAACTGAAATTCAGAAGCATTCAGGAGGGATTTGAAGTGGGCATGAATCCTGACATTAGTGAGGAAACCAGCAAGGGTCAACTTTAAGTGGAAAAGTTGTATTTTATTGCAGGAAAAATAGGCTGTATGGCAAGAGTTGATGATTAGGAAGGGGTTCAAGGTGAAGATGTGCATTATATAAACACACCATTATCTGAACATGACTGTGCCCATAGTAATCTGGTGGTCTAGCTATGAAAAGGTAAAAAAACCTGCTTTTAAAGTTACTGATGCTGAGCTACCAAATGCTTATACACAGATGGCAGTGAACTAGCTCAAATTTTAATTTGCCTAGAAGTCAGCTCTGCTTTAAAGGATGGACCAGTGCATCAGCATATGGAAACAAAGGCTGTTTATTTCCTGGTATGTTTTGAAGGGTAAGAAAACAGGGTAAGAAAGACATGGGGTTCTTTAGAAATCCACAAAGAAAACTGTGAAGGTTGAAGAGAGATTAGTGGGAAAGGATGAAGAAAACTGCAGATAGGTTCAACTCACAGGAGCCATAAGACAACATGTTTTTAAAAAAGCATGACACAGATGCCAGTATGGTTCTGGATTTTTTGCTGCCTTTTTTTTTTTTTTTTCTTGTGGAAGAGATGTAGAGATCTTGTGCAAAGAAAAGAGCAAAACCCAGAGAAACATTAGGAACCAAATCAACTACAATTTTAATTTATCCAAGTCCTGTTAATTCTGTACTTAGCAGAATTAGGAGAACTATGGCAGTAAATACTGAGAGCATATATAAAACCCATGGTTGACAGCTTCATTCAATTTAAAAAGTGGAGCTTAAGTAATAGGATTTTTGTTTGCTTGTTTAAAATAAAACCAAAGCAGAATACCAAAGTAGGCAACACCAGAATTAGGTATTCCACTGCAATATGAGTTCATGAATTTAAATTAAAAAGAAAAGGTCTGGCATTTAATACCTGTCTATTTTCTATCAAAATGTTAACATATTTGTGTCTTTAAGCATGTGTTTCTAGTACCCCACTATATTATTTAAAGTTTCTGAGCACCTTGGTTTTATTACTATCAAATATTGTTGCTCGGAGTTCAGGTCTTAATTAGTGCTTGGACACTAATTAAGTGTCCAAGAGGAGCAAGGAGGTCAGATAGTCAGTATGCTGGTGCCTTAATTCAGTAGATACAAATCTGAACACTGAAGTGAAATAGTGAATCTTTCTTACACACTTTAATACAATTTAAATCTAAGTTAAGGTGTTGCTACACTTGGTATACCAGAGTCATTTGTCAGCTCTTCACTAAGGCAAGATTCATAGTTAATTGATCCTCAACATAGACAAGGTATCATCATAATGGTTTTAAAGTTTAATAATCAGGCTGAAAACCTGCCTCCAAAACCAGCATGAATCTTCTGAGCGTTGACCTGTGGCTTAGGAGTAGCTTTCTATAATTCTCAGTCCACATTCTCATGTATTTCCTACCTCAGCAGTGTTTTAGGGCAGCACAAGACACAGAGATGCTGTTGCTACAGTACAGCACAGCCTCTCTCCTCTGCCACTTCCTACGTGAATAGTAAATGGGAAAACACTTGATTTTTATCTTAGTGATGTATATGTTTGTGTTTTTCAGAATGAACTTGGATTCTGTTGGGCATTTTCTTATCAGGGTTGGAAAGCTCTTTCTTTCTGATGTGTTTATGTAGCAAGAAATGCCAGAACATGAATCAGGAACACTACAAGCAGCCAAGTAAAGGCAATGGGAGCTAAGTCTGGATTTATTGGAATCCACCAGACTGCTCCTTAGCTGGAGTTACAGTCAAGTATGAATCTGCTATGAGACTTTGGACCTAGTACTTTAATATATTAATCCTGACAATAAATGACTTCATGGATTCATTTGGAAAAAAATATGGTTCAAAGATGGAATAAAGCAGTGGTGAATCAGGCTTCTTATCCCTCAGTTATTATGCCAAAGGCAAAGTAGCAAATAAATACTGCTGGTGGTGAGCATTAAGTTTGCTCATTATAAATGCAGAGTCATGTACCAGTCTCCAGCGTGATTTCATCTGGGAACATTGCCATAAGGATTACAAATGGCTTTCAGCCTGAAAATTGGTATGTATTGCTCTAAACTTACAGTGGGGAGTTGGCAATTTATCCTTCAGATAATCATCTTGTGTTAAGTTGAACATCTAAGTGTAATTTTTTGCTACATGATAAACCAGCTCCTATGAATAATTTACTGCAACTGGCAACCCACTTCAGCTCTGAAATCTTTATAAAGTATGGTGGCTTTTCAAAGTTTAATAACAAACTTGGAGCAAAAAATCCCATTGCACTCAAAATGAGTGGAATTTCAGTGTTAATTGCAATGGGAATCACAATTTGACCTTTTAGGGCAAACTTCTCAAGGACAGAAGTTCTACATGACATCATTGAAAAGGCCAAAGCTGTGCATTTGTGTCCAAGTAAGCAGAGCTCATTTACCCTCCCCTGTACTCTACAGCATCATGGGGGGTTGTACAGATTTTATCTTGTGTAGGTGTTTGAAATGTTTTCACTGGGAAAAAAAAAAAAGTTGGTTGAATTACTTTGAGTTTCATTTCTCCCTTGGCAGATTTAGGTGTGTTCTGCACTGTGCCACTGCAACACAGCACATGATATGTGAGTGCTGCACCAAAATTATCCTTCCAGCCCTACAGGAAACCTGCCAAGGCAATCAAGTTGGTGATTTTCAGAAAGAGCAGCAGCACCTTTCAGTTTGCCAGGCCCTGACTGAGTGGTTGATCTGTACGACTGAGGTCTGTCCCAGCCTTTTGGTCTGGCTCTGTCTGACCAGGCTGGGTCAGAGCTGAAGTATAGGAGGAAATGCTGTGGATCATGTTTAGCATCATCCCCCTGTGTAAAACAGAAGCAACCAAAACTTGTTATAGATCTTTAATATCAGCAAATACGTATTCTACATGCACGTGCTAGGCTGCATATACATTATCTCAGCTCTAACCTTTATAAATCACTAACGCTTATTTCCCGATTTTGAGCCTTCTTGCTCTGCTCTGCTTTGTGCTGTGCTCCCTCCATGCCCGCTGGCACCTGTGTGTGTGCTGTGCAGGGCTTTTCAGGGAGCACTGGCTGAGCAGAGGATGAACTCCTCGGCAGTGAGAGGGCTGTGCAAGTGATATTTCAAGATTACAGCTGAAAGCAGAATTTGTCTCGGAGGAGATGGGTGGAATAGAAGGGCCAAAAGACCCTTTGTTCTCAATGTAACAGCTGAGATTTAGGGGAGATTGTGACTCCAAGCATAAACTCTCCATTTTCTCTTCACTGCTGATTTGCTACATGAAATTGCATCAGGAGAGAGGGGAGTCCTGGCATTGCCCAAAAATGAGCAAGGGTATGGCTTGGTGCAATGACAAATAAAGGGTGAAGCTGCTTCTCCTTACTTCTGGAGTTGGTCTGAGTAGCAGTGCTGGATACAGCTTTTGTTTTCATTGCAATATTGTAAGCTTTCTTGATAGTCAAGTGAACTTTTAGAAAATGTTAAGCTTAGAATATTAAATAGAAAAAAATAACATTGAGCAAACTAGTCCACCTGAAATGCACGTGTGGAGACATTTAAAACAACTAATTTTCTCTAATAGTTCCTAGTCATTATGATGATTTCCTGAGAATCCTATGCAGCTCTCAGCTACCACTCATTCATGTTCTCATCCTTTAGCTATCTTTTTTCAGGAAAAATAAATGTTTTTCTTAAGAAAAAAAGATAAATTGTTGAACAAAAATAAGTATGCCTTGACTAAACCTTACACTTTAACCTTGTATGAGGACTTAGGGAACCATTTTATGAGTTTTAATTATGTGATACCAATCTCAATTGGCTTGTCTCTGTGAATAGACAGAGACATTATTGGGTAGAGCAAACGGAAATGAAGCGATGGCTTTAGATAGGGCACTTCTAGTAAAATAAATTCAAGAAAGCTGCAGACTAGTTGGTCCTTCAGTTGGAATGTGTCAGTTTAGAGATATAAGGGTATTTGCAAGCCAAGTTTCTCAGCAGATATTAAAAATACTGGAAACAATTTGCAAGAAATCCCCACATTTTACAGTCTGGGGGAAGATTAATTCTGAAGAGTTTAGTTATGAGGCTGGTCTTTGAGAACACAAGAGACTGGAACAGAAGCCTTGTGGCAAACGCCTCTGTCATACTTTGAAGGCAGCCAATGTGCTTCTCTTCAGACCCAGGTAGGAAACCTCTGTTGCTTTATTCATTTGCTTGCTGCAGACCTTTAGATTGATAACCCAGGGTTTTGTTTTGAAGAATTTCTTTCCCATCACTTTAGTCCGCTGTGAGCCCCAGGCTTCCAGGGAAAGTTTCCTGAGGTCGCTGAATGCAGCTGGGCCTTCAAGGAAAGCAGGCAGCCCGTGGCAGCCTCCAGAGTCAGCCTGTTCCTGTGTGCATGGCACTCACCCACCTGGTGGGAGAGTGCTTAAAGGAGAGGTGGCAGTGCCAAAGGCTCAGGGCGCACACTGACTCTGAGACTTTGTGGATCACAAATCCTGCCCAGGTTTTTACACAGTTTCTCAATGGCAGTAGTGCTGAATCCTTGCAGCTTCACTTTTTGAGAAGGTAAGTGCCTTTTGTCAAACCTAACTGATTTCCTGAACAGAAGTGCTCCCTGCCAGGTGCCCAGGAGACATAGTTGTACATCAATGCTGCTATAGTGAAAAAACAAGATGGTAAAATGCTGTGGGCTAGAACAGACTAATGAAATGTAAGGAGGCTTATTTTGTTACAGGCGAAGGGAGTTGTTACCTGGTGCTCTGGTAGCAATACTCAAGCAGGATTCTTCCCGTGGAAATTCAGTAGCTCCTCTGGGAGTATGTGTTTGATGGTGATGTGAAAATGTGTGCTTGTTTTGCTAAGGAACTTGGAATGAATGCTGTAAATCAGCATACAGCAAGTGTCTTGACTTCAGTGGAACAAAATAAATTTTTGTCTAAGGTCTAGTCCCTTGAACAAGCACTGCTGTGACATTTGCTCTTGTAGCTCAAATGAAAAGTCCAAGTTCTAAGTAAAAATTTTCAAAGTTACCCCAACAACTTAGCAGTTCATATTTAGTGTTCAGTCATTTGGACTCCTAGGACAGTACTGGACTGGTTGTTTAACAAATCACTGCCCTGAATTACTGCAGAATTTCTGTCCTGTTGTGTTGATGGTGATGTTTGCAATATTGTAGAACAAATGTGCTAGTGAAATGCATTTCATGTATATTTTCAAGTGTTTTAAACAATAGTGCCTCAATTGTCCATTTTGTGCTGAAGTGCGCTGCAAAACAGCCTGTGTGCTTGTTGATGCTTCTTAAAAGCATTCTCCTAAAGAAGGAGAGTGTCTTTAACAGCTTGTTTAAATCACAAGTGCAAGCTGTGTGTTTATACAGCTGCAGGATGTTAAAGCATGAGCATGGTTTTAATCTGTGAGGCCATACTTTACCTGAAGGTCAATTTAAAATATGTTAAATAAAAAGGCATAGTGTGCATAAGTAACATACATTTTGAGAGGGTAATTCAGTTCATGTAATTCAGGTAATCTCCTACAGCCTGCTCCAGACAACTAATATGTGTCCCATCCTTAAACAAAAAAAAAACCCAAACAAACAAACAAACAAACAAAAACACCAAACAAACCCCAAAAAAAAAAAAAACAAAAAAACAAACAAACAAAAAAAAAAAACCTTCAAAAAGTATTTTGAAAAATGCAAGTAGAAACAGCAAGGTCTTGTATGAAAGCAATTAAAGTATTTTTAATATATGAAATTGTTTAAAGGGAGGCTTTACCATGGTTTCATGTTTAGTAGCTTTAGGTTTCAGACTAGAACAGTAATCAGTAATAGTTAATTCTCTTTTTCCAAATGGATCTCCTCTCTTCATCCCAACAGAGTTATTATTGTGCTCTCTCAGTGCAGCGACTGTTTAATTCTCAGGGTGAGGGAGAGGAACAAGGGATTGTTGGTAGGTTTTATGAAAAGTTTTCTGGCCAAGTGCAACACAGCCAGTACCTCCCTGTTGGCTAACATGCTGTTCAAATTGAATTTTTAGAGGTTGTGTGTTTTTGATTTGTAGAAAACAAATCAAAAGTAGAAAAACACAGCAGTCAAGCTGCAAGGTTGTGCAGTGTTTTCAATTCTGAAGTGAAATAAGAAATTGATTTATCATATAAGAGACCAAAATGCTTGCAATGATACATAGTTAAATATTGTCCACATTACTGGATAAGCAAAGCAACATCTTGGAAGAGCCTTGCTGGACAGGCTGCCACCCTACCACATTCTGTTTTAGTTTGAGCTTATTTTTACATGCCACTTACCAAGATGAAAGGTGCCTTTCCCAACACGAGGTGAGAATTCAGGATTTCTCTCCTCTTTCTCTAACTGGCCCACAATGAAGAATAAAGTTATATTAGCAGGTAGACTCTCTTAATTAGCAACCTGCTAATTAAATCTGTGCTTGTTCTGCTTCTGTAGTTTTGCCAACAAGCAGAATTGAGTAGTTTCTCCATCGCTCTGCTTCTGCCCAGAGAGAGGCTCAGGCTGAACCATTGATGCATTGACACCAGAAGAAGCTGGTAGAGCTGTAGTATGAACTGGGTTTGTCCTGTCCATCCAGAAGGTGAAATGATTACCTTCAGCCTTCAGGCCATGCTGCAAAAGGCTGAGGTGTGTGAGCTGGTAAAAACGGCCCAGCCGCGAGGGTTTGCAGGCACACTGCTTTCTTTGTGCAGACCTTGAGCCATGAATGCCCTTCTCAGAGTCACAGCCAAGCCTGCTCATTTGTTTCCAGTGACTGATACGAATCATTAAGGAAAAAAATGCAACCCCCCCTTTATTTTCTTGTATAATGTTTTCTGTATGACAACATGCTGAAATGAAATATCCCTTCCTATAAGTTAAAAATTTAAATAACTGACTATTTCCCCTTATGTTTTCTAGTAGTAATTTCAGGTAAGAGGTAAATGAGCTGCAACAAAAAGTTCACCTGTAGGGTGTCCTAACAATCCCCTTTTAAGATCATCTTGATCGTATAGCCTTGCTCTGTCACTACCTCAGTCTCTCTCAAAAAAATCGTCTAAATAGATTATATAGATATCTAAAATAGTTGTTCTTGGCCTGTCTAGAAAATGCATTCTAAATGTTTATTGGTTTTCTAAGGCATCAGTTTTGTTTGCAGGAATGTTAATAACCTGAGTTGTGGATGCAGTGTGATCTTGTTATAGTTCTTACGGTTTCCTTCAATCCTTACTTCAGTCATAACCATCTATTCTGGAAATGTGCTCTGCCAGTTCCTTCTATTACCCTGCTCTCCTCCTGTAGGCCATGACTGAACTGTTCAACTTTTCTCTGTCCAACCCCTTAAAACTTTCATTCCCTCACTTTAGCCAGCTCAGGCTTGTTATTGTTTTTTGTGGGGTGAAAACAATGAAACTTCATTAAGGGGGCAAAACCGTGGATTAGTCTAAACCATTAATGGTAGTTTAATTAACTTTAATGCAGCTCTGGCAGGTTACATCTGCCTGGCAGTGTTACAGGAGGGTAAACAGGGGACGCAGCCTTGCCCAAAACACCACCATTTGTTCTGATTGTATTCAATCCCTGCATTGACTGCTTCCAGCATTTCATTTATTTATTTATTTATTTATTTATTTATTACATGAAGCTCCAAAATCTTTCGTCAGACCTGGCTTGTTCTGCTTTTTCATTTTCTCTCCAATTTTACCAGAGTTTTCACAAATGAGAGCACTCGCACATAGAACAATTTACAACATCAATGATGGAAAAATACCAGGAAAATCTGGGCACCAAAAGGATTCCCAAATACACCCAGCATAATTTCCAGTTTCCCTTTTGTTACAGACAAGTAGGATAGTTACAGTAAATGACAGGGGCATTAATTTGGCGCTTCTGTCCACTCTTGTCTGTTGTGACTCTGCCACCACTGAGTTATCAAAGACTTAACACCTACAGCATGATGTTTCCATTTCATCTTTCTCATGGTCCTTCCAAGAAAATGATCTGATTTAGCAAAATAAATTCTGTTTGTGATTAGCAATCAGGCAATCCTGGCATAGTCCTGTGTTACCTTCCTGGGCTTACATGTAACCTGCCAATCTGAAAGAGGACAGATCTCCTCCATCCTTTCCCTTATTTTTTCTTTCTTCTAGAGAAACTGTCCACATATCTTTGTAGTCAAACAGTAGAAAGAATATGTATAACATAATAAAATCATGTCTTTGGTCCCAGGTGTAATCCCTGAGGCCTTTGAGGGCCTTTCTTTGCTAGAAATACAGAGCAGCCAGTGTCTGACCCTTTTCCTTGTCTCTTGTATCTGCGTGTATTGACATATAAAAAGTAAAATGAGAACAAATGCCTTGAAACGTGGCCATTCTGTTCTCTCTCTCATGCTTGTATCTGTCACCAGTTGCTAACAATTTTTTTTCTATATAGTAGTTGCTTCAGGTGTGGGTTTTAGCATTTGTTTGCAGAAAACCTTAATTTATCTTTCTATCTGCCCTATAAAAGACTGAGATTCTCTGAACTCCCGTGCTGCTGTTCTCTCTTTTTACCTCTCCAGTGAGGTGTTATCCTCAGATGAAATAGTCTAATCAGAGCTGATGGCCGTATTCAAGCCAATGCCAGGGTGTGTATCTTCCTCTTTGAAGACCCTCAGTATGACCATAGAAAACATAAGTAAAAAGTCACATGATGAGACAATAATCAGTTGTATTTGCATATTTCCACTTAAATACTTAACCAGTATTTAAGCAATCAATTGTTAATTTAGACCAACTTTTAAAATGTTGTGTTTCTTCCTGCATGAAAGGAAATAATTTAAAAGCCACTATGGGGTCAGCCTACTGCTATTCAGCATATTTATCTTTGCTATTAGCTTTTTAGTGAAAGTGCTGCTTCTGTGTAGAGGCCACAAATCCTGTTTGTGCTTCCTGTTGCAGAATGTTTATTACACAAGCAGTCAGCAGCTCCACGTGGGTGTTCTGAGCCCCACGATCGACGATGATGACAACAGATGCCTGGTGGATGTGAACAGCAGGCCCAGGCTCATTGAATGCAATTATGCCAAAGCCAAGAGAATGAAGCTTTACTGGCAATTTACTCAGGTAATTCTTACCCAGCAGCCATTTCAGAAAGTTTTGAAGTTCTGTTTCTGTGAAGTGTGAGTAATCTGTTTATTAACGGAACAAACCAGATTTATCCTTGCTTTCTTTGCACAGAGCCAGGAAGCTGGTGTTTAGTTTTGATCCCATTGTCAGCTACTTCAGTAGGGTACAAAACTTGTATTATATTTTCTGAGTTCACCATGAATAACTTGTTTCTAAGGCAGAGTACTGTTATGGGGGAGGGAGGGGGAAAGGTTATTTCAGTGGAGTCAAATGCAAAGTAACCTATTTAGGAATGCGGAACAGAAATCTGTTCTGTTTGGTTTTTTTGTTTTTTTTTTTTTTTTGAGAAGTAGCTACTCAGAAATGATGGTAGTGGATCACTGGTGATGGCAGCCTCATAATGAGCTAGTTCTGCAGTTTCTTTTTTAAAGAGGCTTATTCTTTTACACATGAGTGTGAGAGATGCAGAAAGAGGCTCAAGGAAGGGCTGAGAGGTGCTTTCATAGTGATGAGAATGCTGATAGGACACTAAGGCTGGCCTGGTGTCCACATTCATAACTGATTTAGAAACCTAAGGGAGAGTAAAGAAGCCACAGAAGTTCTGGGGCTAGAAAACGGAGATAACACTTAGGGAGAACACTCTGGTTTAGCTAAGAGGAAATGACAGGATTACTCAAGGCATCTCAGTGTTTCCACAGAGGGGTATAGGTTACCCTGAAGACAAAACAAGTTCCATTGGTTGGAAGCCAAAGACAGTCAAATTCTGTTTTTCAAAGAAAGGTGAGTTTTTCCTAAGGTAAGTTTAACACAGTGGAACTTTGCCACGTCAGGTGCTGGCACACTGGTGAATCAATGAAATGAAATGACATTACTTTCTAAAACACATGCATGATGTAGCTTCTGGGACAAATGTCATAGCTAGTGTGAGTTTGCCTGGTATCACAGTTGCTTCTCTGCAGTTTTGAGTCAACAAATCTAGTTGGGTACTTCAGCCCACAGGCTGAGGCTCACCATTAAAAGCAATTTTTTTCCCTGCATTTAATTTTTCTGTAACATATATGTGGATTTGCAAATATCTTTTCTGTCAACTCAATAATTTCTTTAATAGCCATTATCCATATGCTTCAGGACATTTTTAATACAGTTAGTACCAATCTTGGTGCAGAAAGCATCTGGACATTAATCAGTAAAGCATAGTATTAGCTTATTTTGTATTTATACTTGAAAGTCATCTAGGTCTTTAGGAGGTAACTCTCAAGCAACAGATCTTAAATCCCTAAATTGGCCACTCAAGGGCAAAGTTTTAATTATATCTTCTCACAAATTTTAACACTAGTCTTTTCATGAGGGGAGTCTCACTGTTTCCATCTCTTGATTTTTTTATACCATTTCTAAAAGGTATAATTAAAATTGAAGAATATTTCAGTAACATTTTAGCATGGTCCACTTATCCAGCGATTGCACTGTATACCACAAAGTTTTGGTGACAATTAATGGTTTCTACTCCAGGACACTGTTGCTACTTCATAATACTGATTATGTTAGATCTTATTTTGGGGGCGGGGGGCAGCAGTAGAAGGCCTTGATAATTTAGCTATTAAAATCTTTAAAAATGGGATTTAGCAGCATTAGGATTGTTGCAATTCCATGTTCCAGCTACAGTCTCTCAATGGAGGTGCAGTGCTGGTAAACTCGGCTCTATGGCCTCTCTCTTCCTTCTGCAAAGGAACATCTCCCTGAGAGAAATGAAAGCTAATTAGTTATTTCTTCATGATAAATTAGGAGACAAATGAAATAGTTAAAATTTTTTGTTCAAAAAGGATTTTGCTAATACCCAGTACAATTAAAATGTCATTATTGCTCAACGGGGTACATTCTGTAAGTTAGAAGAAAGTTAATGAATGTAATCAGGGCTTGCCAAGATCAACTGATGAACTCCATTTGAAGTGCACCCATTTAGTTGGGTGCAAAGATGTATTTGTGTGACTGTCTTGGAAGTTCTCTCTAAAAAGACTCTTAACTTTTTAAAGCTCTGGTATTTCTTTTCTATATGTGCAGTGAGCAGGACTACTGTGAGTATCATACTGATGCTTATATTGTCTTGAAATTTGTGAACTATTAACTAAAATGTAGATGCCAGTTGTAGCCTTTTGTAGCACTTTCCTTTAGCTGCAGCTATGCTTTGACTTCTCTGGGTTCTTGAGCCATTCCATGGGAATGTCTGATGGTGTAGGTAAGTAAAAATACAGCAGTGCAAGTGGGGAATTGTCTCAGAAGGGGAACAGGAAACAGACTGACCACCCAAAGTAGGATAAACCAATTGAACTAGATTTCCCTGAGCAGCACAAAAATCTATATTTTCCCTGCTTTACAGACATTTATGGTAAATCAATTTGAATGAGGAAACACTGTAATCTGAGAGGCCCCACAGTAGTCTGTGGTGGGGCATGGGCAGCAGTCTGGTTGATAGAAAACTGTACAGCTTTTAAACAAAATATATCCTTCAGGTAACACTTTCCTCCTCCTTTGTACTGTGTAATGATAAGTGAATTCCACATGACAAAAGTAGAAGATGGGGTTATCCTCAGTTAGGGGACTCCCTGCTTCTGTAGATCTATTAAAGAATTATTAAATTAATTATAAAGTCATATTTTTTAGATCAGAAGTGTGTGTACACACACACACACACACACACACACACATATATATATATATATATATATCTGCTTGTGCATATATATCAAACTGGATTAATTTTTTTTATTTTATCTTTTAATTTGGTTTTCAAATTTCAAATTCCCTGGCTATCTTCAGTTGCAGGCAGTTGAGTCAGGCAGCCAGATGTCCACTGCTACTTTGCAGACAAAATTGTGGTTTGATGGGCAGGCACTTGGAGGGAATCACTACCTCTGGTATCTTTGTCCTGAACAGAAATGTGCATTGAGCATTCAAAGCTTGTAGTATGTGTTTGTATAATCAGGATCTATCTGAGCACATTTCCATCCTCCACAGTTTTGTACATATGCAATGAGACCCAATAAAATGTAGGCTTTGGTGGCATTCTTGCTTGCAAAGCTTCTTCAAGTGTTTATAACAGTAATTATGTCAAATTATGTAAATTAGCCCAGAAAAAGAGTCCCATCAACTGTGTGGTGTTCAAGAATTTTATTGTTCAGGTTGTTTGTCAAGTCTTCTCTTAGGGAAATGTTTGTTTTGGAAATACTTTTATGCTGGAATGTTTTCTAAGTGTTTGAAAGCTCACCTAGTTCAGTCTGTCTCACCACTTTTTCATTTAATCAGAAAAAAGTTAGAGCTTGTAGCAAAAAAAACCCAGTAAGCGATCAGAAATTAGACAAGGCAGAGAAGATAGAAGTAAGAATTACATGGTAGAAAAAAAATCAGAATTTTAGTACAATATGATTTGAAACATGGTCTCAGGGAAGCTGCTTTGGCATCATGAAGCATGAGGAAAGCAAAACCTCAGGCTGTGAGCTGGTTTTGGCGAGGAGCTGGTGCAGACACTGCTGGCAGCAGCAGCAGCTCCCATGGAGCCAAGTGCTGGCACAAAGCACCAGCTCAGCAGCATTTGTCACTGTACCCGTGCTCAGTGAAGCTGCTGGGGCTGCTGCAGTGATGGTGCTACAGGGTCTGGAAGGAGGCAGAGAGGAGGCTACGAGCTGTGGGAAATGAAGGCCAGAGCACCTGGGCAGGTGAGGCCTCAGGACATCCGTTGGTAGAAACTGCTTGTGACCATCATATCAGTTCTCTGATATGATTAGGTTTGTTGATGCTCTGGAGAAGCAGTTCATTCTCAGTGCTGCATTCAGGTTTTTCAGAGGAAAAATCCCAAATTTGCAGGATTTTAAGAAGTCTCTCAGTCTCCAATCTGATTTCCCAGGTTTAGTGCTGATGCAGAGTCAGTTGCCTAACCTACAAGTGAAATTTGTCTCTATGTACTTCACCTGGGTGGCCGCAGACCAGTTAGAAAGTTCATTTACCTGATTAGGGCTTCTACAGAGGCATAGCAAAGGCAAAAGGAGGAAGTTTTTCTGTAATTACTCTTTATCTTGAACTATCCTGTTTCTGTTTGGTTGGACAGGGATGTGACTATTCCATTCTAACCAGATGAGCCACACTCTCACTTTTTGCTGGTGTAAGAAATGCAACAGGGGAGAGCTCTGTGTAAAAAGAGGCAGAAGAAAGGAAACCAGGCTGAGCTAAAAACTTGGGATTAATCATTTACAGCTGTCTCATACTTAGTTAATTTAAGTAATTCAGCTTTCAGTGTGGTTGCCTTAAAAAGTTAGGGAGAATCTGCATCTATAGGGATGGACACTCACCACATCCTTCATGGGAGGGAGAAGATGTGCAGGGCCTGCTCTCAGCACTGTCCTGTTCCCATGTCTTCTGATAACATTGCTTGTGCATGGTTTGGAGAATTGTGATTCTAGTCACTGCTGAAGGTTTCCACAGGATGTCTTCCCATTCATAAATGCTTGGAGAGTGCTTTATGCTATGCCCAGAAACTGTAAAGCAAACTTGTTGCTGACAGCGATAGTTACAATATGTATTTCCAAAATATCATAGTAGGAATTGCTTGGGAAGGAAAAGGGAAGACAGACAAGCATATTAATTACTGAGTTGTTACACGTATTACTCAGGTAAATATGGGGATTTAGATCTTATTTAAATAGGTATTAGGTAATAGATAAGGAGATCTTCTGTTTAGCTGTATAAAGAAGGAATAGACCTTAAAGTTACTGAATTTATGTTTTGTTCCTCCTGAAGACTTTTGCCTTTAAATTACTCTTACCCACCTTTATCCAATGAAAATAAAGGTTGTGCAGTAGTACGTTACCCACCGCCACAGCCCAGAGAAGCATGGGAATGCAGCTGCATAGCAAGATTAAACTGGTGGGCTGCGAAGCAAGCAGAGAATCTCTGTACCAATTTCAGATTCACCCTTGCTGAGCACACAGAGTGCAGAAGCAGAGCCCAACACCATTATACAGCAGCCTAATTCTAATGTCCACTCCTGTTTTCATCCCATCCATTAGCCAAGGACATCAGTGTACAAGAGGGATTCATCTCAGCAGAGCTCTGTGTATCTAAGGGAACAGTGACCCCCATCCACTTCATCAGATTCTTCCATTGAGAGAGCCACAGGCTGGCAAAGCAGCATCATTGATTTATCAAGAGTTTGGATTTATGTGGTATTTCTAACCATGAGGGATGCAAACACTCTCAGTGTGTCCGTGTAGTTTAAGACATGCTGTATTGCTATAGAACTGTAATTAGGCAGTGCTGTTTGCCTGGCAGCTCAGAACAGAAAGGGATGGGGATCCTGTCAAAAGAGAGACAGACTTTGATCCTGCAGGAAGAAATAAAGAAAAACAGAACGAAATTATTCAATTAAATGAGCCAAGAGACTAGGTTAAGCCCTGTATTTTTATTGAGGCAATCGGATTTTTAAGTAACCAGTGTTGCCAAGTGTGGAGTTTTGAATCTCAGACATAAAAGAGCACTTCCACAAACCCCATGGCTCAGTTGTGGTTTAGAAGTCCAGTACATCAGCAGAATTTCTATATTTAGGTATTCTTTGCCGATTTTTTGATCAAACATTACCCCAGCTTGCCTGTACTCAATATTTGAACTATCTAGATAACTGCACAAGGTATTATAGCTGGAGGGTGAGGAAGCTGAACCATTGTTCTGCTTAGACATGAGAAAACTATAGTTAATGTATCGATTTGCATTTTTCTCTAGTAAATTGGTCCCTAACGTGTAACTTAACATTCGTGTCATATTTTAATATGACAATATGAATTTTTTAAAAAGTGTATTAAAATATTTCTTTTTTATTCACCATAAACTATGTCTTACTATAAGCCTATAAACATTTTAGTATCATTTATGCAGAATGGAATGGAGAAGTACAAAAATCTAAATGCATACAGGCTTTCTCCATTTTGAATACTCGACTGCAACTTAAATACAAAAATGTATATGCAAAAAACATGCACAAAAATATGGAATAGAAATATTACTATACAATATGGTGTTTTAAAAACTGATGTTAGATTTGCTTGGCAATTATTGCTAACTGATGCTAAATTTACTTATTAATTATTGCCGTAGCTAGTGATAACCAAAATTTCATTGTATCAGTTTAGTCTTCTATTTGGAGTAATTTTCTAGTAGAAAGTTTTAATCTTTGCAAATTGGTGTAGAACATGCCATCTAGAAAGTTGGTGTGAAGTACAGCAGTAAAACAAGCTTTTAGTGGGTGCATTTCAAAACTTTTCTAGCATATCACATTATACAGTATTTACTCTCCTGAGAACTACATTTAAGCTCCAAAGACACTTGTGCTGAATTAATTTGGAAGAAAGTTAACACATACCCGTGTTTTTTGTTCAAAACAGATACCCTATTTGCATATTTTAGCATCTAATTTTAAATGCCACATTTATTTACAAAGAAATTATTTGTTCGAGTTGCACATGATTCTTCCTAATTTCAGCTGTCCAGATAGGCTGCATCCAACAATTGTAGATGACAGCTGCTGCCAGGGCACTGCATGGCATTGTCATGTCAGGCATGCAAAACAATGGCCAAATCCAGAATGTCTCCTACAACTTGAGTGATAACCAGCACTTACCAAGTGAAGGGCCTGAGTTTCAGGAGGTCTGAACTCTGCTTTTGGTTCCTCCTTTGAAGTATTGCACCAATCTCTGCTTGGGTTCTGCATTCCCCAGCTGTGGGAGGGATGGAAGGAGTTTTGCTGTTATTATTTCTAAATTCGCAGCTGGAAACAAAACTCTGTCCCTACCAAGTCAGTAAAAGTTGCATCTTTATTCCCACTGGAGACACAAGCAGTATGTATGTAAGTAAGATCTGGCTACCAAGTAATCATCTACAGTCTGAGATAAGAAGATGAGAAAAATGTTCCTTTGGAAATCAGATAAATCAGGATGAAAAAAAATTGACAAGAAAAGACTGTTTGTTATTCAGTGAAATGATCAGGCCATCAAGTCTGGTGTCCTGAAACCAAGAGTGGTGACACTCTATATCAGACAAAAAAATAGATTATTTTCATTACTTTCTGAGTAAACTGCACAAGGTTTGTGCTGCAGCAGCAAGGACATTACTTTCCCAATATCAGTTATAATCAGATTCATGTGGTTAGTGTGGAAAAAGCCATTTTCAATAACTAGACACTGTGATCAGAGTCCCAAGGAGCCCAGCCTAAATCCCCGTGTTAGACTATGCAGATCAATTGAAATAGTGGTGCAAATTCATTTTCTAATTTTCTTCACTTTGCACTCAATTCATTTCTTAGGCCCTAGAGACTGGTATAATCATAAGCATATAATGATAATGCAAGTAGTTCAGTTTCTGGGTTAAAATGCATTAAGCCTCCTTCTTATGGAGCATTCAGATTAGAAAACTTAGATAAATTAAATACAACAAACACAAAAGAAATAAAATTGTCATTCAGTACTTTTGTTTTCCAAGGGAGTTATTTCTCACAAATAATCTCATCTAAACCCCATAAACCTTTGGAAATCTGTTAACATGTCTGGGAAAATATGAAAAACTTGGGTTTCCTAGATGTGCTAAAAGGAGTTTCTCATTTATCTGGCTGAAGAGAAGTAGCTAGGTATACCCTGTGCTAAGGCTGGTAAATAGCAATATGAAGTTGTGTTCTTCACATCAGTTGTGCGTCTGTACTATGTTAGAACAATATTTTCATCCACAGAGAGAAAAAGAGAAAGAATGAGGCAGTGAGGTGCTCCTAGGCATGAGTTACAGCTGCAAGATGTGAATGTGTAGAGGTTTGGACTCCACACTAGCAGCAAGACGTTGATTTGCTGCAGTGTGTCCAGAGAAGGGCAACAGAGCTGGTGACAGGTCTGGCGCACAAGGCTAAGGGGTGTTTAGTGAGGAGAAAAGGAGGCTCCTGGAGCCCTCATTGCTCTGGGTGAAGGGAGGTTGTAGCCAGGTGGGTGTTGGTCTCTTTTCTCAGTGATAGGATGAGAGGAAACGTGCCAGGGGAGGTTTAGATTGGATATCAGGAAAGGGTTGTCAAGCAGGGGAATTGGCTGCCTGGGGAAGTGGTGCAGTCCCCATTCCTGGAGATACTTAAAAGACATGTAGAAGTGGCACTTACGGACATGGTTTGGTTTGGTTCGAAACTGAGTGTTGAATTAATGGTTGAACTCAATGATCTAAAAGGTCTTTTGCCACTGAAACACTTCTGTAATTCTATGTACCGCAGTGATATTACTTTTATTAAAACCAAACAGGAAGGCAAAATCTAGGAATATACAATTTGCTGCATCACATATCACAAAATTAATTAACTGGATTAATTACCTCATCCAGAAGACTGCCCCAGGCAATGGTCAGTGCTTGCTGTTTCACAGAAATGAGCTCTGCTGTGAGCCAGCAGTTCATTATAAGTCCAAGAGGAGGATTCCCTTCTTGACCCCTGATTTGCTCTCTTCAAGAAGATTGAGGCTTGATTTGTCTGAATGATCATCTCAGTATGCCTAAAAAGAGCTATCAGCACTCTTAAAATTAACTCAGCCCATCAAAAACATCTAGTCAGTCACTGAATATTGATGTTTGAGACAATGAATTCAACAGGTTTCCTATAGTCTCATAAATCACCAATAGTTGTAGCAAATTTTTAATCTTAACACTCCTTTTTTCCTTAGAAACTTTGTTTCACAGGTATGCATACTTTTGAAGACTAAAGGGAGGTCCCACTAATTTTCATTCCCCTACTAAGCAAAGTCCTGTTCTTATTTCATGTTACTATATTTTGTAATTCCTCACCATCTGACTAGTCCATCACACTTCAAAGCATCTTTGTTGCCTTTCTCTGTCTTACACTTTAAACACCTTGAAGCAAGCCTAGATCACAGCAGATGAATCAAGCCTGAGTTGTTTGCAGAAATAATGTATGTAATCTCAGAAAAAGATAACTTTTCTGAGCTTTTCACAGAATGCAGTATTAAAACAAATAAAGCAAATGTCTCCAGCATTCCTGTCTTTTTTTTGGTTGTATCAAGATATTGTTTCACTGCACAAGCAGCTGTTGCATGGCACAATACATGAAAAGAAAGTAAAGAATACTGAAAATGCATAAATTACTGGATGGGATAAATTATTCCCTTCTTCCTGTGAACATTTTCTTATTGCTTCAACATCCATACAGAAGTGAATCACACAGAGGAAAAAAATGCCTTGTAATAATTTGAGTAATTTTCTTTAGGATTTAATTTGGTGTACTAACAGTCACTGAAAATTTACCCCAGTATTCTGGGGAAATGCTTGAGGAGATCAAGTGTTCTGTTTGGAGTGGAGATTATCTCATACACCTCACCATAATTCTTTGATTCAAATGTATCAAAGCAACAGCAAAGATTAGAGTTTCTGCCTCAAAGGCAGAGTGAACATGTAAATATTTGAGGTCACTGATTGAGGTCCAAATAGAAAATTAATTGAATAGAGAATACATCAATCTATAAAGTGTATGTGATAGGAGGCTGGATATACTTATTAACCTTTTAAGACCTTTTTCTGAAATATCTATGTTTAGGCAAGCATGTTTTTTCTCTTTCAGGTATAGTAACATGAGCTTTGATATGATGAGCAAAAAGCAGGTCTAAACTCTGGAAGGAAAAGTGCTAACTTTAGAGTAACTCCTTAAAAATAGCCGTCAATCTGATTTTCAGTAATGCTGACAACCTCCAGCGTTCATTTAACATCCCTCTTCTCTACAAGTGACCAGGTCTTATAAAGTGATCAGGTTTGGTAACTGTGCATCTACCACCCCCAGTAAACCAAGAAAGATCCCATAGAACAGTTCAGCAAAAACTGTCTAATTACTTTGCACAACGTGGTACTGCAAGGGTTCGCAGGCACGTCAAATGGTGTTCTTGGTTCGCAGGCATGTCAAATGGTGTTCTTAAGTGCCATATTATTGAATAAATTCTGCTTTTGTGAAAGACTGGGAAGGAAACCCCTTACAGACAGTAGAAATGCAGAAAGTGCAATAACTCTAAAGGAAGTCACAAGCATTGCTTTCCACTCTGTGTACTAGGATGTTGACTTGAGACAGTGGTAACATTAAAAGCACACTTATGAAGCACTTGATCAGTTTTCTGTGTGTCTGAGTACCAGCAGGAGCTGAGAACATTTGTGCTTCTCACAGAAATTGCTTCAATTTGCTTTGCAAAAACCATGCAGTTTTCAGTCAAACCTGTTCATGCTGACTCGTTCAGTCTATTTTTTACAGAATAGTTGACCTGCATGCTTATTTATCCTCTTGAGGCTTCTACTGCCATTGAGCTGTCTCTCATCATCAGTGATCTTAATCCTAATTCTGTTAAATTGCCCAGAATTCCTCTTGAAACTTGTTTCAGCCTACAGAATTATGCTTAATGTTTCATGATTAAAGACATTACTCTAGGCTATCAATTTTTGCCTTTAAATTGGAAAGTGGAGATCTTGCCTAGAATAGGGGAAGGAACCCAGATGGGCAACTCGCCTTTCACTGAGCATGAAGTGTAGTAACACAATAAACTCTTTTGTCAAGCATCCAGTAAATCCAATTATGAGTGTTTTATATAAGTTTGGATAACTGCTTACTATAAAAAAAAAAAAAAAGGCAAAAAATAATTAACTTAAAGGGCACCTTTGCCTGCATTTGGCTTTAGGGTTCCAAATGCTAATGATGACAACAGATTGCAGAAACCATTCAGGAATGCTGTAATTTGGAGGCCAAGCCAGTTAGAGGAGCAAAAGACAGTGTTAGCTTTTGATGCCTCAGTCCTGCCTGCTCAATTTTTTCCTGGAGTTACTCAGTTCATGTGCTTTAATCCTTACACAGCTCACTAGTTCAGGCCTTGCAAACCTGTATTAGGTGCACTGTCAGCAACCCAGAGCTGACAGGACAATAACACTGTCCCAGTCTTTGGCATATGAAGGAGTGGAAATGAATACAGTTAAGTAGAAAAATAACAGGAAATTTTAAGTAAGTACCATACCTTCCTTCCTGTACTTCAGAGCAGTTCTTTCATTTCTATGCCTTCTGAAAGCATCTAATGCTGTGTACACTGCACCCACTCTGAGGGCTGAAGCAGTGTCTCTGCACAGGCCTCTCATCTCTTAGAAGCAGAACAGCTTAGCTCCTAACAGGGTTTGAGCCTTCACTTTTCTCTTTTGTGGTTAAAAAAACGCATCTTGCTAGAAGCATCTGTGCTCTCTACAATACTCAATTCACACATATTAGCCACTACTTAATTTTGGTGTCTTTTATATTCCATACAGCAGCTCCAATGTACTCAGCAGGGTGGTTTTCAGTAGCCAATGCAGAGCACTTTCCCCACATCAAAATGAGCTTCCTTGGCTTTTTATCTCCCAATTCACTTGTTTCTTTTAAATAAAAGCCAGATTTCACATGAGGGCACATCAGAAAGAGTGAAGGAGTGTGAGGGGGCTCTTTGTATGTTGTTTTGGTTGCTTGCTTGTTTTGTTTTTCCTTAGGAAGGGTTTACACTTTGTTTGTGTAGCTGCCTGTATGAAAGTGTTTCTCATGAATACGTTTACTATAACACTTAGGTCTGCTCTACAAAATTCAGAAAAAAGGAAAAAACGTCTCCACTGTGAACATCCTCCTTCCTCTACCCCCAAATCCACATGGCATTTGGGCCCATTCAAGTGAATTCATTCAAGTGAAAGAAACCCTTAACCACTGAAACAAATGGGAATTAAGTAGAAAAATTCCAACTCTTTAAGTCTTAACACTGTGCCTTCCTCTACCTAACAGAGCTTCAAGTGCTGTACTTCACAAAAAAAAAATGGAGAGAGGGAATTCTGTTCCTCTCCTTATGCAAGTAAGTTAGAAATTACAGGAGAAGCCAAAGAGTACCATGCACAGAGTCATATCCCAAGTCCAGAAATCAGGCAAGTAATGGACCCAACTAAGTTAGTTTTCTAACGAGACAAAGTGGGACAACTTTTCCTGAACTTCCAGTGCAGGTTCTGAGCTGAGAATGTCTCAAGCACCAAAAGTCAGATGAGAGACAACCAATAAATGAAAGGTACAAAACTTGTTTACATAGCTAACAGCAACACAAGCACCTCCAGCATCAGTTGAAAACACAAGGAAGTTAATCTTGATTTTGGCTTTAGGCAGAAACACTTGTAAGGTGTAATTCCCAATTCCCAGTTTAAGCCAAGAGAGCTGAAGTGCCATGCAACACTGAGTCTACACAGTGGAAAACCACACTCTACAGCTTTCATCAAGAATAGAATGGTCATGTTATTATAGAAGAAAACAAGATAGCTGTTCCTTTCACAATGAGAAAATACTCATTACCTCAGAGTTTTATGTGAATAATCTAGTTCAGAACTCATTAAATTAACTTGGAGAAAAAAAAAAATCAACCTCACTACAGTGATCACTTGAAGGCCAAAGTAACCAAGGGAATGGGGGATAGAAAGAGATTGGTGGGGGGCTGAGGGGAGGATGTAGTGTGGATAAGAGAAGAAATGGCATATAATAAAGGATTGACAACATTTTCATCCTAGTTTCTTCAAATTTCTTGTATTTCATGCAGTGTTACTGCTTTTGGATAGTTTGGAGTTTATGCTCCCACCAGACAGCCAAATTTAACTACTGTTATTAATACAAATGTCAATAACAGTTATACAGCAGTGGGGAAATACAGTTTGCTCAGCATTTCATTATGGAAGTGTACTAAAATGCCTCTGCAAGCCTCTCTGTCTAGTAAAGTAATCAGTGGAAATTTTATTAAGGCTGCACATAGGCCTATCAGGAGGATTTATGGGAGCCACACATTTTGAGTTTTTGTGGATTATTCTAGAAATGGTCCCTCTTATCCAAAGCTATATTTAAAATGTGGAGCTTTCAGACCTAATTCTGTATTTCATTAACCAGGCCCAAAATGCTATTTTAGAAGTCACATTTTAGAGAAAGTTCTTGCTAAGCATTACTGGTGGGATAGGAGGGGACCCTCAGCCACCTGTCTGAATGAAGCAGGACCTGTACTGAATGGCACAAGTTGCCCTTGTCTGGGGAACAGCCTGCCCTGAAACAGCACACAGCCCTTCTGTGGGGGTTATGATAATATCCTTCCCAGTCCTTCCCAATTTATGCCAATGTCCTTCCCAGTTATGACTTTATAGTGCAAGGTATAATACAGACTTGAATTATACTTGACACACTATGAGGTGGTGGGTTTTTGTATGGAATTGGGTGTTTGGTTTGGGCTTTTTATGGTAACTATTTTTTTCCCATCGTACACATAAGCAATTTCAATGCTTCTGCTCTTTCTATACTTCAGGTGTACTAATCTGCACCAACTCCATTCTTTGATTTACAGATTAGATGAATAATTCTCTACAGAAGTCCAAGGTACTTTAGAGAAAGCCACTTCCAGACTCTACTCTGTGTATCTCCATGTATCTTGGAAGAAACCTCCCAGACACTGATGTGTGCAAGTTATCTGTTGCCTTCCTTAGACAAGAGAGAGGAGGAAAGAACCAACTGAAAACAGATTTAAAGAGGGGAAAATGTAATTTATGTTGCCTGCATGACAATTTAATTGTAATTGAGGTCTATAGTTATTTGTGTGATAGCAGTGATTTAAAGCTTGATGCAACTCAAAAATGAAGGCAGGGCTTTAATAAGGCAGCATTAAGCTGGGAATTGAACAGAATCAATACTGAGAATTAGCAAGAAAAGATTATAAAAGACATTTCAGTATTCAAGGAATAAACAGTTTTTACATTTTATCATTTATGCAGCATACCATGGCTGTCTTTTGCCTTATTTTGGTGTTCAGAAGTGCAGCAGAACCACAAAATCAGGGAACTCAAGCAAACAGGAAAGATTTTGACTTTTTTATGGTTAAAATGCATGGGTAGAAACACAGTTCAATTCCAGAAATCCCATTTGCTGAAATGGAAACCAGGCAATTGAGATTACTGCAAACTGCATCAGAGATTAAGCCAGCCTGTGAGAAAGGAACCTTCATCCCAAATCCAACACTTGTCACTAACAGGAAAGTTTTTCACAGTAGATGGACACTGGAATGTTCTATAACTTATATTACCCCACAGTAGCAATGCAACAAGGTCAGTGTTTAACTCAAAGATTTCTTTTTCTTTTCTCCCCAATCTTTACAGGGAGGTCCTATTCAGAACCGAAAATCCAAGCGCTGCCTGGAATTGCAGGAAAACAATGAAAATGAATTTGGATTTCAAGTGGTCCTTCAGAAATGCACTGGACAACGCTGGTCCATAACAAATGTCCTAAGAAGCTCGTCATTATAGCAGACTAAATTTTGTACCCATTTCTTTTGCTACTGTGTAGCAAGTACTGCATTGTCGCCTGCTGTACTGTATTCCTCCTGCTCCCCATCCCCCCAGTTCCTTCTCTCCCCTTTTTTGTCTCTGATTTGATTTTGTGAGTGTGTGGAAATAGGGTTTGTGGGCTGGAAATAAGAAGTTTTTATTTCACAATGATGTTTTCACAACATTTATAGAGATGCTGAATGACAGGTGATGAGTAGGCTATCCTAAAATATTTTACAACTGTAAATATTAAGCAAATGGAGAATATTTATATCTCGAACTTTTATTGAATAAAAAAGTCCAAACACTGTTACTGTGTAGATGTCTCCATGGAAATCCACTTGGAAGTTAAGTGCTGGTTTCATTGCTTTCATTGACCCAAGCCTGATCTCGGCATGTTGCTGCAGAGCATCAGAATTCTCCAGACTTTTGATAAAAAGTTCTACCTGCACACCAGTAGCTACAGCGAGGGAGGATTTTCTCCATTCTTCCTCTCCAGAGATCTCTTTAGGCCACTGTAGCTACTGGTGTGCAAATACAGGGGAAAGGTCTGGGGTGTGGAGGTGTTATGCCCCCAAGTATTTTTCCTCTCCAGTACCACTTAATAAAACCCCAGAGAGAATCCCAGGGCTCAAGTAAGGCAGGGAAGAGAATTTGTTAAAAAGAAGGGAAAAAAGATCCAAGAGAAAAGCAGCAGCTGCTGGAAGAAAACTAAAATATAAACCCTGACATTTTGCAGTGGGTTGGCCTCCATTTCAGTGGCGGAACTTTCCTTCCAATTCTTCATTGTTCTTACAACTCCTTTTTTTAAATGTAGTTGTTCCCTGGGTACCGCAGACTTGGATAAAAATGGCTCCATCCAAGAGAAAAAGGTATGAATTCACTCTGCCTTGAAGGAGGTGTGAGTGCAATTCGGTATCACCTCATCTCTGCTCAGACTGGTGAGGAGAAAAGATTTGATGAGGTAAACCAAAGCACTGGGATTACTAGAGTCTATTTCCAGCTGCTTTTATTTGTATGTAAATTCCTTCTCTTTTAGCTCCTTTCTCTTCTCTATTTGTTCTTTTTATTCTGTTTGCTACCTTAAGCAACAGTCCTAACCTGTTTTGGAACTGGTTATGTGTCAGACTGTCTTTTTACAGACCAGCTTCACGTTGAGGATCAGCTCACAGCATTGCTTCCTGGGGCTGTTCAATAAGCCTTGGGCCACATTAATTTAAGGTATTCTAATTTCTGCTATATATATATATATATCATATAGATAGATGTATAGTTACCATACATCTATTTCTCAAAGAGGAAAACCCTGAGCCTACAATGGGAGAAAAGTCATAGAGGTGGAGATGGGCTGAACACCTGACCTTTGACTAACTTTGGAGGCCTCTTTGAGTAAAAAAACACACATCAAAATTAAAATTAGAATGTAGACTCATTTTGAGCACTCCCTAATTCAACCATTCCACATGAATGGGAAAGAAACTACATGTTCAGTCAGAAAAAGCATGGAACACATTTAGAGTAGCAGGAGACAAACTGAGCTTCCTTCCAGCAAAGACACTTCGGTGCATGGAGGTGCAGCCAGGAGGAAAACACAAATAGTGTGGACCAAATCAGTCTCCTCTTGATTTCTACAGGCTTGCTGATGTGGGCCTTCACTTTTTGGTCTGGTGATGTTTTTATTTATGAACACTAGAAGGAGATACTTGGCAAAGACTTGAAAGAAAGGTGCTGAGCTCTGAATTGCTATATTTCGTGCCATAATGAGTGTCCTGTGTCTGGAATCTGCCCAGAGAAGATTGGAGTTACTCCTGATCACATTGCAGCAGTGCTGATGCCCATTGCCAAGTGAAAAAAAAAAAAAACAAACAAACCCAAAAAACCAAAAAACCACACCCCACCCAAGTGAACCACATCATGGTGCCAAACCACAGAGTCATAGAATGGTCTGGGTTGGAAGAGGCCTTAAAGATCTCTAGAACCAATGCCCCCTGCCATGGGCAGGGACACCTTCCACTTGACCAGGTCACTCAAGCCCCATCCAACCTGGCCTTGATCCCCCCCAGGGATGGAGCATCCACATCTCTGGACAGCCTGTGCCTCATCACCCACACAGTAAGAAAATTCCTCCATATATCCAACCTAAATTTCCCCTCTCTCAGTCTGAACTCATTGCTCCTTGTACTAGCTCCCCTGTTCTGTGCTGTATGGCCAAGCCTCCCTGCTACACACCAGCTCCAAGGCTGCTGCTTCCCTTGAATCCCATGGGATCTTCACTCAGGAACACTTTTCTTCAACAACCTTACAGGGAATCCCTCAATGGTGACTGTGGATTTAAATTTGAGCACTTCAATTCTGGTAACTACAGCAGAATTACCAGAATAAAACTTCTTGGTGGGAAACCGTATAAATCTGGATTTGAAACATTACTTTATACTGCAGCAATTTGGCTATAGGTAAAATGCATGATTTAGAATACACTTTTCCCTTTGTTTTTTATCATGGAGCAAGTATTTTTATGTGATAACATAATAAAAGGGAAAGGGGTTTAAATCTGTGGGTAAGCCTACAAAAAGGGTACAGTAGAAATTATGAGTGTACCATTATTGTGCTCTGAGGCCTCAGGTCTCTGAACAGACTTTCTCTGACAAGCGTCTCAGAAAAGCACAACAGCACAAGTAGAACTGAAGGATGTGGCCACATTTCACTGGACACTCTTAGCAATGAACTGCCTCATCACTACTTTTTCAGCTGCACAAAAATTACACAGATAGAGGAGCACTGCCTCACACTGTCAAAGAGAAAAAATAATCAAAAGTACCAAGTGGAAAATAAAACTCAACTTCACTTTCTGGAAAACTATAGAACCTAATTCAACCATCAGTTGCCTCAAAAGGTAAAAAATATTCTCTAACAATAACTGTTTGTATTTGGGGGGTTTTGATTGTTTTAAAGAGGAAAAGCTAGCAAAGAATCCCATTCCAGAAGTCATAAAACTCCTTGACTGAGTCTAGTCGGAGATGAAGATGACCAGAAAGATCCAGTCAGCTCCCTCTTGACTGCTTGACAATTATTCCTATATATTTTGATCAGTCTTTCTTGACAAATAACAGTACACCTACCACATCTACCAGCTGATAAGGATATACTGGCAATTAAAGGAAACATTACGTTTCAAGAAACCTTAAGCTTTCTTCCTACAGTACTTCCTCCTTAAATATTTATGGACAGCAAATATCTTCTCAGGTATCATTCCCTTGTACCAGGATATCACCTGCAGTGATTTCTCAAGGTTTCCCACTGTGTTCTCTCACCACATGGGGCAAACTACCAAGGAGGACAGAAGCTGTGCTGGTGACATGAGGACAGCATGCAGAGCATTTCCACATCCTTAGGGAGAAGGTGTTAGGGTTTGGCTTGTATCAGAGATCCCTATGCAGTGCTTCTGGAGATGGGCTGTACAGTCTTCAGAAGAGCTCAAGGTTCTAGGAATTTATTCATTTATATGTTTATATACTTATTTTTACAAAGCTACAGTTATTCAGGGGCACGGATTACCGACATCATACCCATTCATTCCCAACTGGAACTCTGACAGGAGAATTCATGATTATCCTTGCCTGCCTGATCTTTCCAGGCTTGCCAAAATCAGTTGGGAGTGACTGTGCAGAGTACAGTTTAGGATTGTTCTCTTTTGCTGTGGAAGAGGCAGGTTTTTTGGTTTCATCTTTCTGAAGGACCAAAATTTCATCCTTCCAACGTCATGTATCTTTTTCTGTGTCTTTTATAAACAGAAGTTAATCAGTTAAAACTAATCACTGAGCCTTTTTGTATATGTTAATCAAGAGGTAGTTGCAAAAATGACCAAAATTTTATCCTTCCAACATCATGTATCTTTTTCTGTGTCTTTTATAAACAGAAGTTAATCAGTTAAAACTAATCACTGAGCCTTTTTGTATATGTTAATCAAGAGGTAGTTGCAAAAATGATAATTAAGCAAGGAGCTGTCATATGTCATTTTATACTGGGTAGCACTGAATACTTAGCTGGAGATATAAAGGGAAACAGATTTTTTAAGGTCATACTTACATTTTACAATCAATATAAAAAATTTGTAAGCACAATTTTGCTTTCAGACCTAAATTACTTGTATTTGTGTGTATATATCTCTATATCATCAAATACATGTAAATTTATATCTAAAACATGAGCATGCATGTACACAGATGGTTTACTGGCCAAACACAACAGAAGAAAAATTACATTAAAGTGCACTTTATCCAACTACAGTCTTTAAGACATGCAGATAAGACACCAAAATGTCAGGTTTGGTTCACAATTACATCACTGCTGCACAGAACACGTTCAGCACTACATCTATTTTTAATGCTGACAGAAAAAGCAGAACACATGATCCCTTTTTCAGCATTTTTTTCAAGTGAATGTTAGAAGTTTTACACAGTAACTTCTCCAATCAGAATACAAAATAGCTGTGTTAACACGGAGGCTCAGGAGGCAATTAGCAAGGCTTTTGTCTAACAGTGCACTCTCAAACTGATTTGCTAAATTTTCCCTCTGCTACAAACCTTGCTTTAAAAATACTTAAAAGTACAAAAGTTGAGTCTCAGGTCTGTCATTCATGGCTATATTCTAAAACAGCAAAGCAATGTATTGTTGTTTACTGACTAACATTAGCTTTGCATTGTCAGATGAAAGTGACTATTTTACCTGAATTCAGTCTTGTTCTGAATAGTCTGAGAAGAATTTTGTGATAAGCCATCTGAAAACTTTCTAGCACTACAAAAACATACTTTTCATGGTAATATATTTTTTCCAGTGAAGTAGCCTCATTTGAGGTGCATATATGAGGACAGAATTTTTCTATTAAAGAATATCGTCTGAGATGTGAAAACAACAAATATATACTAGTTGCAAAAGGCCAAAGGTGCATGAAATTTTCAACTTTTAAAAGGAAGGAAATTGAGTATTCTAAATAAACTAGACCACAGTTTAGAAGGTGGTGACTGCTCTGACCTAAAAGAATTAAGAGTTCAGTTCAGCCTTTAAACTATGCTGACATTCTTGATCAGAAGTCTGTGTGGGTGGTAGTTTTGGGCTTTTTTAAATAAACAATAGCAAGTAAAATTTTTAAAATAAAGATTCTTTCTTACTGCTAGAGAACCAAAGCTCCTGTCAGCACACACAAAGAATGTTGTGAGCCTCAGCTTGTCATTTGGACTGATATTCCCTTACCTTCTCTCATTGCTAAAATCAGTTTATTTCAGTGTTTTATTTCCCCATCTGCTCTAGAAGTGGCATACCAACAGCTAACCTCAGGAAGATCTGCCCTTTTTCTGCAAACACAGATCAGAAATAACAATATTTAAGTGCCCGTAAGTGCCAGTTATTCTCATACCAGTTGTGAATATTTTACTGCAGATGACAAGTGCATTCATTCCAATTCGAAACAAATCACCAAAGACTACATTCTTATTTTCAGCATCTGTTAATAAGGGTTTTCTGTGCATCATATTTTTGTGATTTACCATTATTCTGTAGCTTTCTATATTCTCCTAGACATTGTTCAGCTATTATAACAAGAAGTATCACTTGAGTTAAATGCTCTGGAAATGCTCACAATTAAAGAAGAGATTCTAAAAATATGTCCCAAACATGTCCACAAGATCACCTTGAGTAAGCACTAACAATCACAAGAAGGATCCTGTGCACAAAAAGGATCTTGCCAGCAAAGTTGGAATCTGAGACCTTTCTAAACAGTAGAAAAAGTACAACACAAGCACTACAAAGACAAGAATTAAAAGTTATCGTATGGACAGCACTTTCCGAAACAGGTCTTGTGCTTTAGGCATTTTTGCTGACCATATCTCATCAGATCTGGCAGCCATTCAGAGAGAGCTTCTTTTATTAACAGTTGAAGAAAGATCATCACACTAGAGAAGTGAATAACCTTGACTTTTAGTGTTCCTCACATGCTTTGCTATTGAGCACTTTTTACCTGGGTACACATTACACGAGAGAAAAAAATACTACCAAACCACAAAACCTGTAACAAAGTTAACTTTAAATTTCTGGCAGGTATCACTTTTCTAATCTGCCTTACTTTCCTATTCTTAGAAAACAGAGTCTAAATTTCAACTGAATAACTTGGAAGCCACACTGGCTGACTATGTGTGAGATACCTGATCCTTCTTCCTGCAGCTGAATGCAATGTGTAACACCTCCATTTTTCTAACTTGTGTGTATTGTGCCTAGGCACTTAAATGTTATATTTCTGTGTATTTAGCAATCAACAAAGTTAAAGTAAAAGCTTCTCTTACACCCAATTTTTTTAGCAGAGAGACAGAAGTATTCAAAGTGCCAGTTCAGACTTGAATCAGTTCATATTTAAATAATTTTATTGTTCCATAGCATGAATTCCTCTGCTTGGTCTCACAATCATAACTCCTGTCAAGGATGGCAAATTTAAATAATTCTTCTTGAAAGTAAAGCTTTCAGGTATTAAATACTTAGACCAAATTTTCCTGGGAGAGATTGAATCACATGGAAATTTTATCATCTGGAAAGATGTGAAAAGAATACTGTGGATCATATCTAAGCTCCCACAAGTCAGGTTTTACTGGTGTAGTTGCAGAAGCCTGTCTGTTCACTTTGACTTTAGTTTGTCTGCAGATGTGGTCATTTACTTTATGGAAAACATTCATGAAAGGTGAATATTACCCGAGTCAAATTAGCTTGAGAGTTATAAATTTCTCTTGTATATCAATTTTCTGTGGGGCAGCTTGCAGTGACACACTTTCCAGGAGGAACATGGTTATAAAAACCTGCCCCTTGATTATTAATTGCATTGTGGCCTATTGATCCATGCTGTTCTTTTACCCCAACATAATGCCTTGTACTGTTAAGGGCACAGTAGAATCAGCAGATTATTAAAGATTATTACATGAGTCAGAGGTACAGGAAAATTAAATTTTCTAGCAGATTTTGTTGTGCCCTGTGTTATACTCAGAAATAGCACCTGTATTACTCTTGCTTTTTAAAAACTGAGCAGAAATTCCTTTGGCAAGAATGATACTGCCAAGAGTTTCCTGTGAAGTAACAATGATTCTATGCAACACCTTTCTGACCCCTCCTGGTGCTCCATTCTTGGAGTAATAACAACCACCAAAACCAGTGTAAAACAAAGTTGACAACTATAAAAGGAAACAATGAACTGGTACAAACACATCTCAGAAAAAATGAGTTGAAGTCGAACATTGGCTTGAGGCCAAACAAACACTCACAAGTTTGCAGGCAAGCTGCAGATAAGCATCCAAATGCAGCCCTAATTTCACAACTGGAAGATGGGAATGTATTGGACTTGAGGGACTACTCAAAGAGATAACACAAACCTTGCTGCAGAGTGTTCTTCTATTACCCATTAAGCACACAGGCAACAGCTCCTGTGTGCCTCCTGTCAGGCCTTCTGAGCACCCAGAGCTTTGGAAAAGTGTCCTGGTGCTTTGTCTGCCTGTGCAATCTGTCTGCATTTATGGGCAGCTCTTGCTTCCCTCTCCCCTAGAGAAGGGTGAGGTTAACTTAAAACACATTACTACAATCCTCATCCTACTCCTCAGCAATGGGACATCTCAGTCTCCCATTCCTTCAGTCACATGCAGCTGAGCAGAAGAGATTTATGCTTCTCCCAAGCAGTACAATAGAAATACCAACAAAGATGTTGCAATAGTTGCCATAACAACTGCTTTTAACTGGAATAGGAGTAAGGAATACAATTTATTTTTGTCCACAAACTAACAGTGTGTTCATTATTGCTAAGCAGACCCTTGTAAAGAGCTGAATTCTTTTAAAGCTGTTACCCTTGTGGATGTATTTCAGATCTACCTTTTACTCTTCAGAATAATAACAATTCTAATTAATAGCCTAAGTTCTGGTATATCTCCAACTTCCTGCCCACATATAAAGCCCAAGATTCTTTTCAACAAAATTATTGAAATAGAGATAACATCCACTTGTATGTAGAAAACATCACTTGTACTTCACAGGTGGTTTGAGTCCATGTTTATCTTAAAGATAAGTTGTAGTGATCAGTAACAGCACAAAGCAACAGTGACCACAGAGATCAAAATATTTTTCTGTATCTCATTATTCACCAGTCTATAAAAAGGGGACAAGGGCCTGATTTTACATATGTTGTCATTTTTGAAGACTGCACTTTTCAGAGATTCACTTGTTTCCAATCCACTCTACACAAACAGGGAAAGCTATGACATCAGCTGGTTTGGCCTGAAACACCTGCTGGAGACCAGGAAGGGAGAACCATGTACAGCTGTGGCTGCAAACACTTGTAAAGGGCCAGAGAGAGAACAGGGAAGAGAAAAAGGGTTGTTGGCAAAGGGTGCAAGACACACAGGGGTGACAAATCTGTGCCTCAAAGTGCAGCACCTTGCATAAGACATGTGGAGTGACAGACTCATAGATCAGAAAATAAATCACTGTTCTTAAGGTAGGGGGATTCTGCAATTGTTCAGCCTTACCTCTTGCCTAGCAAGGCAGGGTGCTGAAAATACAGAGAGCATAAGATAGGAAGTCCACTTTAAGATGACTGAAAAACTTCCAGCATATGGGAGTGTGGGGTGGAGAGAGGAGCTGCGCACAGATGTTCACAAAGGCTTGGAAGAGCACAACATGTTTAATAGCTGGTCACAGAGAAATCAAGCTAGCACAGCATTCTGGTTATTTATTATGTTGTTTAAAGTCCCAAATGCAATTTTCTGTAATTATCTTGCAGATATTTTTAGTGCTGCACTCTCTCTATTCTTAGCATCTTAGGAGAGAAGTAATTCCATGTCCTCTAGAAACTGCAAGCACCATAGCCGCTGGCTACGCACAGTGAGGATCCAGCTGTTTTTTCCAGCTGTTACTGGAAATAGTAAATGTCACAGTTCTGCAAATATCCATTCTGACAACTTGGTAATTTGGGGCCAGCCCTGCTCCTCCCACTCCCACAGATGCTCAGATAACTTTGCACCAGTGCTGCCATTCTTCACACAATAGAACACCATTTTCATTTTTTATTGTTTTCTGAAAACTGGTAATTTTACACAGCCTATGCATTCAAGTATAACTTCCTCTAGGAGAAATTCCCCAACAATTCACCCTAAGGAATTGTTTTATGGGATACATTATAACTTATCACTCTATATATTTACATAAAGCAACTGCTGTATGCAGGGAACTGTTTGCAAATGTGTGTCAAGAGACAGTACCACAGCCTGTGTGAGCCATCATTTCCTACAAACCCTAGTTCCCAGCACCCAATCTGATGGACACCAAGAGCTGATAAAAGGTTCCTCAGCTTGTCTGGATTTAGTCTGGCTGCTGTCCAAGGTGCATTCACAGGCCAGATTGCTTGTGTTATTGCCTGATACAGCAAGAGCACTGCATAAATGCACTTCTGTGAGCTCTAGCCCCTGAGCATCCAAAATTACCTGCTTCTAAATACTGCTCTGTAGCAATGCATTCAGAGCAGCATAGTCAACATAACTATTTCCAGCTCTTTCATCACATTTTTACAAATAAGCAATACACAAATTGTTGTTCTGAGTTTTCCTAAAGACAAGCTGGGCAAGAACCCAGGCTGGATGTGAGGATTCCATCTCTAATGATATTACATAATTATGTCTCTAATGATGTTACAAAATTATAATATAAAGCATTATAGCTATTTGAACTTGGCAATCATTTACTTTTTCAGAACTAATACCTTGTAATTGCTGATAATTTTGTCACAGCAGCAATTTCACCAAAACACTAGCCTTTATTTTATACTATTATAATGAAGTGTTTACATTTACCATAAAAATAAAAATAAATTACCATTCACCAAACAAAAAAAAAAGGGCACAAGTCAATGTTTCAATCTTGGAATTAAGAGACTGGATATAATTAGGCAAGGGAAAGAAAAAAAATAACTTTTTAATCTTTCCTTTCCTAAATTAAGACTGCTCATAAAACAGCAATATTATATGACATTATATAGTTTAAATTCTTCAGTTATTTCTGGAGAAGCACTAATTAGGTCTCACTTACTTTGAAAATAAATAAATAAATGTAAAGTACATTATCAAACTCATTATTTTGAATACCTTTGCAGACCTTGACAGGTGCTCAAGCTCCTTGACTTTTTAGACACTCTTTTCTATTGGCCAACATTGCTTTCCAGGCTTTCAGTGAAGCAAACTTCTGACACTTGCAGGTGTTCGTATGGGGAAATTTTTAGTCTACAAGGAGTTTCAGAGAAATTGTAATGAAAAACTCAGTAAAAGTTATGATAGTACACCAAGAAAATAAAAATTTGGACTATTTATGAAGCAGAAAGGATCTGCTTCATTTCAGTGATTAGTGGATTAAACACTGAATACCGCTATGACCATTATACAGGTTTTGCTTAGCACATGCTCTTCTTTGTAGAAAGAGAAATATTTCTGCTGCACCTGGCTCCTTTTTTAAGCTTCAGCTTCACCAAAAAAATGTCATGGGTTGACCCTGGCCCAATGCCAGTGCCCCCATGAAAGCACATTTTCCCGAATGGTTACTGTGAGATGTGACCCAAAATCCAGCAAAGCAGGCTCCATCATCTCAGGGGTAAAGGAATAAAGCTTTATTACATCTACTATAAACACAAAAAGAAAAGAAAAAAAAAACATACACACACACAATGTCTACAATGGAAGTTTTCAAAACCACTTCTCCTTCCTCCACCTTCTCCCATCAACACCATGAGTCAAGGCTTTACCTTCCCAGTCCAGTAACCACCCCTCGAACACTCAATTCTCTGTCCAGTACCATCTCTCACTCTACCACCTCCCAGGTCATCAGGAGAGAGGAGTCTCCCTCTCGCACCACAGGCCTCCCCCCGGAAGCACAGTCGAACCCTCCTGCGCTTCCATCGGCACACCTGGCAGCCATCCAGGGAAAATCTGCCAGGGTGCAAATCTTCCTTCCATGTTCAGTGCTCTCACCACTGACCATGGATCCAAACTGCTTCTTGGGTGTCCTTTTTTAAGGATGCTTTGCCCAGTTCCAGAAGAGTGACAGTCTCACATTTGGGACAGCAGTCCCCCCCATATTCTTTCCCCTGGGGCCTGGGGCTCTCAGGAACAGAGATCTCCTCATCCATCTCTGTTCCTTCCACATCTTCCTCTGACACACTGCACTCCTCGTGGCTCCCAGCCATCGCCTCCCCCCGGAAACAGTCTCTGAATTATAGAAAGAAATAGGCTCTGTCCCGTGGCTATGCAAGAGAAAAGTCCAGCCAAAAGCCACTCCAATCATCTCCTCCATCCAGGACGCTTCCCATCCTCTGCTGACATTTTCTTACGTACTCGAACTTTCTCTCCACTTGCTCATTTCCATCTAGCTCTCTCTCTTCTTCAGATTAGGGAGGATTAGTGCTTCTGTGGCTTCCATTGTCCAGGAAGGGGTTAAAAATCTCAGCTGCTGTCTGCCAGAACATCTAACTCCCACAGCTGGCTGACCGCGGCCGGGCACCTGCTTCATTCCCTGCCCTCCCCCTTCTCCTCCTCAGCCCAAGGTGCCAGCACAGATAGCACACTTGGAGCTGGCACAGACTGTCTCTGTTCCTCTCTCTGGGGGGGGGCCTGCCCAAAGCATCCCAGGGTCCCTCAGGGCCCCGGCCGGCCGCATGGCTCACCCCCTCCCCCACCCAGCCGGAGCTGGGCAAGGGAGGTCAGCTCTGATCCCTCGCTGGACCCAAAGAGGAAGTTCCCCTGGGAATGCTCTGCTTTTAACCCCTGTGTGTTTTCAAGGCGTGTCCAGGTTCCTAGTGGCCACCACAGGTGCCAATATTCACCTCTGGCCACTGATTGGTTTGACCACCATCTTCCCAAGAAACTTCCTTCCTAGTCAAACCACCACAGGTACAGAAGTATGGGATGTAATTCCTGAAGATGTGACTGGTTATGTTCTCTGAACTTTCATATTAGTTCAGTCACTACTCAAAAACAGCAGGATGAGAAGGTGTGCCTGTTTTCCCTTTTGTCAGCAATTAACACCACTCACTCTGAAGTGGCAGTTACATTAAATAACCTTCCTTCCCCAGGAATAAAAGCCCATTTTCCCCAACTTTCAGGGGAGTGATTTTCCTAAACACCTTTTTGAAGTAGACTGGCAAGGGTTTTCCTCTCTTCAGTGTACTTTATCACAGTGTTTCTAATTTATTGCAGTGGAACCATACTTCATGAAGAAAAATTGGAGCCACCGCTGCCACCATGCCTGCTAGCCCACAGGAGCTTGGTGCAGCACTTTATCACAAGTCAAAGGTTTCAGAGGACCCACTTTAAACACAGCAGCAGCATATTCCCATTGTTATCATGCCAAAACATCTGTTCATCAACATTACTGGTATCCTGCAAACAACACAAGCTAGAGAACAGATACTGTGGCACTGGCAGGTGGAGTGCTGTGCTAGAGATGTGGAAACTCCTCAGCTGGTCTTTTTTCAAAGGCTAATTTTGCCCAGAGAAACAAAAATCCATGCTGAGGGAAATACCCATCTCAGCTATACTATGGCTAATTTGCCCCCTTTCTATTGACTCTGGGTGTTCTCAGTTCTGATCATCTGGACGTCTTCTAAAGCCCTCTGAACAAGTGACCTCACAGTGATTGTCAGTCATCATATCTAACCTCAGTCATGATTGGAATGGTTACTATGCTGTGCATACAATGCCTTTTAAGTGAGCATTTAATAAATTATTTTCCCCTCCCACTCCAGTTAGATGTTTGGCTTGGATTTCTAGCTGAACATCTTGAAACAATAGTACTAAAATTGCTGACTGCAGTTTCTTTACCGTACAGTGGGTAGTTGCCACATAAAATTAAAACGGCGAAGAATTTCAATATCAGTTTTAAGGCAAGTGTGGATCACATCCTCAGCACAGGTCCACTTCCCTGTCAGGTGACTTAAGTATAGCAAAGGATATAATTAATTAATTAATTAATTAATATTTGAAATAGAAAGCATCCTGCATCCTTTTCATACAAGAAGAAGCACAGGCAGAAATACTTCAAAAACCAACATATGACCTGCAACTTGAATATGCTCACTGATAGGGCCCTTCTTGTTGGAGGATTTCAAAGCTCTCTGCAGATTAAATGCCTTTGAGTTACATCATTAGTGTTGCCATTTGGCAGAGGAGTTAAGCAGCTTCCCCCCAGTCATGTGCAACAGCAAATCTCTACCAGCAGCAGCCAGTGAAACATTTTCAGAGACCGAAATGGCTGCTGTGTCTAAATGCCATTTGTGCATCTGAGTACCTTCACCAGTAATACTCACCACCTGCTTATACCAGTGCTTTAAAATCCTGCCTAAACAATTGATTAGTCTTTATTACATTCCCATGAAATAGGTAATTTATTTCTATTGTACAACAAGTTAAAATGAGGCATAAAGAAATATTTTGTCCAGCAATGTATGAACTAGTCCAGTATAAGAAATTACTAGACCATGATTTTTGAAGTGTATGTTCATTTTAAATCAACATGAAGACACTACCCTACTATTTTAATATTCTCTCCAAACATGTAGGTGTTGAGTTTCATCTACAAACAGTGAAACATGATTTTAAGGGAAAAAAAATCGGCAAGGTAATCCATCTGACTACTAAAATACATGCATACTGTATTATGCAGCTAGAGTATAATAAAACTATATTTTGTTAGGATAAGAGGCAAAGAAGTTCATCCAAATCCATTGCACTGGGAAAAAGTGAAGCAGCACAGAATGATGATATGCTTTGCTGTTAATGGGAATTAAAACCAGACAGGAGTATAGCAATAAAATTTGGCAAGTTTCTCCTTAAGAACATAGAAATATGTACCCTAAACAGTTTTTAATTTTTGTGTTTTTTGGGGAGATGGGGGTGCGCGAGGCCTGGGAGTAAGGCAGCAGAAAGAATAGAGAAATAAAGTTGCATGCTTGTATGTTTTTGGGAGATATTTTATATATCAAATAATATATAAATAAATAATGTATATATTATTTATTTATTATATAATAAATAAATAAAATATATATAATATAAAAATATTTTTTAATATGTATCTATATATAAAATAATTTTCATTTTTTCTCTCCTAGATCTAACCCAGCAGACAAAAGCCTTTAAATTACATAAGAAGCACATGAAAGCTGGATTTGCACTGCAGACAGCTCAAGTTCTAGGCACCTCCCACTCATCCTGTGCCCTCCTGGCACTGTGAGCCAGCACTGCTTTGTCTCAGGAAGACTCTATAGATCTGTCAGAGGAGCCCTGCTGGGAAGGTGGGATTTACATGTGAAACACAGATCTGGAGAGTTCTGGTAATTTCCAGAAGTGACAATGGTGTATTATTCATTGAATTTTGCCTTCTCAGGTCATTCAGTCCAAGGAGAAACACTTCTAATAAATATTATTGCAATAGCACTCACAGAACACACATTCTTCTACAAGTACATAAGGAGTCATCATCCTTGCTCTGAGGAATTCACAATATGTAAGGCACATAAAAGCAAAGGGAAAGAATAGCACAAGCACAGATAATGAAGGGCAGTGGCTGATCTCAGGAGTTCTGTTCATGCAGGCAGGCAAACACATGCACAGGCAAAAATCATCCCTGCACTTACACTTCTAAATAACTATTATCACCTGGGAGATGGAATAAAACCAGAAGAGTATATCAGCCCAGATGGTGACAAAAAAATGAACCTTTGGGAAGATGTTTCAGGTTCAAAGAGAAAGCAAATTATGATTGTAGCAGCCTGCCAAGAAAACAGTAGTAGTTCTACTGAATGTGAGGAGGACTAGCAGAGATAAAGCTGGCAGAACCTGCCTGACAGAATCTAGAGGCACTTGTGCATTAACAAGTCTTTATACTGAGAAAGCCAGGCTGGAATACAAAGACACAACTTGCATTAAACCAGGATGAGCAATTCAGGTACTGGCATGATCAAAAGGAAATTATTTTTCTCAGAGTAGGCTTTCGGAAGAAAAGGTTATTTGTGTCTGCTGCAATGGGGTGACAGGCCAGAGGATGAAGTGAAAGAGAGCTTAAAGTTCTCTGGTTTCTAGGGATACAGGAGAAAGACAGGAGAATAAAAAGCTGAAAAGCAGAGGGAGAAAATTCTTTAATTCCAGCCTGCTTTTGTTGTTGTTTATTTTAGGTTTTGTGGAGTTGGGTTTTTTTTAAAAGATGAAAAATTGACAAGATGCCACTGGCTCTTAAAATAAAAGATTCCTTTTCCCCTCTGGTTAAAGCCTGTATTCAAGTTCCTTTATGTTTAAAAACTACAAAATTGCCCCAAGACTACCCCAGTTGTGGGCTTCTGGCCCCAGTTGATGTATTTGCATTTGTACTGGGCTCAATAATCAGCTAAAAAATAGAATAGCAATGTGAAGAATGTTGGCCAAGAATGCACAAAATTTATGGGAAAAAATGTAAAGAAAATGGAAAAGAGATTAAGGTGAGTAAAGGGAAGTAAAGCATGGAGCAACTACAGGAACACATGAGCTGCTTGTCCCAAAGAACAAGTGAGGCAGGAGCTCGAGGTGAGGGATTGGGCACTGAAATCTGTGAGAGCTGATGGTGCTCTTCTATGAGAAGAGAACGAGGTTCTGAGGGAGAGGATGGCTGTCCAGTCTAAAGGAAACATTATAAACAAAATTTTTAAATGTTCAAAAGAAAATAAGTAACAAAAAAATGTAGTTCAAAATCTAGTTTATACCACCTTGTACAGTTCTAAGTGCTAGTACAGAACTTTCTAAGAGATAACTTTGTGCTCCCCAGATAAAATGAAATATCTGACTAATTTTTTTTTGTCCATACACAATTAATAACATGCAAAGATATGATAGGACTGAAGGGAAAAAAAAAAACCCACAAAAACTAAATCAAGAGCATAACCACAGTGCCATGGTCCACTCATCCCTCATTTTCCCATATGTACAGATCCCTAGTAAGTCACTATGAAAAAAAAAGCAAGCATACTTAAGGTGATCTTGTACTCATCTACAAGCTTAAATGTTATGCTTTATTGTGTCTTGAAAGCTATTGCTTGTTATTATCCCAAATAATAAAAACTGCAGTTACAACTAAGCAACAGTGTGTTCTGACACACAAATAGCATGGCACAACAATACAATACAATGTCCTGGCCGCAAAAAAATGTCTGCTGACATAAAAATATACAACTGCAGATTCTTAAATCATGCAATATCAATAGGAGTACAATGAGAATTAGTACAAAGACAGTGACTTTTTTTCTGATGGATTTTTTCCCTCTGGGATGAGACAATAAACAGTGACTGGGGTACATAATCTGAACTCTGTTATAAAAACTAGTTTCATGCAGTTTAATTCCCATAAGGATAATGTTGAATCCCAGCACTAATAATTAAAAAATACAAATCTAAAATGGGTTTCAATATTCTTTTTTCATGTTGTTTGTTGTTGCCTGCCCCAGGAAGCCGGAGAAGCAGAGTTTATAAGTACCACACATTCTCATTTGTTATGCTGTTCTGCACAGCCATGAAACAGCTACAAGAATTCCAGATTCAAAATATACTGTAAGTAAATGGACTTTTTCTTTCATTTTGGAAAGGTTTGCCAAGCCTTCTGGGATCAAAAGTCGTACCATTAGAAGATGGATGGGAGAATATGGAGAAATAAACAGAAAATTCAGTCATTTTCCAGCCTGGTCTACCATAGGGAACATTAAGGGAGTTCTGCCAAAATTATTGTATTGCTTATACCCCATCATAACCCCTCCAAACTGCTGTGGTGGTACAGATGCCATCCAATGTCAGGAACAGGAGCAAATACATGGCCACAGTTTCTACCAAAGACTGTATGTGACCTCAAACATGGTACAAGGCTTATCTTACCTCTAGCTCTCACATCTTGAAAGAGAGATTTAAAAGATCTGTCTCATGGTTTTGAAACTAATCCATTACAATTCCCACAGGGTTGGTGGATGACTGATCACCACATTTTGGAACACCTCCAGGGATTAAACTGGTGACCTGCAGAGAGGACTGCAAGTTTACCAACTGAACTCAGGAATAGTTTCTATTACTGGAATCTTTAATAGATCCATAATCCATGAACAAACTACATATATCAGTGCAAGCTGCAATTCTTGTGCTCTATTCTGGTTAGTAACTTCAGAGGAACATAAATAAGGTAAGGACAGAAAAACTGATAGTGAATGTACAGTGCCTGATTTTTATTTTTATTCATTGTTATGGGATGATGACAATATACCTGTGGAATGAATTCTGTCTTCTGCTGTGTTTACCATCTCCCAAGCAGTGTAATCTTCCAGTTACCACTGATACAGGCTTCTTCAAAGTGTTCTTTTTCTGTGCAGAAATACCCATTCCTCTCCATCTCAAAAATCTAAAGTCTTCAAAGAATCATCGATATCAGCACTTGTCAGTCTGACTCAGTCCATTCAAACCTGGCTGGCCTCTCTGGATTTACAAGGAACTTCTTGCAAAGAAATTATTTACTCTTGCTTCCCTCCACTGTTGGGGGAAATGGGATTCTCGTTCATAATTACTGATCTTTGAACTGCAGCTTTTCACAGCTCCCTGGACTCAGAAGATAAACCAAATGATTTTTCCTGTCCCAGAATAACTCAAGTTTTGCAACTCATTGCAATCCTAACTAGGACAAGCATCAACAACACAAACCTGTAAAGTATTACAAACCTCCAGGAAAACAGCATGTGTGACTTACAGGTGTGACACGTGATAATTGCCGTGTTTTACTGCAAGACTGTCCAGAAACATCTCCCTGGAGTTCTCTGCCAGGGATCCAGAAGTGGTGCCAGGACAGAAGCTCAGTCAGCCAGCTCAGTGTGTTTGTTGGATGTGCCCACTTTCCAGGATTGTCCCTCTAACACAGCGTGCCCAACAGGAATTCCAACTCCAGAAAACCAAGGTGGAAAAGCAACTTTCCCCTCCTAACTTTTGTAGAGTGAATAATTTGACATTAGACAGCTCTTGATTTACTTAGGAAAGGTAATTGCAGAGATGAAGGGACACAGAACAGAATCAAAAAATATTGAAACTATAACTCTCAATTTATTATTTAGGCAAACCCACACTTGAAAATGCAAGTTTTACTTGAATATTATCTCTCGTCTATCTACTAGTTAGAGAGGTTATCAAACTCCCTGACTGAAAGGGGCCAAAGACAAACCTCTCTGAACTACAGTGTATTATATAGGCAATGAATATGACTCTGGATATCATAAAGCTTGCTGTATCTGACAAATTGCAGATTTTTTCCAAAATAAAATGCCAGATCACATAAGCAAACTAACTTCTTAAAAGCAAACATTATTTATTGTTACGTTAGAAGGAGTTTTACATTTCTAGTCAGACCTTTACCATGGTCCCTTGATTTAATGTTTCAAGTGAGGGGAAAAAAAATTAAGTAGAATGAAGGTTCAAAAATGAAGCACTTAAACCCCAGAAATTTATTAGTCTTAAAATACCTGCTGGATACATCAGCTGTGCCACAGTACAGAGAGATTTACACATTTTGAGGAAAGAGTTGAGTCAAAAAATTTTAGCACAGGTAGACTTTACTTACTTTACTTAATCCTAGGTAGAGAATACTCATGTATATAAAGATTTTACAGTTACCTCCCTTAAAAACTTGATGTTCAAATATGGATCAGAAAAATAGAACACAAACTAAATGTTGAAAACTCTTTAGGAAAATCGGGTGCTGTAAGTACTGGCTGTCATATGTTGATGAGGCATGGATAAGGCATCTCAAGGCTCATCCAAGCATCCCAAGTTAGATTTCTCAGCACTCTGAAGTTATTTTTTACCTGCACATTTTACCATGGCCTTTTTACTGCCAACGAGTAGCTATGCTTTTGATATAATCTAAAACACATGCCAGAGGGATAGGAGGACAAATACTGTTTTACAGCAGTTGTGGTTTGTATCACACTCGTCCGAAGGAAAACAGATCTTAAAATTTGTTCTCTTTTTTGTACCAATGAAATCCACTGAAATATGTGGAAATGCTCTACTTTACACAAACAGCACATTAATGAACTTTGTGTTTTACTTCAGTTCACTGAAATGGCCTGCCAAGAGTTCTAGCAAGTTATCTTCTCTGAGAATTTATTACATATAGGGAAATCTGACACACTGCAGCCAAGACACATCTCTGGAATCTCAGATGTAATAAGGACAAAAGGGGAGTTGGATGCATCCGACTGGTATCTACAGGATTATTCATCTGCACACAGGAGCTCAGGATGAACTTGGTCTTTGTTGGCTCCTTGCTAGCCTTACTGACATTACCAGCTAGAGAGAAAAATCTTTTAAATTGCAGGGTTTCGTTACCTTTTTTCCCTAGGATTCATCTTATTTACTCTCTCTTGAGAAAGCCTCTTTCTTCACACAACATATTTAAATGATATCATAGACTGGAAATTCTGTAGGATTCCATCTGTGATTTGAGAGTTCACAAGCAGTCATTTGAATATTCTAGAGCTGAGCAAACAGTGGTATGGGATGAATGGTAAGTGCCACTTCTGGGCTTTCCATTCAAGCAGCTCATAAAACATTTCTATTTGAAGTACAGAGCATCATTCTTCAAAGATGCTTTATCCATTTATAGCTGTGCACTTGGAGTACAATCTCCAGCAGCACTTTTATCTGCTTTTTAAACACAAATACCAGTGACTGATTTTCTTTCTTTTCTTTTCATCTAAGTGAAGCTTCAGAAAGGAATTATTTGGGTATGATAAATGCTTGATGAACTCATCAGCATTGACAGTCCTTTAAAAGCTATTACTTTTACAGAGAAAAATAATCTAATTTCTTTTCCCTTTGAGATGCACTGACAGCAGTACAGCTCTGTCGCATGAAAGAATGAACTTCCCAATTCCACCTCAGAAATAGCTTTCATGTTAATATGTAATATTTGGGTAATTTTACTAACAAGAAAAATCATAAAAAGTAGAACAATCCAAACCTAATCAACACAAATGCCTACTAAATGAAAAGCAAACCACATTAAAACCCAATAGCAATTTGGTTTGGAGAGAAAATATTTTTAGTTGCCTTGTATTACAGAAATTGTTGGCAACATGACACATACTGATGGAAATGAGCTACTCATTATCACCATACTTTTAATTACAAACAGGCTTTTGTTCCTGAGAAATCAGGTGACAATCAGAATCAGCCATGTATTCTCATGAGTGTCACCAAAGAAACGACCAGATTTCATTTGTCCAATTGGAAGCTCAGAAAAACAACCTGGAAATTGGTCTTGAGGACCCAGCTTTGAATGATTAGTTAACCAGTAGAAGACACAAACACAATTCAGTATTAATATAAAACAATTAAGTAGAAACACAGTGCAGAATTAATATTTAAAAATTAAGTATTTTTGTAATAACTTTCTCTTCTTTCCATTGTAATAACCCATGTCAAAATGCACTAATATAATGTTTACATGGAAACTGGCTAAACAATTGCTGGAATGCTTTAATCTTAAAATTTCCGGATGTTTGTTTGAATGATTTATGCACACAAACTTTTCCTGCTAAATACAGTCTTGTCCTCCACAGTCTTCTTGAATGAAAATCAGAAAGGAGAAACTGGTTGGTTAATATGAAGCTTCCTGTCATCAGACAGGATTTCCTTCAGCAGAAGTAATAGCCATTATTAATAAAGAATTGAAAGGTAATCCCTAGAGTCTTAACTGTAGTGAGCTTGTTCCCACAATATATATATGAGACATACAATACATATGTGGTATTTATTTTTTTCAATCTTTTTAATTGGCTTGTGTTTATTCCAGACAATGGGAAGGTTATAAAGTAAATTCCAACAATTTATTATTTATGTGTCTAAGAGCTAATTCTCAAAACCAGAGTTCTTCAGTTCAGATTTACAGTACAGTGGTAAACCTAAGGATAAAATAAAAGCACACTCTCCCATTTTGGAGTCATTTGTCAAACACAATGTGCTGATAGGGGACCTGCAAAAGGAATTGTCAAAACTCCCTGGCCTTCATCCATGTGCTCTGAATATCTAAAATTTCCAGATCTACATGTTGTTTATAAAAAAGAGAAGAAAAGATAAAAAAGAAAAGAAAATAAAGAAAAACCATTACTTTTCTACCATGCAAAATTTTATCCTTATTTAGGTTCTAATTTGAAGAACAGAACTCACTTTTCTAAGTAATAGAGTAAGGGATGGAAGTATTAAAAAAACAAAAAAAAAACCCCATGAAGAATTAACCATGTAATATAAGCTTTGGCCTGACACAATTTTGCCAGCCTTGTCATAACTGAACTGGAAAATCCTCTTACAAGCTCAGCTTGAGCAGAATTTATGTTGATTTCACATGTGTTTTACTTGAGGAGGATGCATATTCCTCCTCTCCACAAGGGTGAAAATCCACTGCAATGACTTCCAGAGGAATCATCAAACAAAAAAAGAGGAAGATTTCACTGTAACTGAAATTCACACTTCCATTAAAAAAAAATCTTCCTTGATAGTAGGACTAAATGTCTTAGTCATTGCTTGATGAGAGGCAATAGGTACTAAGCAATTTCAAAACCAGGCTTCTAATTTACCTTTCTCAAGTGAAGGGTAAATTGCCCTGCTTTCTTGGCTCCCATCTCCTGTCTGCTTTTTGGTTTGGATTTTCTGAGTAAAAGATACTGAGACAAAACTGGGTCTAGTGTGAGATTTATTTCAAGCAAGGTTATTAAGGGAAGAGGCAATGTTTCCTTGACTAAAAGATGACATAGGCAGGAGTAGATAAACTTTAAGACATGCACATCACTCACCAGGTGTGTTTGTGATATGTTTGAGAGAAGAGTAAATAAGAAAGTGAAAGAAATGAAAACAAAAAGTAAAGGAGGAGAGGAGTTAGGCAAACATATTATAGTCCTTCCAGACGTAAAAAAAAAAATGCAGTAGCTGATTTAGTAGCTGATTTGCCCTATCACACATTAAGCTTGATTCATTCAGGAGAATTGAAGACAACTGAAAAAACAGAGAACTGAAGCTTGACCTTTCAACTAGTGAAGAGTGTTTCCCACATCAGAAATAAAATTCTGGACTCTAGTGGAAGAAGAGAGAAAAGGGACACAATAGAGAAGTCAGCTCTTTGCTGGAGCTGCTTTCTGCAGCTGACAGAGGATCAAGCCAATTCTTGCCCTTTTCCAGAAAAAGAAACTCAGTGTGTACATTTGTAGGGGCTAATTCATGCCACATGCTCTGCTTCTGGCATTTCCCATCCTCCCTGAGGAAAAGAGTGTCAAATGTGAACATATTTCCTTTACCATTTAGCAGAGCTCTTCATCACAGGCTCTATAGCTTGTCTTCCATTTCACCCAGGAATTCTATCATCATGGTTTGCAAAATTTCCATATCTCTTATCTTCATCTAATGACACAATTCTCTCTAAATTTGTCTATCATTCAGATACTTTACTTTACAGTTCTTGACTAGGAAAATTATAAACAAATAAAAATGCAATAGTACAAACAAAAAAAACCACCTACTGACCAAGTCAGAACAGGCCCTGACATGCTGTGGGTCAGGGTGGTGGCAGCAGTCCCATTCAGTGGTGGCTGCAGCCCTTCTGCAGTGACAAATGTGGTTATGTTGGAGCAGGGATCCTGGATGTGGGTGGAGTTTACCTCTGAAGGTCCCGTGGTGGTGTAGATGGGCCTGGTCTTCCTCTGGGAATGCAGTGAAGAAGAAAGCTTTCCTCTTGGAATCCAGTGGCAAAGGGCTGCTTCTGGTGTTCCAAATCTCAGATTATATCCAGGTAGGAATGCTTGGGTCCTACTCCTGGGTGGNAGTACAAACAAAAAAAACCACCTACTGACCAAGTCAGAACAGGCCCTGACATGCTGTGGGTCAGGGTGGTGGCAGCAGTCCCATTCAGTGGTGGCTGCAGCCCTTCTGCAGTGACAAATGTGGTTATGTTGGAGCAGGGATCCTGGATGTGGGTGGAGTTTACCTCTGAAGGTCCCGTGGTGGTGTAGATGGGCCTGGTCTTCCTCTGGGAATGCAGTGAAGAAGAAAGCTTTCCTCTTGGAATCCAGTGGCAAAGGGCTGCTTCTGGTGTTCCAAATCTCAGATTATATCCAGGTAGGAATGCTTGGGTCCTACTCCTGGGTGGAGCATCTCCCAATGGGATGATGTCATTCTATAAGCCATGCAATGAGACTCAATGGCCCATTAACAGAAGATATCTCCCCAGAGGGAGGATTGGTTGTGGAAGAGATAAATTAAACTGCCCAATTAACAGAAGGTAACTGCCCCACCTCTAAGAGATGGGAAATATAATACCCCCAAACCATATCTTACAACTCAGGACACTCACTATTTTAAAATACAGTGTAAAGAATTATTCTGTACAAATATGCGGTAAAATCAAGTTATCATATTTTTTCCCTTTGTTTTCCAGATAAAGAATAGCAGGTATAGTGTAATAAACTAATTTGATGGGATTCATTAAAAACAACACTATCTCATATTTGGCATGAATAGCTTTTTATGCAGTTTTTTCCCCTATGAATTCAATAAGGATATATCAAATAGGACAGCCTCAAATTTAATTTAGGTTTTACGAGAGGAATCTTAAGGAACAGTGTTTTAGAGCAGAGTATAGGCACTGCTGCTCCATAAACAGAACACAACTGCTCTCTTCATCTTTGAATTCTCTGGACTTTATTTCAGGGAATCTCTATCAAAAAATAGCCAGTTTAGTGCTTATTCCCAATCAAGTAAAAAGTTGTGAATTCATCAGTATGCACAGGTCTTACTTAAGCACATATTCTTGTGCACCTCACTAGAAGTTACACAATGTATTTAAGCCTTCATCCATGGGGGTCTAAGAAACACCAAGCCTTAAAACTTTTGCTAATAATCTTTTATGCAGATAAAAATCAGAGTTGGGACTTCACTCACAGCTTAAGAAGAATCAAATGATCATTTAACTGACTCTAGAACTTTTAAGAAAAAGTCATAATCCAATGAATGTCAAAATTGTAGGGTTTTAATCATGTGTATCAGTTCTCACGACAGATGATTACACACGTGTGGTAATTTAGGAGAAGGACCCTTTTTGTCTACACCTCAAGACAATATTTGGTTGTGGTGTGGCGTAAGTGTTTCCAGAATGTCTAAGTTATAAAAAAGGTAAAAACCTCTTCCACTTTGTACTGGAAAAATCTGTATACCAAAAATCCTACTGTTTCTAGCAAAACTAGGATATGATCCTGGCATTCACCATCCTGGCTTAGTGCATGTTAACATAGTGTGCATGTCTGCAGTTCATCCTTTGAAAATAAATGCCACTAGATAGAAAGGTACTGAGCTTACACAAAAAAAGAAGCAAGCAAAAGTAAGCCATTGTGAGATATACTGTAGGTAGGAATCTGTGGTGCTGCAGTTTTGCGATTTTTATTGCTCTGGAGACCATATCAGAGAATAATACTGTGGTGGATATTCAGGGGAGAAAACACAGAAAGATAAGACCCAGCAACAAAGAGACAGACAGATGTCACTGCCATCCCCAGCCGAATGCCTTCTAAATTAAAAAAAATATAATTTTTAACATGTTATTAAAAACTATTCATTTGTATAACTTCTCTAGCTTCTATATATTTAGATGAGATTTCCCCAAGTATTTGATATTTGTTATTTAATAATAAATTTAAAAAATAGCAGAAAACAAAATGAAAATTTGCTATTTCAAAGCTGAGACTAAAATAAAATCCTTCTTGCCACAGGGAATTATGACACCAGAAACATCAAGGAACCCTACAGAATGGAAGGATCCATGAGTTCTGTTTGGCCTTCTCCATGCTTTAGCAGGAACTGCTTGCATTCAAAAATAGTAGAGGGTAGTTTGGTATAGAAATGGTGGATATGTGGAAAGCTAGCAAAGCCAAAAAAATCTTATCCAGAAAAATCTGAAGGAAACAAATCAGCCTTGACTTTCATGCTACTGTGTAGATATGTGTTTGTGTATATATAAATATATGTTTTCAGTGTGTAATTCTAAAAGAACTGGGGGATGGAAGACATATGAAATGCAGTTAATCCTAAATGTTTGCTGATATAAAACAACAAGATTTCAAGGGTTTATTTATTGAAGTTTCTTTCACTGGCATTATTAATGCTTGTTTTTTAAATTTTAAAATCACGTGTTTTGTTTCTATTCATTCTTTAGCCTGACCTTCCTAAAACGACCAAGCTGATATTGTGATTAATGAGCCAATTATTTTCATCTGAGACATGGAACAAAACAAATAGCCTATTCCCCTCCAATTTACTTTTTAAAAAATAGGGCCTCTGCCTCCTTTTTTTAACCACTGAAAGTTTATATTTCTTATGCAACTCATTCCCTAAATTAATAGGATCTGATCAGGGCCTAGAAATGTAGGGGTTTAATTACCTTTGCTACTAAAGCAAGATGTAAATACAACTTTACTGATCTGAAGTGAAAAATGCACAGAAGGGAGGCTGACAGTAGTGCAAAAAGGAAGAAAACATGCACTTGAAAACAGTCACCCTCCCTGCAAGATTAAGCAAAGGTACCAGCTTTCTTCCTTGTCTTCCTGAGGCATGTTTTCACCCTTTATTCAAAAAAATGTTCCTGAAGTATATAAGGTACAGTTGCAACAAAAGAATATGAAAATTCTTTTTTATAAAGAAATTCTAAGCCATGTGGGTGGACTGTACATTTGTAAAAGGAAGGAAATAAGGGAAGGAAGAAAAAAAACAAAAAAACCAACTCTGTGGGAAAAGATTTCTCCATCCAAGGAGCACCACAGTTAAACAAATAAATACACTGTAAAGGCATCAAGGGAAATTCATTATATTATACTCAAGAGACAATTTAATAGCAATAATGGAAACTGTTCAAGGGCTGTGACTTCTACACTACAGGTCCTGAGAATCTCCTGCCACCTTAAACAGTTGCAAAACACCAGTTCCTAGTGCAGCTGTGGGGCCTTGGGCAATCTGGTGTCTTCCAGTACTTGCTGCAAAAGAACCTCAGTGCTGATGGCTGCAGCTCTGAGCCCACCTGTGATAAGGCACAATTTGATATGCAGAGCAAACACTTTGCTTTCCTTTAGCATTTCTCTTTCTTCAGGCTAGGAGTTTCATTTTCTTTTTGACAGCTTATGAAAGACAGGACAGAGAGGCACTTTCAAGGAAGTGGAGCTAACAGTTTGCAATTCCCAGTGCAAAAAAAGGACTTATTTTACTCTGTGTACTGCTCTGAGTACGAGGCTCTCAGCAAAACACCTTCAAATAATCATGATTATAACACTGTCGTGCAGCATTTTATTTGAGGATCTACTTCTGTGGTCCTGTACTGCCTTCCACTGGAAGGTTTCCCTTTCCTCTATGACCTAATAACCAATGTACTTGACAAGGATCAGCTTGACAAGTACCCAAAAAACACAAACCCAAAAAAACAACCTACTCAAAAACATGAACAAAAAAAACCAAACCAAAACAAAAACAAAAACAACAAAAAAAAACCCAAAAAACACCCAACAAAACAGAAAAAAAACCCAAAAAACAAAACAAAACAAAGGGAGGATTCTGAAAACACCTTGCCCAAGGTGACTCATCAATTTTGACAGAGATAATGACAGAGTCAGACTCAGCCTGAACTCAGACACAAAAGTTCCTTTCCTCATGCATCTAGTTCAGAGGATCCATAATCTGTTTGAGAAGCCAGTGCTGCTCTTTGTACCATGTCACAGATGGGAGACCAACACATTGAACAATCCCAGGTCTCTCAACACAGTGGATGCAAACCACACAGGGTACAAACTTTAGCGTTCAGATATTCAAAGGGGTCACTTTCCCCAGCTGTTTCAGAATGCAACAAATATTTTTTCCCTATTCAGTGCTGTGGATTGCTTGGACACCAAATTAAAACATCCAACACCTTTCTGTGAGTCCCAAATCAATTCCACAGCTGTCTAGGTGGGGATACAGATGCTTGGCCCAGCAGTCAATCTCTTTCTGGTCTGAATAAACAGTGATTTTAGAAAGTACTCAGAGTTTTAAGACTTTTGGTTGATAACTGCATTCGGATTGTGCATCAGCCGACAAAGGATGAAGAATGCAAAGTTGCTGATACATGTTTTAGAAAACCTGTATCTTACAAGAATATTTTTGCGACTGACACATACAATTCATTTTTTATGATGAATTTCCAATCTAATTAATTCCCTGAATTTCTATGAATGTTTTAAAATACAGAATTTAAGTTTGATGTGTCCTCTTTTATTTTAGCACTTTTTGAGAGTACACTATCCTTAGACCCTGATCTCATACCAGTGGCTACCTAATCCCTAAGCAAAGCTTCAAAAAGGTATTTAAGCAATTCTGTTGATTAATAGTTTCCTTGTCAATTAATAATCAAGATCCTCTATATGCTACAGGCCAGCCTGTTTTATTAATGTTTACATTTGTCAGTGGATAAACAGTCATACTTCCTCCTAAAAGCTTAAGAAGTAGAAATATTTTATACTGAAAACATTAAAGATTCTAAAAAGCACACACAAAAAAAAGGGAAGTACCATGGCAGTCAAATACCTCCAGTACTGAATGTAGAAGAAAAGAACTTCCAACAGAATACTAAAATATAAAGGAAAATCCTTATAAACTTTGAAGCAGATTTTTTTTTGATCTTCAACTGAAAGCAATTCAACTGTTCTTTCTGATGAGCTGCAAAATCCTATAGCTGAAATTAGTAATGCATAGTCTTTAGGAAATGAGAAAAGAATAGTTTGAACTTTGGAATTCCATACAGAGATTAGAAGAATAGTTATCTTAATGGAAAGATACTTTTCAAGATGATTCTGTGCTCTAAATTAATGGTGACTTTTGAACAGTTCTGGAGAAACCAGTGCCATTTCAGCAAGCACTAATTGATACTTACAGAGTGCTTCTGAGTAGGGTTATCACCATTTCAAACAGCTCCAAAAGTCAGACAGATTAAGTACAAATTGAGGAAACCTTCTCTTCAGTAGTTCATTTCATTGTTAATGTAAATGAAGTTAAGGCTCTGAAATGGTTTCATTTTAAGAACTACAAAAAATAAGAAAAATACTAGTAACTGTCTACCCCACCACCAATACTGAAAACAATCCTGGATTTGAGAAAAACTCAATGCAGTCTGCACCAGGCTGTCACAGAACACCTTTTAAAGGTTCCTTCATTCTCAAACTTTCCATAAAAACTAAGGCATTTATAACCTACCCCAAACACGGAAATCAAAGTGACCAAATTTTCAAAAGAAAATCTGAAGTCATTAGCAGTTACAGAAAATTTTAACCACAGCTTTAAATAAATAAGTGATCCCTTTAGGGCACTCAATTACAGTTTGCTAAAATGAAAATAGATGTAGCCCCTTTCTTCACCTTTCTCTCTCACCTCCTGAACTCCTTGAAATGCACCAGCTGAACAAGTATTATTTTAAATCACCCATTTTCTCTGTCCAGTATCTTCATATTTTAGCACTCTTCTGGTACTTGGAAAGAACAAATGTTTTGTTCTCAGGCATGAGGTTTCTAATAACACTGCTTGTGTTTTATTTGGAAGAACAAACACAAGTAAACAGTACCAAGAAAACAAAACCAGACCAAACAAAAGCCCCAACAAAAGCCAAAAATTAAATCCAAATAACCCCCCCAAAATCCCCCCCCCCCCATTCTGAATTTCCATGCTCAATGACAAATGGAAAACCTATGAACATATTCTGGTGACAAGGACAGAATTTTAACACAGAATATGGCTCAAGAAAGAGGCAAGATAAAAGTGTATGGTGATTGTTTCTGAGCTGCATGAAGAGAAAAGTATTAGTAGCTGCTCAATAGACTTAAGAGTTTGACATAACATCACTGCTCTTGTATTAACAAGAACAAAAAAATATCTAATAATTGAAGCAGTACAGAATTTTCTTCAATATCTGACTTTCTGTATTAGAAAAGGAGAAAACACTCAGAGCTTAAATGTATGGGAGAAGGTTGATAGGCAGAGACAAATGATAACTAATGTATCTTTCAAAATTAAGTCCCAAAATAGAGAACTTAATTCTGCTGCCAGGTAGTATAGGGTATTAAATTTGTTGTAAAACAGGGCCCTTGCCATGCCAGCTTATTATCTGAGATGTGCCAGTCATAGTAGCCCAGTCTTCTCAGGGGCTTGAGCTACAAGCTCAGATCTTCAAAACCTTTTACATTCCTTATTTATGAACAGATACTCTTTGATCAACCAAGCCAGTTATTCTTTCCTCTTCTCTATTTTCATCTTTCACCAAACTCTTGATAAAATTTTGTTTCAGATGGGTTTATAAGGTGATGTTATACTTGGGGCAATTCACTAAAGATTATTTTCTATGTTAATTTCAGAAATAGATAAAAATCAAATCTACATTATTGAATTTTCCTGACAGTCCCTCTCTTCTTGCAGTAAGGCACAACAACACTCTATAAAGATTAAACTAAATAACACATCCCCACACCCACTGGGGGAAAATATTCCTCATCTTTCAATAGACTAAGAGTATGTAGGAAATGGCATAAGCAATCATAATACCTACTACAAGCAGATGAACTTAGCTGCATATTCAGGTCCATTTCTTGAGAAGAGTAGTAAAAAGCTTTTGTAAGCAGTTGGCAGATTTTCTATTTCTATTATTTCAAATTTAGTGTGTCACAGGTGATGGGGTTAACTAACAGCATGACTGAGGCTTTAATCAGGTGGCAATCAATACTGCAATCAAAAACAGAATATACAGAACACAAAAGGTGTATGAAGTGTACAAGTGCAGTCATTGAAACACCCTCTGCATAACACAAGGAGGAAAAAGGGTGCTCTGTAAGGCTCCAGAGATTTTTAAATTATTTTATAATACTGCATGTTCCTTAGGGAAAATGAGAAAATGTGGCGCTAAATATATTTCAGAGGCAAGGGGCAGAGAAGAACTTCTCTTTTCCTAAAGCTTTCCCCAGTTAGAGGCCACAACTGTGGATACCCTTGTCTCAGAGACCAAAAATGGGCAGTTTTTTGTAGTTGTGCTGCTGTTATTCAGAAATAACAGCAGCACAAAAATTCCAGTTTTAACTTAACAAGAAACTGTTCATATTGAGAGATAAGGAAGTACAAAAGACATACGAACTATAGTTACTTCTGTCTGTTGCTGCTGAGCTCCGTACAGCTCTTTGTGCCTGACAGAAATTATTAATAGAAAAGCCTTTCTATTTTGAAAATAAATACTGCAGATCTCAGCTGTGAATTTTAAGCTTCCAGCATTGTTAGTGTTTTTAGGAGGGGAGAAGGACAGAAGGTGGAAGAGAATAAGTTTCAGTTTTGTCTCCTGAAATGGGAAGACTATTTCCTTCCCAATTATATGTGTGAGGGGATAAGTAGGTTAGAGATATTTTGTGCTCTTTACCTCAGTGCAGCTTCTGGGAAAGTTGGCACTGGCCCAAGAAAAATCAAGGTAAGTCCATTTCCACTTCTTTCATACTGAACAATGTTCTTATTGTCCTCATTTCCCTTTTAAGTGTCATAAAATTAAAAAACAAAAATCCACAACTCCATAAGAAAACTGTATCTAAACTACCACAGCCACTGGTTTGGCTACCAGAGTAAATATTATTACAATATTGACAAGGCATTATCCTCTTCATAACTTAAGTTGGCAGTTTTATTGTAGCGTCAGAATTTAAAATGTCTTTTCATGGGTTAACTCCAGCTGGAAACCAAGCCGCACAGCTGCTCACTCACACCACTACACTGGGACAGGAGAGAGAATCAAAAGGAGTAAACTCAAGGGTTGAAGTTAAGGTGGTTTAATAAGCAAAGAAAAAGCAGCACACTTGAGCAAATAAAAACAAGGAATTTATTCCTGGCTTCACATGAGCAGCCATCTCCAGGAAAGCAGGGCTCCATCACATAACAGTGACTTGGTAAATCGAGCACCATCACCCTGAATGTCCCCTCCCCACCTTCCTTGTTCCCTCCAGCTTTATACACTGAGCATGACACCTCCAGAATATGGGACATTCTCAATATCCCACCTCCAAGGTGTGGGACATCCCTTGGGTCAGCAGGGTCAGCTGCTCCTGCTGTGCCTCCTCCCTGCCTCCTGTGCACCCCACTCCCCTCACTGGTGAGGTGAGAGGCACAAAAAGCCTTGATACTGCTCAGCAGCAACAAAAATACCCCTGTGCTACCAACTCTGTTTTCATTGAAAATCCAAACCACAGCCCAGTGCCAGCTAGATACTGTGAAGAGAACTAATAATATCCCAGCCAAAACCAGCGAGTGTCCATTTTCCTCCTGTGGATGATGGGCCTGTCAAAATCTTCAATCAAGGCTCAGTTGTCACAGTCCTACAAGCCTTAGTAGCTGGAGTTGTTCCAGCTCTAAAAATTGAAATTCATTGTTGTTGTGCTACAGCAGAGTAAGTCGATAAACCATTCACTTCAGTACCTCATTTCCTTATTAGAGATGCTCCACAGAAAGTGAGTTTTCCTTCTATACTATCCAAAGAAATACACATTACATTGGACTGGAAGGATACACACTGCACAGGAATGTGGCCCTTAGGTTGAACAGATGTACTAATGGAGACCCAGTACATAGATTAAGACAGGAATTTTGGCTTATAGAGTGTGGTATTGCAAGACAAATTAAGAACATTGGCAATGCCAAAGTTTCTGTGCTATTTGAAGTCAGACTGAAGAATCCACAGACCAATCTGAATATACCTGTGCCAAGTTTGCACCTAGCTCAAGTTTTTTGTTGATTAACTTAATTTTTAATCTTGTTGGATATGAAATCTATTACTCCATTAAAATGAAGGATTAATTTTTTTTAATATAAACCAAACTGTTCACTTGATTAAAAATCTCAGTACTCAAACGCCAAGGTTTCTTAGAAAACTTAGTGCATGAAATCCAGCCTTTTCCAAGACTTTTAAATAGTCATCATCAGTATGGATATGGGAATGTAGAGGAATACCTGGTCCAAAACAACCCAACATATATGGCTCATGTTTTATAAAACCAATTTCTCATATTCTATTAAATTATGAAGAGAAAGGAAATAATTTTTGCCACGTCAAGGCGTAAACCTTATTTTAGTGTTTCTGTTGAAATTGATCCTATGCTTCAGGAAAAAGCAGCCCTTTGCCATGTATTTAGGCCATATTTCTCCCATGATAGTTTCCACCATAGTTTTCTATGTCTTCTTCATTTCTGAAGTTTCTAGACAATACCACAGTTCTATGATATTATCACAGGATATTTAAACAGTGCTCTGTTTCATTAAAACTAGAGGTTACAATAATATAGGGAATAAAAAGCATATCCAGAATATTTTCTTATGTCACACCATAACTTTTGTTGCTATTTTTTTTAAATAAAATTACAAACCAAAAAAACCCATAATCATAGACTGCCATGCAAACCAAGGCAGAGTTTCAAAGCTGTAAAAGTAGAACAGGTGCCAAGTTGTTTTCCCAGGGTGTAATTGAAAGCCAGCATTGCAGGAGCTGTGTTCTGCTGGAACATGACAACCCACATCTTTGCCATCGTCAATACAACTGTGCATCACACAGCTGAGGACTTGAGGAGAGACCTGTGCTGCTGCTGCCATTGAATGTCCCTTACACGTCAACATCACAGAAGGGAGACCTGCCATTTCCTTCTGAAGTAGCTTGGAATACTGATATCTCCGAATAAAAGTGTGTTGGTTTTTTTTGGGGGTGTCTTAATGCTTCAGGAATTGTTACTCACATTTTACTGCAACAGTCAAATCAAACCTGGATGCCAACTTGGTAACCAATTAGGTTAATAAATCAAACTGCCGCAATACTGTGTAACAGCATAAACATGACAAGATAAAACAATATCACTGGGCATTGCTGCATGTCTTTAAGGATACTGAAAGATTTGCTACTCAGAGAGGATTGGAACCAAAATTCACTAAAAGCAGGTGAGATCTGGACACTTTTTTTCATTGAGCTGTCAATGCTTCCAGTGAAGAACAAAAAAATAAGCCAGCTGAGAGCCATATCTAACAAAATGTAAGTGTACCCTGACCAAGGTGAAAATAATGCTCATTTTAACAATTTGTAAACAGGACATTAATAATTTCTTTAGCTTTCTGCATCCACTTCCAGTGGGGAATCCATCTGCTGTATTTTATAAGTACAAACTGAAATTAATAATGCTTTATGGTCAATAAAGTAGCTATAAGCAAGGGAGTCTAGCAAACGAGTTAAGTGCCTAGATGTGAACCAAGGAACACCATTAATTGCTATCATTGTGGTACCCCATTCCTAAAACATAGCTTTTCCTTTACTAACTCTGCACAGCACAAGAAAAGACCACGTATGAAAGACAACACTATAATCTGTCAGGAGTTTCACTCCAAAACATAAGCTCCACCCTCTCAGTTCCACTGACAGTTTAATCTTCCTCTTGTTCACCTTGAGGAAATTATAATTTCAACCTCTCACATCACAGCTGGGGTAGCTTTTTGACCCTCCAAGTACATTTGTCATCATTTTGAAAATATAAACCAAAACAAAATTATTCTTAATCATGTAAAACAGAGCTTCTCTGGTCAGTGTAGGTTTAATGTGTCCCAAATGAATTATATCACCCCAAAATCCTAATAGTTATCTCCACTACATAAACTGAAATTTCAAAAATTGAGTTTGTTCCCAGGGCATGCTGAGCATATACACAGATGTATCTTGTCAGTGCCCTTGGTTCTGCAGTGCTGATGTACCATTAATTAAACCAATTTCTCATGTAAACTGAAGAGGTAAGGGTTCTGAGAAATCAGTTCCACATTTTGATCAATCACACTTGATAGCTGGGCCTAACTCTGCAGTTCTGGGCACGAGGACTCTGGGGCAAAAGACACCAATGCAGAAGAAAAGGCGCTCTAATTCCAGTCATGTGCCAATGCAAAGAAAGGATAACTCAATTCCTAATGCAGATAGCATTAGAGCTAGCTTTAAGTTTGCTTCCACAACTCAAAACCATATTTGAACTAAAGTGACATTTTAGGAGTGTTTTTGTTGGGTTTTTTCATTGTTTTGTTTGGAGGTTTTTGTTATGTTTTGCTTGTTCATTTTAATTCTATTTGTAAACTACAAAAATGCCGAGATCCTACAAACTCAGGAGGTTTCTAAGTGCCCTACAAACTCAGGGCACTTAAAAATGATAGGTTTTCTACACAGCAACAGCATTTTCTTAGCCCCCTTAGGATTTTGTGTGTCCAGCTGACCCTGCTTTCCTTCCTGAACTGCAGCTCTGCACCCCAGAGTATGCTGACCTAAATGCAAACACTTTCTCCTCAACTCTCTCTGTCCAGTCAGCTACCTTCCTCTGGAGATAAAGGCCGCCTCAACAAAAAGACCTTCTCGCTGCACTGTGAAGAGTGTGAAGGTCACCACTGAACAAACCACCAGCTGAACTTACATTATACACACACACACAAACACACACATGTATATCTAGGGGAACTATATTATTTCACAAACCTGACAACTTAATTTAACAAAACTGAACCTCAATAAAGATATATACCACATCCCACAAACGGTTTTACTCTCCCGCTAATTCTAATAAAACATTTTCAAATCAGAGAACATGGTCATGTTGAGCTACATATAATTTTCAACTGTTGCCTTCATTCATTTTAATTCCTACTGTATTTGATTTTAAGTGCATATTACTTCAAAGGCAGCTTCTCACTATGGAGAGTAGTAAAGTCATTGAAGTAATTTTGGTTGGTCTTAAATATGCAGAATAATAATCTGTTAAGAAATGCCATGCAGGGCAGTCAAAGTAAAGTTACTGATGGACATGGAAAATACCAGTCTAGCCTCAGGATACTCGAACAAACTCCTGTCACACTGACTATCAAATTAGTGAGCACATATTCTTCTTTGCTAACTATTGTCTCCTCATTCTAACTTTTAAAGCTTATTGGATCACATCAACTCCATGGTTCAAGTTTTTCTTTTAAAACAAAAGAGACCCCAAATCTTTCCCATAGGATTTTCAATTCCATTTTCTTAGCTCTGATTGGTATTATAATGCATATTTAATTATGTTTTCCTGCTAGACTTCCAAAACATGAAGTTAAGAAAGAAGAGGTAGAACCCAACTGTGCTTTTGGAACGCAAATAGCAACCATCTACCTCTGTATAGTTATCAATAATAAATAGCCAGTTACGTTCCACATGATGCTGTGACAGATAGATCAGAGATATCTTCATGCCACATTCTGGAAGGGAGGGGAAAGACTGTAACAAGTTATTTCATCTTTGGGGTTTTGCCCCACACCATTATACATTTCATGTCCTGGTTCTGACCTACTACTCTGCTATTTTGACAGCAGGTGCAACTGTTAATAAGTATAGCAAGATACAATCTTGACATTTTTTTTTAATTAACATGGTCTCCGTAGTTGGCACTTAATTTACTCTATTTTGCTTGTTTGCTCTCCCGAGCAATCCTTGCAGTGTGCTCCTTCCTGAATAATGTTGAGGTCTAGAAATGTAAAAGCTTTTTCAAGCCAGAGGCAATTGCTCTTAGTTGCACATCTCACACACTCTCTCTCGTTAAGAAAAAGAAAGTTAACAGAGGAACAATTAAAAGAACACTCAAAACAACACTTAATATTTTTTCTTTAGCCCACATCTCTTTTCTCAGAGCTCATTCCACATTAGCTTTTACCATCTTTAACTACAGTCACTAAATTGGACCAAAACCATTCCATCTAATAATTGACCAAATTACCAAAATACCAATATAGCAATATTACAAGCAAGAATGGTATTCCAATTCAAGAATTTAAAGTTTATGAATTCTCCAGCCATAAAAATGTTAATTCGGGCTGTGTGTAAAGAAACTACAAAATACTTTCCCCCTTATCAGGACAGGCCTTATGTTGTTAAAAAGTTTTAATCTGTTGCAGGTTCGTATCTTTAAGCTTTTTCATTCCTAGCTACAACTACATGTGTCATCAAGTCAGTGGGACTGCATGCAGAGTTTAGAAGTGCATGAAAATTTAACTCCAAGTTAAGCAGTAAACAAAAAACCTTTAGCTAAAAGGGGTTTTTTTCATTTTTAGGAGAAAAGCAGGCGTTATAGTTCTTGTTCTTAAAAATCCACTTCCTTCCCCTTTCTTCTAACTCTTCAAACGGGTTCCAAAGCACCAGCCATATGAACAGCAGTGTTTGATGACTTCACATCTCTTGCTGGCATCACTGCCATGATCATGACTGAAATGGATTTTATTTAAGTGCGTGACACTGCAGAGAGAAGAGATGAGTGAGACTGTCTTTGCAAATACTGACATACACTTAACTAAACTCAGAATAACTGAGAAAACAGACACCTAGATTCTAAAAAATCAGCATTTTAGAGGTGCTATATGGTGTTCATAATTACTGTTTTCCTGTTTTCTTCTTGTAAAGTAATAGTGATTCTTGTAATACATTTCCTCTTCTTTCTCTCTGTCAAGAGAGCTGTGTATTAGACAGAACAACCCTTTCTAGTCAGGACATTAGGAATCAGGGATAAGTAGTATACGGCTCAAAGGCACTCCAGGACATTTTCTCTAGTCTCCCATCCCCCAAACAGACATGCTGAAAAAAGTTGCTTCAGGACAAGCTTAATGTTTCTAGAAACTCTAAAGACTAAAAAAAATGCCTGCCTCTCGTGACACTTGCTTAGCAATTTAAATCTGCTAGGTAGGCTTACAGAAATGCTGGAACAGGCTACGAGGAGAAAAACTCAAGTTTAACACTACCTTGAGCAGTTTTTATTATTACTGACCAAAAGAACCTGTCTTTGATGACAGTGGGAGCATCATTTACTCCACTGAATAAACCACTAAATTCAGAACAGCAACAGACAGTAGAGCTGGCTAGAGCCAACATAAAAATAAAACCCCCGTGGCAGCACTAAAATTTAAGGACTGAGACAGTCACATCTTGAGGTAATGGGAAAACTGATAAGATGAAGACTTGGACCCATTCACTTTCAGTGTAATTCAAGCTGCACTTTTAAGTAACTCAGAGACTGCTATAAGCACTATTTAGAAACAATTGAAAAAGAAGATGGGGAGAAATGAAGCTACTTTCCCCCCTCCCCCTTTCCTTTTTATGTCCTCATGTCTAACAGAACCCATCTTCTAGCTACTTGGAGAAAAAATTCAGCTGTTTTTTTTCTAAGGGTTTTCTGATGATCTCTCAATGGGAAACAGAGCAAAGTCAGGCCCCAGTGACACCTACAGTGTCAATGAAACCGAAAAGAAAGATTATTTCCTTAGCATCTTCTCCTTTATGTTTAATTACTCCTTGCACTTTCTCACAAAGGGGTAAACTAAGCTGGTTTATACTAAAGGCCTCACAATCCTCAGATCTTCGACACAAAATTTGAAAAACATGTCTAGTAAAGCTCAGAAAAGCAGAGCATTCTTTTAAAAAATTAAGCTTGAAAAAAGCATTCTGCTCCTTAAATCCCAGTCCTCAATGAAAGATGGAAAGCTGAAGAGACTGAGTGCATGTTCTTGTTTAATTAAAGACATCTCTACCTTTAGGAATAACACGAGAGTGTTATTTTCATTACACGTCTTGTGCAAAACTCACATTTAGACAGGGGCATCTAAACACACCCTAAAAACTTTTTAAGAACATTTAAGGATTTTGATCTGTTTAGAGAAGTTAGTGATGTATAGAATTCTATGCATATACTCTGAGCCATAATCTTAGAAGATTACAGGCCCATCTTTTTACCAACAATAGGGCTCACCAAATGAAGAGTTTATGTCCAGATTCCTGCCAGAGTGAGCAAGAGTCAGCAACTTCTCTTGTGCAACTTGTATATACCCTGTTTAATTTCCTATTAGTATCCCTTACTCCAAAGGATGGTTTAAGGACCAAGAATATTATACACGTTTTCTGTGAATGAAAAACATGAGAAGCACGGAGCACAGTTTTCTCTAGATGTTAACAAGACACTGATAACATGAGTCAGTGGTACTACTTGATACCCATCAGTTGGAGACATGTAAAGTTGTGCATTCTCTCTGTTGAATCATTCATGTGGATGAGAAAAAAATCCCAGAAAATAAACGAATGAATTTACCTGCTGACTGGAGAACGCATCATAAAATACTTGTCCAGTATGATGCTGAAGAAAAGTCAGATATGTGGTATCTCCTGTTACTAAAAGCAGTGGCAAACATAAAATGGAAACCAATGAATCTAAAGCTCCTAAGCAACAAAATAATTGGATTAAATAATATAATGTAATTGCTTCCAGGATTATTTTAGCTTCACTATATTTGCAAATAAACACAAGCATTACTGTGGACTACTGAAGAATCCATCAGACTGTCAACTGACTCTTCAATAGCTGAGAGTAAATTTGACAACTCAATTACCTGAGAAAAACCTACTTGACCATTTAAATCCCGAAATTTCATATTTACAAAGCAGCAAAGAGAAACTCACCTTATTGCCACCATTTCAGCTCTAAAAGCTTCTAATATAAAATCATACTAATGGGAAAATAAAATCTCCTCAGTACTCTTTAAAACAAGAATATGAGTACAAATTAAACAGTAAGTCTTTTCTGTATAAAGCTTTGTGTAGTATCTGCACACATTAACTAAAACCTTTCAGCTACATTCTGAACAGTTGCCTTAGTAAATATTCTTTCAGAAATCATCTGAGGTGCTGCTCTGCAGGATGAAGAGTCTGACTCGCTGAATTGAGAGATACCATTGAGTCATGGTAGCTGAATCATTCAGTATTTATGTTTCTATCTAAAATAATTTTTTAATCAATTGATACGCAAAATAGAAAGGATTTTGAAGGAAAGGGGAAAACATTAATTCAGAAATGCAAGTTTTCCTTTACACAAGTCCCCTTGCAATAAAAATCACAAGGACATACATAAGGAAAAAAAGTTACATAGATGTCAAATTTTGGAAGTAGGAAGTGTATAGAGTGCTTCCCAGATATTTCTACTAGACAACAGAAGTTTTTAAGCATAGATCAACCACTATTCTGCTAATTTTCACTAAATTTCATTTATTTGGCAGCCTGTACAGAGCTATGATTCCTTTCATCATTACTGTAACAACGTCACTGCTGATACTCAATTGAGTTTTTAAGGGTAGTGCATGCTCAATACGATCTCAAAATAGGGAAAAAGATTAAGAAAGCAACCAGCCTGTTCTTCCTGACTCCAGCTTTGTCAGTCTTACATCTTCCTTCATTGCCCATTAATAAATACTCTTATTCTTAGATATTTTACGCACTTTTAATAGAAAATTACTTTAATAACCTGCTACAGCTTTAAACAGAATGAGAGAACAGCAAATGGTCATCCATTGATTTTAGCACTGAAAATATTCCACCTAAGATTTAAGCTTCATCTTGTAATAACCTCTCCAAACAGTAGAAATATTCTAAACCAAAATCAATGCTAGAAAGTGATGAACAACAAAAACACGTGGCTATCTGAGTCACTTTTTTCATCTTTTTGTCATGAAGAGGCCCATTCCTTTGATAAGCTGAAGTAGAGATGTTATCATTTTAATGGGTAATAGAGCATTCATAGTATTCCCTATGGTAATCCAGCAAATTTCTTTTTTCTGATGCTTGTACTCCTCACTTTTTTTCCTACCCCAAAGGATAACAGCTTGTCCTCTACCCCAACAATAACAATAAACCCCAAAGAAACACAAAAATCCACAAGCAGACAAAGAAAAACAGGCTGGACTTATTCGGAATCACTGCTAAATTGATTAGTCCATATTATTTTTCTCACCATCTTGTTTACCTTCACTTTTCCTCCAGCTATATAAAAACAACACACATAAAACAAACAAATTATCCTAAAACAAATAAACTCCAATACAACAAACACATACACACCTTCAACAACAACTTCTGTGCTCAAATCTCATCTGAAGATATTTATCCATAAGTTGTGGCAGTTTAATTTGAATTGTCAACTTATAAAGACAAGGATAATATTTTATATAGTTCTTGTAAGCTCCATATTCTTATAACATTCATTCTTCTTATATTATTACTCATAAAATTTTATAACTCTATGACTAAAAGGAGAGAAATATCTAAATTTCTCTGAAGTTAAAGACAATTTAGCACCGAATGCCCATTTCTCCATTGAAACAATGCCATTCCCCAAAGTAAACCATTCTCTAAATTTAGATCCAGAACTTAATTCATCTAAGACGTACACTTTCTTCTTTGGTTACTCCTTCACTGCCACTTACTGATACTAAACAAGTAAACTTTATCCAGCTATTTCATGGCCTCAGACTGGCATATACAAAGAGATTTACAGAGCTGTACAAACATATGGGGGCCTCAAATAGGTGACACAGAGGGCTCACATGTTATGTTGAAATTATACTTCTTTTGAGAAGATTTTCCTCCAGGAGTACAACATCAGGTGAAACACAGTACTTTTCCCAGTCTCTTCATAGATTTGAAGGGATCCATTTGTTTTTCCTTATTTTTCTAAGAGGACTAATCTTATTTCTTAATTCCTATTACTTCCCTATTACTGTGCTACTGCAAAAAATTTTCCATCTGCAGTTACATACCAGTGCTAATTACATTCTTTATGCTCTGCTATAGAGAACTTCTGAAGAAATATCTGGATGTTATTTTAAGTTGATATATCAGTATTTCTTTTTTACAGAATTTGCTTTCCCCTTTGAAAGATTTAAACCTTTTCACAGCAACAAAAATTCAGGGTTTGATGCCAAAAAGGGTTTAAGTAGCTGTTCTGCTAAGCAGGATGTAGAATTTCTTCAAATGATTCTCATAGTCAATCCATAACTTTTACGCAAACAAAAGCTTGCCTTCCAGAAAACTGCATTTTTGTAATTTAAGAAAAAAACACAATGCCAGTCTGCAGTGACTTACTGAATTTCACGAACCATTTTCTGCCTTCTTAATTCACTTAAAAACCCAGAAAAAAAACCCCACATCTCTTAAGGGAAGCAGAGCTTGCATCTGAGTTATTTTTCCAGGCACTTAAAGAGATAAATCAAGAAATTAGAAGAAACTGAATAAGTGAGTATTTCCCAACAGCCTCCTTGAACTCTGCTCTGTAGGCTTATATAGCTTCTTGCTTTCAGACACAAGGATGATGAGATATCCCCCAAAGGATGTCCCTTATGAAGTCAGAGAAAAATCACAGATAGCGTTATCCAGCGAAAGAGAACTGAAGTCACATGAGATATAATTATAGAAGTTTTCTCACAATTACATATATAACTGTAAATTATATTCAGCAAAATGAATTTTGCAAACTCTTCTAAGTAGTGCAAAAACAATGATATTTCCAGCAGTGGGAGCCATCACAGCAATAAGACAAATTCTTTGTTTTAGAAAATGCATTCCAGGTTTAGTAAAAATGGTTTTAGTTCACAAGTAAAATTTTTACATTTTCAGAATGAAAATTAATCTCATGTTCTTAAACTTAAAGTAAGATTCTTTATGGTATCTGTCTCAGGCAGCCTTTGAAAGACTTCTGAGATAACAGTGAATTAAAAAAAGGACATCATTATCATCCTACTTTGAAAGAGAAGAGATTTTTTTAAGTTTAAACAAAAGGATTTGTGAATCTGGAAGATTGCTCATGGGTTTTACCTTGATTTGTTTAATGATTTGCTCAGAGTTTGTTTTACCATTTAATATCAATTAATATTTTTATTTTTAAAAAAACCAAGCACATTCACTGTCAGAACATAACACAGTTTCTGATTAAGAAAAAAGGAGAAAACACAAGAAGTGACTGAGTAGCTATCCAAAACATGTGAGGTATGGAGCACGTGAACCTTTTCTTGTTGCCCAGCTTTTAGAATAGCAACAACTAAATTTAAAAATTTTACATGCAAAAATCTGAAACAAGATGCAATAGAAAAATTCAAAACACTTATTAATAATTTTGCTCTTGAAGTTTAAAAAATCAGAAAAGACAGCGTAAGTCTGCTGAGTCTGGAATTTTACATCTGTTTCTTATATTCTACACACTAATTTGGCTGAGGTTCTAGGCCAAATCCTGAATTACTTGGTCAGGCCAAACAGCTCCCCAGAACAGATAAAGAACTGTGACACACAGCTCTTCATCATTATAAGAAATTATCCAAGAATGGATTTATGTCTTAAATAACACAAGGACATATTTTACAGAATTTATGTACTACTCAGAGTGGAATACTGCTCTTGTCTCATGAGGAAGCCTAATGTGTAAAGAAATGTTTTTACGTTCTTTAACTCTGATACAGAAAAAAATTAAAGAGACCCTGACTCAGCATTCATTCACCGTGTTTTACTGTAATGTCATCTTCTAATAATTATAGCAAGTCACCTTTTAGGGTCATGTGGAAAAGGTACTCAAGAATGAAATTAGAATACTCATACCCTTCAATATTATTAATTTCAGACCTGTATAACTTATATTGCCCAGAAAATACAGAAAAGCTTAGATGATGCAGCATAGAAAAGACAAGGGAAGCCTTTGAAAGGAGAGAAAGAAGGAGATAGAAGGGACATGTTGAAACCACCAATAAACAGTAATTCACACACCTCAAAAAACCCCAACAGAGAGAGGCTGCTGAGTTCAGAGACAGCCTCTGTCTCCAGAATGCAATTAGATTAGATTAGATAAAAATTATTACTGAAAGCTGCACCTTAATCTGTGACCAGTCAATGAGAAACCAGGGAACAGCTTCATAAGCTGTGACAACAGGAGACCAAAGCATAAAATGCTTGTCCAAATCACATCAGTTTTCACTGGTACCTCTGCATCAAACCATTCTGACCACACTAGAAAAACAAAGGCTATGTTATAGCAGGCTAATGACAATTTTAACTCCTCTCTTCTACATTTTGATTCAGCTGATTAAGGCATGTCCATGTCCATTAAGAAAACCCCACAGGTTGAGATAATCTCCAGATCTTTTGGCACTGGAAAACCTGAAGCAGATATCCTAGAGCAAGCTAACAAGCGGTTACTTTTACATGCAGCAGCAGCACTAAGTTACTGCCTCCAAAATAAGTTTCCTATCTTCTTTATTTCACTAGAATAGTGGCTCTGATTTCACAATTTATTATTGCATAAAAGCAGCAATACAGAAGCAGCAGGAGAGAATTGTGGCATAGTTTTATACACATATTATATTTTTACGCAGCTTAGAACTATATGTTGTACTGCAGCAGTATTTCATTACTTCCAAATTAATTGTCCAAGCAGGAGGTCATAGATCCTAGACTAAGCTTTCATGAGTAGCACAGAATAACAGCATCAACCACTACAAGCACATCAATGAGAAGCAGCTGTGCATCTGCAAAGATTAAAGAATCTCAAACCTCCTTGCCTCTTTTTCCCTGGAAGCAGCCGTAATCACAAACTTTGAAGGTAAATACAATGACTTCAGATGAAGAGAAAAAGGAAGCAAGGAGGTGGGGGGGGAGAGAACCCACAAGAAAATATAAGGTTCTCTCTCACAATGGGATAGTAAACTGGATGTATATATTTATCTTTAAGTACTTAAAAACTTAAATTCATTTTGTGCGTCTGTACTCATCAAAAACTCTGAAAAAATTCTAAAGGGCTCTGGGATAACACCTATTTCCGTTTCTTGGGTTGGGACAATTAGAAGCACAAATAAGGGGGCAATCACCCTATTACGATTAGCAGCATTGTTCTGTACAGCTTCCTATCAGGGCAGTAATTGAGTAAATTAGAGTTTCAGAAGTTTTCCTGATGCAAAGGAACAAGAATTTAGAAATTAAAAATTTAAAAAAAAGTGGAGACCTGTGGGTTGGTGTTTTTTGGTTTTTGGTGCACATAATAGACATGCTTTATAAAGTTTTATCTAGTAGCTACTTTATCCACTATTTTTTAAAGGTTTCTAAGTTTCTCAATTTGTCTGAGTTACCACATTTTTAGATAATATCTGTTGTGACACTACTCAAGAAACAAACACCAGATGTGTACTCTGAGACTCCAGGATTATGAAAGTAATACCTGAAGAACACAGTTAAACATGGACAGAAAAACAAATATTAATGATCGTCACTAATCTTATTATCTCTCCAATTCCCTCACACCACAATACCTTCTCAGGTACTTTGCAGCCTGTCTACTTACAGGGAGGGCTGGGGGGTGGTGGTGAGGAGATCTTGTTAATCTGAATTGTTTCGCTACATAGGGTGGGGTTCACAGCGCAGTTTTCCTGCTTCCAGACACAGTAGTGTGAGGTATTCTCAAAAAGCTTAGCTAAAAGACAGATCTTTTAAAAAATTTTATTTTATTTTTTTAATATGTTTTCTCTAACAAAGAGCTCACTATTTTAGAGAATCTCACAACTTCTGAATTTAACTGACTGGGTAGGTCAGTACAAGAAATCCACTGGTGATTTATGTTCAGTTTTCCTAGACTCTATAGAGGAGAAAACCTGTAAGTATGAAGGACAGAATCATTAGTCTAAAGCTACAAGGAGCTTTACAAAGCAAGATGTAAAGATAGAGTTTGGACTCTTAAAGTAAATAACTATTGCTTTCCCTGAAACCCTATTAAAAATCATATAACACTGAAAACTTCAGGGATTTTTGAAAATAGTTTTATTTATGTCTGCAGATCCAAAGATAATGGTAAAATTGTCTATGAAACATAACTAAATGGAGCCTCTTTTCTTTGATGATTTTCATGGAAAAATATAATTTCAAAGTTACTTAGTATTTTCTGATAGCAGCAGTAAAAAAAAGAACTGTTATGAAATGACTACAACACACATTTCTTATTCTTTGCCCTGTGTGGGGAGGGAGGGAGAAAAATAGGGGGTAAATCTGAATGTAGAAAAAGGGAGGGCTGGAGGGAATATTGAGTCCAGGTGAAGAAGGGAGTGACAGAGTGGCTTACTTGTTCAGGAACATGCACTGGTTAATAGTTTTAGTCATGTCACGACTTGCACTGATCTAAATTAATTCCAGTGTAGTTAAATGTGTGAAGTTTTTGGTTTTGTTTTTTTGGAATGGAAACTGTTGCTCTGCTTTTGCCCCTGAATTTTTGCATGACTCAAACCCAAAAAATGTAGCAACACATTACAGTTGTGTAATTAACTCTCAGGCTGAAAAGGGAGGGAGAGACAAAACCCTATTCATCTGACAAAATGACCAAGTTATAATCTTTTGGTGTGAATGGAGCGTGCAGGTGCACAAAAAATCAGTGAGATGTAAGATTAAGGCAAGATTAATGTGTAATAACATTTAGACAGATATTTGCTGTCTTTTTTTATCATGAATTCATAGGATGAATATTTTAATCTTAGTTGAAGATAAAGTTGAAAAGTAAACAAAAACAAGCGAATACAAAGATTAACTCTTAAATCTATTCATACAATAAATATTAGTAGATACATTCAGCACTAATTCTATATTTCCTGAGTGAATATATATTTTCACATTGTTCATTTTGTTAACAGGACGATAAATTAATCTGTGGGGGCTAAAGTTTCTGTGTGACCCCCTTGGTTGTATTTGGCCAAACTTTATGCACCTATATTTCTGAGCTCAAAGTGTACATGAAAAACAAGTCAAGGAAGGAATGTGCATTCTAGGGTGCATAAAAAATCCCCTGGAAAATCAACATTAATAGAATACAAATGTTTACTGAGAGGGTAGATCTTGTGTCAAACATCAGTATTAAACTGTAAGGTTCCCTGTGAAAGAGTGATGGGTAGTGCGGAAGAACAAACACTAAAATCCACTTTACTGGGTTTTATTACTCTTCATCTTTGAGATCTTCCAGTATCGTGGGAAAATGTTTCTGTCTGTTGTTTGTAAGAACAGAAATATTTCATCTGTGTGAAATGTTTTGCAGGAAGAATATAGTATCTGTCCCCCTGCTAGATTGGTAGTAATTCAGCACTTCTTTGTGACTAACTTTTTCAAAAGAAATTAAGAGCATGCTGAACATGTTGATATAGGACAATTTATTCATTATAGAAGCTGAAAAGATTCACCATTCACTGTAAATTCTTTTGCTGAGTGTAAGCCCCTGAATCAGTTTTTTGTGTGCAATGCAGCAGTAAGTTCTCCGTTTGCAGTTAATTTGTGTATGTTACATACCAGAGAGCCAAAATAAACCCAAATTAGAAGCAATAAAATTATATTGATGTCAAGGAAATTGCGCAATGCTGGGCTTGTTACCTAATATTTTTTACCACATTGGCTGGCAGAAAAGGGTACTTGCTTTCTAAAGAATGTTGACTGTAGGTTTATTTTTAGTTTGTCATGCTTTTAACACGTCTCAGAATGATCATGTGAGATGATTGACAACACAGATGATTGACTTGTTAGGCACTGCTACTGGCTTTCGGGAAGTTGTTTAGATATTACGTTTAGATCTTTATATTCATCCTTTCCTCTGGTAATAAGATGCTTACAATGAACAATTTTCTTCCTCAGGCCATTTTCTGTGAGATAATGTTGTCCACAAGCCAGACAGCACCACACCATTGCCTCTGACTACAGAACTACTAGTTTAGATAAGCTCCACTCTGATAGAAATCATCAAACTATTGTTTAATTTCTTTTCTTTTCAAGACTGAGTGAAACACAGGGAATCATGGAAGCAGGAAAAACTAGGGCTGCGGAATATGATGATGATTTTGGCAATGAATTCACTATTGCTAGAATTTTGAGACTACAATGAAGATTAAAAAATTCTTCATGTTTCATGGCATATTCACATTTTGTTGCCATGATATCTTTTTCTTGTATGTTCTGATAAATTAAATCTTTGGCAATATTTATATCGGTTTTCAAGTTGTCTGTAATTCAGTGCTTAAATGCTTAGTGTAAATGAATTGCAAGTACAAAAACCACATCCCGTCTAGAATTTATCTGGGTAAAATTTATCTAGACTCTAACAGCACAATTTTTCTTCAGGTGTGGAACAGCTTTAATTTGTATTGCTTTATTTCCCTCTCACTTTTACTTACAAAGAGCACAGTCAATAAGTAAGAAAACACATTCACTGGGGCCTAGCTTAAGGTATTAGACATCCCGGGCAAAGATTCTAAGACTTTAGGTGTTGATTCCTTCTGAAAACGCCTTTAGAAATATAACCAAGCAAAAACCACAGCAGCCTGTGAAGAGCTTGATGCTGGATTCTGTTCTGAGATTTGTATTGCAGCAGAATTTCAGGGGACTGAAGCAAAAAACATTTGAGTACTGCTGCTGCATTACATTCAGTCATACATGGGACATGCTGCTGGTTTGATTCTTTGGGAATCACACACAGGACTGGAAGCATAACCTAACTGGACGTGTTGCAAATACCAGTGTATTTGTCCATTGAATTTCATAATTAAAGTTGTTTTCAAATATATTCCATTATATTTCATTACATGGACAATACAGAGCTGACACTGTATGAGCACATCAACTTCTTTTATCTCTCAGTAAGTCTGGGAAGGGTAGGGCTGTATAATGCCATTAAAAACTTATGAAATAACAAGGAACTTTAAGACTGTTCTATGTTATGAAAAACAGTATATAAATAAGCAATTTGTGGCCCAGTACTAAAAATTGTATTATTTTGAACCTGAATGTTAATGGTTGCTGCCTGTGTAGTTAATTTTAGTCTCAAATTAATTGGACTCCTCAGTTATTTGTAGAGTAATAGCCACAGGCTTTTTTATAAATATTTTTCCTTTTTTTCTTAGTGAGTTTTTTTAAAGTATTTTACCCAGCTTCAAAGAAAAATCAGGATGTTTTCTCCAGCAACCAAGCTGCCTATTTTTACACATTGACAGTCCTGCTTTTCTTTGGAAATGGGAATGCTGGTTAATGGATCTCTTTCTCTTCGCAAAAAGTACTGCTATGGATACTACATCCAAATTACCATTTTGCTTGTTTATGTAAAGCCTAATGATGACCATCATACTGCCTGACTGCATCTTTAAAAGGAAATTATTGTACCTCTACATGAAATATAGGAAATGATAGATAATATATGCATTGTTTGTTATCATCTTAACCTATAAACCCAAACTCTTGTGGGATTTTATTCACTATGAAAATAATGTCTCTTTACAAGGGATTTAAAGCAGATTTAAACTTCTATCTTTATAGCATGCAATTTTAAGCGTGAGTGGTAAAAAGCTAGTAAGCAAGCTGACTTACCAACTCACAAGGATATCCCACTAAAACGCACAGAGCTTTTTCAGAAGCAATTGGTGTCGTGGATATATTTCCAGGGCTGTGGGTTTAGGATTTTAAGTTAGAAGTCTTTGGCTGAGGAAACAAAGTGGGCTTAGGAACTTAATTACTGTTTACAAATTACTCTGAACATGAGAGGAGATTGAAGCAGGCTGTGGCTGGTCTCTCAAGTGACAAGTGATAGGATTATAAGACATGGCCTTAGGTTACACCAAGGAAAGTTTGAATTGGATTTCAGGAAAAAAATATTCACTGAAAGTGTTATCAAGCACTGGAACAGACTGCCCAGAGAAGTGTTTGTGTCACAATTCCTGCAGGCATTTTAAAGCCATGTAGATGTGACAATTAAAGACATGGTTTAATGGTGGACTTGGCAGGACCGGGCTAACAGACTCAATGACCTTGGAGATCTTTTCCAATATAAATTATTCCCATGGTTCTATGAATTTATAACCTTACAGAACTTCCTTATAAAGATAATCCAGTACCAGTTTCGCAAAGTGAAGTTGGTACTAACTGGTAGATTCACTGACAGAAACTTAGTTAGTGGTTGTACAACATGCAGCAATAAAATATCAGCAACTACTACACATAAACAACTTTATTCACAATGTGCTTATCTCCACTGGCAGGGTGGTATAAATAAGTATCCCCTACTACTACTCCAGTACATATTTACTTTCTCTATGACTGTAATATTGATGTCCCCCCCATAAACTTCCTTCATGATTTTCATATTTAGTTATGATAAGTGATGTCAGGTATTAGGCCTTGCTTAAAGATAGCAGTAATGGCAATCAGCTTCAAAGATGAGAATTGACTTGAGCTTCCAGGTTTGAAATAACCTGCTTAGCCACTTATATGTGGTGCTATGCATTACTTTAAAATAAATATTAAATTGTAGAATATCTCAGAATTTATATGCTAAACTAAAAGAAATACATTATCTATCATGATGCTTTGTGTTTTTAATTGTACTTTGGTTGATCTTTTCCCTTAACTAGAAGACAGTTTGCTACATCAGCAGTCAATCCCTGGAATGACAATAGGACGCCAGAGTAAGGGACCAGAAATTCTAAGCATCTGGTGAAATTTCTTACCTCAAAAACTAAAGCAAACAAAAACTTTCTGTCAGATATCTGGAGAAGAGACAATGTCAGATCTTACACCGGTTTGCAGACAGTTGCACAGCAATATCAAAATGCATATTTCTATGGAAATAATTATTCCCTTTTCACTGATTTTTAGAAGGCGTACAGATGATTGCTTCTTCCAGAACTGGTTTGAAGATGTTGAGGGACACAAGAAGATGATGTGACACTTATCTACAGCACAATATTGAAAATATCCTCTGTATGGGTTACTGGATTGAGGAGACACAATGAAATTTCTTCTGAAGTATTTTATGCAGCTCTGGAAGATCTTTGATCACAGTCTATTCCCTAAATTGCACTGTAGAGAATAAAACTGCACCCTCTTTCTGCCTGTTGCCTTCTGCACACAGCAAAAATCTAAACAGAGGTAGAGCTGTAAAGCAACGCCTCAATCTGCACACTGTCAAAAGAAGATCTGGCCATAAAGGCAGTGGGCCCTCAAGTTATTATTTAAAGGACAACCCTGGAAGATGATGTATGTTAACTCTCTGGATTTTCTTCAAGTTGTGAACTGTTGTATCACTGCAAAGAGGTTGGAAAATTACATCAGAAAATCCTCTCAGGGAAAGGGAAGCAGTGGAGAAAGACGGAGAAGAAGGTGAAAACTACGGACTAAAACCTGTCCTCTGCTTCATCATAAGCATGAGACTACAAAGCATATGACAGTGATCAAAGAGAAATTCAGTTCATCCAGCTTTGGAATGCATTGATGGACTAAAATTTCGTCTGGGGACATCCAACAGCACCCACAGTCCTTAACAGCTCTGAGTTTGAAAACTGAGTGCCTGTAATAATACGTAAAAGCTTATGAACAATCTGAATTGAAGATTTCCGTGGACTAAGTGAGATACAGCACAGTTCAGTTTGAATTCTTCCCACAGGTCTGTGAGGCTTTACAGCCGAGGCATTCTCAAGTCTAGAAACAGAGATGCCTTCACCTCTGGGATTTGCTGTAGAATCAGAAACTTTTCACTTCACCAAAGAGGAGTTTGTGCGCTCTGATTCCTCAGCTGAGTGCCTACATCCTTGGTTCAGATTGCACAGTCATCACAGTCTGGCAAAGCAGATGAGAAATATCTTGTGACATGAAAATTTTCCTTTATTTTGGCTTCAAAAGCTTTTTTTATGTGGCTGAGCAAGAACTAATAACACAACAAATGCATCACTGAAAAAAAACAACAAATGAGTCCTTTTAAAGTTTTCTAAAAGATTGATTCTGACTTTGTCGACTGGACAACCAGTAATAATCTCTTGTAACTATGGAATAAATGAGAAAATAAAAATAATTTTAATCTAAGTTTGTAATTTACACAATTTATTTGTATAATTCACAACAACTCAATGCATTTTATTTGAATTTCTCTCATGTATACACTTTTTTTTCCTTTTACCATTCAAGAAACGGCGGCTATAACTCCCAGGTGCTGGAAAAACAGGCAGTGAGTCTGGGTTGGTTTTTTTCGCTTTTGAGCACAGACACTATTGCATCCAAGAATCATTTTTCCATGAAGTGAACTTAGAATTCATTTTATAATAAAAAGATAATGATACAGCCAAATTATTCCATATTAGAAATACTGGGAAGATTCTCCTTTTCCTCACTGCGTCTACACATAGGAGAAAGTGCTATTACTTAACCTTGAGGTTTAATTACTGTCATATTTTTAAGGAAGCTTTGGAATTTAATTTTCACATTTTTTTAAAAAAATAATTCCAAAATGAAGCACTGAAGTTGCATCTAGACAGATATAATATTTTAGTCTCTGTATAACAGGCATAATTAGTCTTATCCATGCAGTTATAAAAATTAAAATATATTCTAAAAGCCTAGATATATGATCTCTATTTAGTACTGCTTCACTAGAATGGGTTTTTTCCCTAAAAATATTTAGATTAAGATCTGTGTCTAACACTGTTCAGCTCATAATACTAAAAAACTCACAGTGCCTAGTCACCAAAAAAGCACTCAGCCTTTCCTGTAGGTGGTGTTGACTGTGCTTCTTTTGAGATTCAAATGATCTGACATTCAAAGCTGTGAGTATTAAGTGATTCCTTAATAACTGTAAGATTAGCAGCACTTAGATCTTTGAGAAATTCAGTCCAAAGCTTTGGATTTTGTGAGTGTGCAAACTCTGAAATCTGTCTGTAATCTTGGTACCCGTAACTAAATGTAATTCAAGACAGCGGTACACCCTCATTCACTTTTGAATTCACCCTGCCTTTTCTCATCTAAGGCCAATAGAGCAGACCTCTTGAGACTTTATATCCTGATTATTTCCAACTCAGTATTTCTAGAATTAAGGACAATTTTGTCATCAAATTTCCCGTATAGCTAAACAAAGCAGCAATTATTTTTCTGAAGTGCCAACTTTTTTGCAGCCACAAAATGAAAGACCACGTTCTTGCTAGCCTAGAAACAAAACATAAATACTTGGCTAATGGGTAATTTATAAAAAAAATTCCAATCTATATGACCTTCAAATGCAAGAGCAATTTTTCACACTTTCTAACCAAGATATTTTTTTTCCCATTTTCAGCATTTAATTTTCAGCATTTTTTCCCAAGCATAATTCCCCACCATATCTTTAAGAGCATAATGATGTCAGAAAGGGCACAGGCAAGATAAATCCAAGTGTTTTTCTTTGGTTTGAGTGTGTTGAGATTTCAGAGATTTTCTTTATTATTCAGAATGCATATTTTGTACTAAAAAGTTTTAGAGACTTTGAGGGGCTTTCTGCAACATTTCTAAAAATATACTAACAGCTTGCAAGTTGATATTTAAAGGGGATTTAAAAAAACAAAGAATTAATAATTGCCAAACCTACATAGGGAGGTTAAACATTAATAGTGATCATTGTATTAACATCAGTAATTCCTCTAGGAAGCTTTTACATTTGGCATTGCTGTCACTACTAAATGTGTTTATGTCAGCTACTTTAGTAATTTTTCTAATGCCGTAATATTCTTCAGTTAATTAAAAACAAATTGGCACATTTAATTAATGGGTACTTCTAATAATATATTATCCCAGATATGTGTCAATGATACCTTGTTACTAGCAGTGATGCAGCTCAATCAATGATACCAAATATTATAACATTCTTAATAGCAAAAGACACATTATTATTCCTAAAAAAAAATATACTAAATAAAAACAAAGCAAGAATTCACTGAGGGTAAAGTGCTGCTGTCATGTTGGTTTTAAACAGCTCTGAATTTACTCAGAATAACAGATAAAAACAGTGCCTGACACTTAACATTTAACAGAATAAACAAAATATCTGCTGACTGAACCAAAGTGTTGTATTGCTTGTCAGCTCAATCGGAAATGAGCAGCCATAGATTTGTTCCTGGTAGGACAAGGAAACTGAAGGAAACCAACCATAGGAAAGTCCTTAATGCTACTTAGGACACCTCCATTTTTCAGCGTCGATGAATGAGCCACTTCTCAAGCTGTTCAGACACAGCTTCGCAGGATCATTTAAACATTCTGACTACAGAAGTTAGAATTTAAGGTTACACAGGTGGCTTCAGGGGAGAAAAGAGTCACCTTGTTCTTTGGTGTGGTTGGCAGCAGGGTAGGATTTGTAATATTCCTGTGTTTAATAGCATGAAATCTTAAATTTTTATTAAATTCAAGCCAAATCATTACTGTAATGAGTAATAAATAGCAAATTCGAAATGTCACAGTTTAGTAGAAAAAGGTCATTTATTTAAGCAATTTTCCCCAGAAGGAATAACCTGAACTTTACTAATTGCCCAAAATTAAATGCTGCAAGATAAAATAATTTGATTTTCTCCTTTTCTGTTAATTGCAGGAACTGTTCCTTTGAACTTTTTATGTATATAGCATAGTTGTTTATACATAAGTGCTCCAGGTTACCTACATTGCCATTTATTAATATACATATCTGTGAAGTATCATGCACATTTCTGAGTGCTATAAAAAATAACACTTGAAGGAGCATGATAAATGAGTGAGTTAGCAATTTAAAATTAGGCTTTCATCAGTGCAGCTACTTTATAATGATATGTGACTATTACAGGGTAGTGCAGCCTGGTACTTGGATGGTTGAAAATTAAGCTTTCTTGGTAACACAGTTCCATTGTTTCCTTTCCTTCCTGGGGAGGAGAAGACAGGTAGAATAAAAAAGGAGAAGGGATGAGAAAGATTGAGCTAAGCCCCAGATTCATTCTGGAAGCAAATCAAAACCATTTGATACAATCTACACTCAAAATTGAGGTGTTTTGGTATTTTATTCAAATTTCATAGTTATTGCCAGTGAAAGGCCTGGTGGCGACAAAGGTTTACTGGTGATAAAGCTTAATGGTGATCCATATGTGAATGAGTATTTCAGTCTAGAGAACATGCTAATCTACAGAAGACAAAAGTCTATAGGGAAATAATTGTTCAGAGCTGCCTTTAGGTCCCCAAACATTTCAGCAAATTTTATTACCAATGCTTTTTGAAGTCATATTGCAGTGACCTCCTGCAAGCAGGAGCTCCAGAAACCATGTAAACTCTTTCCAGCTGCTTTGCATTGAGTATTCTACTGGCAAGTCCTGCTATAATGTCAGCATAGTTTTACATCACTAAATGTCTGAAATGTCTGACCTGACTTGAAGGGAGAAAGGTAATGCAGTTAGAGGCAGAAGAGCCGTTGTGTTCTGATATGTAGCAGCCCAAACAAACATCTCACCACCTCACCACTGGTGCAACAATTTTGGCCTGTCTCCGCATTGTCAAAAGAGTATTTAGTTCATTATCATGTTCAGAAACCTTCTGTCAAAGTAGAACCGTGCCACACACATACATCCATATTCTCAGCTGTTTTAATTTCAGACAATGCCAAGTGTTCTTGGTAGAAGGGATTCTCTCAAGCTGTCTGTCCACCACTATGAATTTTCAATACAACAGTTCCCATAGATCAAAATCTACACACTAATTTTTGAGTGCTCAGTGCTGGTCCCAATGCACTGATTTCTTTCACTGTTGTTACAGATCAGACACTGCTGTTGTTTTTGAAAATAATGAAGTCCAGATAAATAATGTCTGCTTTCCATGCCCATTTTAAATTACAGCCCTGACCTAGAACACGTCACTTTTATTCTAAGAATAAAGAACTTTTTTCCTAAAAAAGTTCTGACATAGACAAGGCATGGGCCACAATGTATCCATAAAAAACATTTTCTTTTTTTTTATATTTAAATTTAAATTAAGCCCTAGGTCTAGGAATGTCAAATAAGTCTCTAATATAAAATCTTACTTTATTTTGAAACAGACATTGTTCTCCAATCTACTTTTACTTTGCACCAATTTCACCTTGCATTTGCCTGGCCTACTTCACAGCGAGGTTTACTCTGCTTCTCATAGACTGCATTTTCCTGTCATCCCATGGGATTCGCCTGAACCACAAACACTGTTACATCAAGAGAATTATTAATAAATAAGGGATCTTTTACATCAAAGGAAACACAAAGCATCTCAGTAATGCTGTAGAAGCTCAAGAGAAGTGTGATCTTAATGAGATGGTCACAGGTTGTTTGCACAAACGCAGAGTAATTTATACAGAATGAGAACTGCCCTGAGTTTATGAATAGCTAAATCTCTCACTTTCTACCAGCAAAGATTAGGAAACATTTGACAGTTTTTAGAAAAAATTAGGCACTCCAGCTAAGATAAAACACTATATCTTCAGAAAAGTACATTAGCTAAAAGATATGGATAAACATTTCACTCTGTAATAGCCTGCTTTGTCTACATAAAGTGTAAGACGCTTACTGTCTTTTCCCATCAGAACTGCTAGTAGAATGTATCTGTGAGCCACCAATTTATACTGATTGCGCCAGCTTTTATCTTCCCTCTTCTTTTTTGTTTAACAATACAAGAAATGTGTTAGTAAAAATATTACACAGCGTTAAATCACTTTTCTTACCACAGCAAATAATTAATGAAAGGAATGACCTTTGTATAACTCGTTCATGTATGTAACATGTATGTATGAAAGTAGACAGCAAGAAAAGTAACATAAGATATGGATTTAAACAAGAAACAACACTCCATTAACTATCTATGCATATTTTAAAACTTAGAGACTTAAGAATACCATCAGATTTGGTTTATGAATACTGCAGCTCATCTGATTACTCTGCTCAGTTCCAGTGCATTGTAAAGTACAACCCTAATCAGTGATGCCAAAAACTATTCAAGAAACCATTTAAAATAGGTAGTGAGGTTTCATCATTGCCCTTTATATATTTTGACTGAAACTGAAAGAACATTCTGCAAGAGTTCTTGCATAATATGAACTTATAATATAACCTGTTTGTGAGTCATTAGGAAATTCCTCGCTTGGAATTGCAGTTGGCTGCACCTACTGCTAAAGAAAAGCATTGGATATTTATATCCACAAGCTTGCACAAAACAGTTCAATTAAAATTCAGGCAGCAGAAAATATCCTTGTTTAAATGAGCAACCAATAAGCAGATTCTACAAGTGGAAAATATTCCAGAGTGTGGTCATTCAGCTGCCAAGTTTGCCTTCTGTGTAGCAACACTGACAGAAAAAACAGTAGAGGGGGATTCATACTTATATTTTTCATCACAGTAAACAAGGACACTGTGAATTGCATGTTTAGGGAGCTGCATGTGTGGCTGCAGTGCTACAGTAGGAGCTGGTTTTCCTCTCCTAAACTTAGGAGAAATGCCCTGAAAAGACCAGCCATACTCTGTTTATACATGTACAATACCAGGATTGAGAATACAATATGAGAACTCCTTAGACAACACAAGTACCAAAATGTTTCTGAACAAACAGGGGTGTGAAATACTAAGATACTGAACTGTAAATCCACTAGGTAGGTCACTTAATATTTTTCAAGAAGAGCTATCATTTTATATTCAGTGCCCCGAACTCCTTAATTTTTATTGATTTAAACTTTGATCTCTATATTAATACATTTGTTAAGTTATGCATAACAAAAATAAATGGCCCTGGCATAAAATGGATCTTTAAGGTCAAGTAGTTTCCTGTACTGGTTTGACCCTGGCAGGATTCCAGGCACCCACCAAATGTGCTCTATCACTTACCTTCACAACTGGACAGGGGAAAGAGAATATAATGAAAGCTTCATGAGCTGAAGTAAGGGCAGGGACATATCACTCACCAGTTACCATTGTGGGCCAAACAGGCTCAGCTTGAGGAAATTAATTGAATTTATTCCCAATCAAAACCAAAGCAGGATAATGAGAAGGATAAAACAAATCTTAAAAACACTTTCTTCTCACCCTTTCCCTTCCTCCTGGGTTCTACTTCTGCCCACCCAGTGGGGCAGGGAGACAGGGAGACAGTTCATCCCACATTATTTTCTGCAGTGGCTCAGAGAGAGGAGTCCTTGACCAGCTTCAGTGTGGGAGCCATCCCGTGGGAGTCAGTTCTTTCCAAACTGTTCCAATGGGGATCACACTTCCACAGAGTGTAGCTCATCAAGTACAGCCTTCTCCACCAGGGATCTCCCGCAGGATCACGAGTGTTGGCATCAGTGCATGGCACCAGTGTCTTCTCTTACTGAAAACTTTCATACCTTCTCTATGAGTTCTCATGGGCAACTCCTCACAACACTGACTCCTTCTCTCTTTCTTCTGCACGGCTGGGTGACTCCTACCTGTCCCTCACATAATCAGCTGACCCTTCCTCCTGATAGCACAGCCCCCCAACTCTCTTCTTGAGCAGCTAATGCTTTTATAACACCCATCCTTATGGATATAGTTGTGGCCTGTTGAGGGCAGGCCTGTTTCTACTCCTTGGTAATTAATACAGCTGCAGCTCCTCAGGGGTGAGGTTGCCTTCAGCACTGTCTCTATTCTTCTACAATCCATCCTCCCATACACACGTCCTACCAGCCCTCTGGGGTGGGCTCCTGTCTCCGCAGGTCTGCAGGTTCCTGCCAGCAATCTGTTCCTGCACAGGCCTCCCACGGGCTCACAACCTCCTCTCAGGCATCCTCCTGCTCCAGTATGTGCTCCTGCGTAGCCTCCAGGGCAACCTCAACATCCCTGTGCCCTCCCTCTGCTCAGGGCTCATCTGCCTCCCCAGGGCTGCACCAAGGCTACAAGAGAGTCTCAGCCCCATCGCCTGGAGCACATCTTGCTCTGACCAGGCTGTCTTCAGGGCTGTTCTTCTCACATCCTCACACTTTTCTGGCCACAATTTCTTTGGTTTTGTATTTTCATTGCATTTATTACAGAGAAATAAGGAAATTCTTAACCTGAAGAACTTAAGGAAACTCGAGCAACAAATTTTTCTTACAGGAACAAAGAAATTTAAGTAATTCAATAAGTCCATCTGGAAACAATGGAAGATATCCTGCAGTTCTGCCCATGGAGATGCAAATGGCCCTGAGCAGCACAAAGGGCTTTGTTAGGAAGACCACTCCTAGTCCAGGAGCCCTGGATCAGTCTCTTCTTCTCTGTGCTCCCCTCTGGCTCCATTCCTACGCTGCCATGCTTACGCAGATCATGAACACAGCAGGGACAACCAAGCAAAATACTGTGCATGTGTGCCATTGGATCTTTCTCTCCAGTTCCCGTGCCTGAAGCTCCTGTCTGGCTTCCAGGTCTGCAATTTCCTTCTCCAAGTGCAGCTGGTGTTGCCGAAGGATCACCTCCCCCTCCTTCATCCTCCGGACAATTTCTTTGGCGTCCTCAATAAAAATCCCATTCTTTCCAGAGGGCTGGTTGATGCTGACAATGCCGTCAGCACCAGGTACGTATGGAAGATTCCTCCAGCCATGGCTGATCTTTTCTTGAAGGAGAAAGAGGAATGAGACAAGATTCAGATTATATTGCTTTAGGAAGAGAAAGGAAAGAGGCTCGCCACAGGAAGGAAAGCTCTGGCTAGCCCTGCATAATGGCTGGAGGCCAGAGGTGCTCCTCAGGGCATGCCTGCTGCTGCAAGTTCCAAATCCAGCTGCCCAAAGAGGCTCCATGAGCACGTGGGGAGGAAGAAGAGGAGGAAGATGTGAGACATAGGGACACACATCCTGAAAAGACAGCTTTGAAGAGAGAGAAGCTCAGCATTGCAGATGACAGAAGAAAGCAAGCCCAGTGCCCCAAGCAGGGGAAGGAGAGTAAGGGGCCTTCAAGCTGGCTGCAGGCAATGGACAATTTGCCCAGCTATTCCCAAATAGGCTGGGTAGAGGGAAAGCACAGTTCTGCTTTCCAGCTGCTCCTACCACTCCCACTGTCTTGAGACAAAACTTGATGAATCCTGCTCAGTGTGGGCAACTGGGACCTTGAAGAGCTTAGTGTCAGCTAGAGGCTTCCTTGCCCTCCCAAAACCCTTCCCTTGGCAGCCTTGGGCAGAGGATTCGTCCTTCTTCCCTCCTTCCCACAGACCTGCTCTGAACCACTCCGTGGGCACGCATTCCGTTCACTGTATCCATCCTCAAGTGCAGTGCCAAGCTGGGTCAGGGGCTCTGCCCTGAGCTCCCAGGAGCTTGCAGGCTGCAGATGCCAATGCTCAGTCACACCACAGCACTGCCACTGCCAGCAGCACCCCTACCAGCAGCACCACCATTAGCAGCAGCACCACCACCAGAACCAGCAGCAGCAGCAGTTGCCTGTCAGCTGTGGGTGCCCCTGCACTGCAGCCCTGCCCTGGCACCAGTTCTCCCTCATTGCCTTGGAGACTGTCTTCAAATCCATCCATGGAGTATTAGAGCCATGGGATCCCACACTTCTTGGTTTGTAGAATCCTAGAGTCTTTGAATCCCGGGAGCCACACTCATCTTTGATGTTGAGATGGTGCTGAGACCTCTGGGTTCCTGAGAATGCTCTCCACTTGATTAATTGTTTGAATATTTTCAGTCAATTGCTTTTCCATTCTCAATGCTGATGTGAGGATTTCTCACTTCAAACCAATTATTTCCTTTCCTTTACTATCTAGCCAGCAATTTTCCCTTTAATTTTTTACCTAAGTTTTCCCCTCAGATCAGAAGAAATTAAATATTAGCACTTAATGCACTTCTAGCATATCCAAGAAGCACCTGCCACACAAGATAATTAAAAGCTATTTTTCACAGCAAAAGATTTCTATGCAATGGGCATGGTAAAAAGGGCAAGGAAAAAAAAAAAGGGCAAATCTCTAGAGAAAATGCAAAATAATTATACAGTTGCATTTTTCTTAAAATTTTCTGGGACCAAGCCTTTAGAAATAGGCGAGTGAAGAAACTTAGATTCCATATGAAATTCATGTACATTTTACTTGTGCTCAAATACAACATTCATGAGTATTCCAATTAACCTTTTACAATATCAGAGCTTACTGAAGCAACAAGTCCTGTACTTCACAGGATAATAACATGATATGGTTAGTTTGCCAGCCTGGCAACTAGATTGCCAACTGGCTACCAAAGAAAAATCTGCAGCGATGTACAGAGCGTGGCAGCTCTTTCAGTCACAATATGAATCCATTTCAGTCAGCCAAGAAAGTGACTCCTTTCAACTATGCAGGCTTCTTTAAAAGAATGGGAGAAAGGGGTTTATTTTGGAAATGTTAACTTCTATTGTTTCTGCACGTTAAGGTTTTGGGGATAGCCTGTACCATCCTCGGATCACACAAAAGGCATTTTAGGACGCCAAATTACGTAGGGAAGTGAGACCAAACATAGGTTTCTACACTTCTGCTTGGCAGGAGTATTTAAACAGGGACAGATCTGGAGATCTAAGGCTGCCATTCTAATTGTTAAACGGTCCAATTGACAAAGTTTCCTTGTAGGGGGAGTGTACCATAAGAGAAGCCAGCAGTAGGAACGAAGAGAACCTTTGCTTTAGCAGCAACTACCACTGAACATCCACCTTTTCTACCCAGCACGTTCAGGACACACAGAGTTTGGGTGTTTTTCTCAGTTTGGCAGAATATGGCCATTCTGATTGAAAGCTCCCATTTCCTGCAAGGGCAGCACACTCAGAATGATCCTATGTGATTCAGAGAGGCTCATTTCTGTATCAGATGGCTGATACAGACATCATAAAAAGAAAGCTGAATCTTTTAATCTTGGAGTGGATGATTGTAGAAAGCATCTATGCAATTATTCAAATTGCTTGAGTTACTGTTGGTCGAGAAGGTTAATTCAGTTTAAGCCCTTTTTGGAGGATAATCTGAGCATAAATAAGAATTAAAAACATGTTCAGTAGCTGTTTTTCAATACTTATTTTTTTATTCACAGCCTAGAATATAACATTTTCAATTATTTACTACAGGTAAACAGATGAACATTTGAGGATCTGTAGAACAGAAACTTATATCAGGGTTGATATTTCAGCAAAAGGTAAGACTTTAGACACGGTTATGTACAGTGTCTAAAAAAATACAACAAAAATTCTATAAACTTGTTGCACTGTAAGAGCTTAAGGACTGAATGCATCAACAATGCTTCTTCCTTTCTTTCAGGAAGATGTCCAAGACATGCTAAGAAGCAGCACAATCTTCAGTTTATATCTTTTCAGAATGTCTGTTATTTTCAAAGGTGTTAGTCCAAGACTTTGTCTTTCCACTAAGAAAACAGCACCATTTTACTGTGTAGATATTAATAGCTCAAGATAAACATATTTCCTCATTAGCTGAACTTAAACATTATTACAAAACTAGCTTGACCATGTTTTAAAATGTCGAGAAGAATTTCACTATGTAGCCTGTCATTTGGATATAGGGACATCTGACTCTAGAGGCAGTGAGACAAACTCACCATCAGTAGAACCCACAGAAATCAGGTAGCCTCAGAGATGGAGAGAGCAAACTATTGAAAATGCTGCTGTAGTTCACCACCAGATAAGGCACTGCTCAAATTTTTAGAAGGGAAGATTTTTTACAGATATTTTAAAGGAATTATTCATCTTTAATATTCAAATTGTAGTATGTGACTATAGATATCAAGCTACAATAATGTTCTCAAAAGCCTGCAATGCAGATTGCAAATGTTCAATGTCTGTGTACCAGCTTTAAGGAAACAAGTATTTATTACTACTGGATCTTGTAACCTGCGCCTCAATTCTTATGCCATTGCAATTACTTGAAATGTTTGAAAATATTGGTGATTTAGAGGCGATATTTTATTTATTTATTGTGGGAAAAAAGCTCTGAATGCATCTCTAGCTTTCACTTGTGAGCTTAAATGTGGAGCAGTAAATGAGAAGCTCAAATGATAAATCACTGGAAATATTAGTATTCCTATTGCATTGGCAGCAAGTTCAAGATAATGTGCCCACATATTAAAGAGGCTTTTCAATCACACAACGTATTTTGCAATAGTTGTGCAGCACAGAAAGTACCTAAGGGACGTTAATGGTCAGCATGAGAAGAAGGAACAGGCGTTTATCACACAGTTAGCTTGGTTAATCAAGTTAAAAATTTTGTTCCGTGTAGCTTTTATTTTAATTTAGTTTATTGCTCCTTGGAAAACAGATTTAAAACATCAAATGCAAGAAATTCTCCAAAAAAGACACAAAGTATAAAATTACATTCTTCATTATATTCTGCATTTCATTTCCTCTAATTTAAACTCCAAATTTTTGAACATACCCCTGGGAAATAAAAATGGTCAGAGGTTACTTTTCTCTATCTGAAACAAAAGACCTTGACTTCCTCTTCACCTTCCTAGGAATACTTTGTTGTAGAGTTACAGAAGCTGGATATTTCCCTGCTGAAGCTTCTCAGCCATCCCGTCTCTCCCAGCAATTGTTTGCTGGGTTCTCATGGTGCTGGAGCTCTGCACTGTTCTGTGCTGTGCTCTGCTTTATGGTCCACAAGCATGTTTCACAGCTGGGTGGTTTTGTAGTTCAGGGAAATACTGGGGCAGGTAGCAGATCTCTGTTTCACCCCAGGCTCTCCAGCTATTCAGAGTGACTCTGAAAACTCTACCGGACAAGACAGTTAACCCTTGATATTAATCACAAACATCACACCTAGATAGTGCCAGTGTCTTTACTGAGCCTTACTAATCTAAAGTGCTAATTATTTCTTGTTTTTTTTTTTTTTCCTAAAACAGAAATACTGATTCTCCCTTTTTCTCAGCCTCAGTTTTTCCTGTATATTGACATCATAACCTCATCTGGTTAAGGACTTTGTGTGCAGCCACTGATATAGACTGGTTTTGAGCCTACTGTAAGTAGGCTCAAAAAATAAAACAAATACTTAGTAAAAAGGGAACTACCATTTTATCATTCAAAAAATGAAGAACATTTAAACATTCCAGATATTTGTTCCCAGATCTTGCAGAAAGATAGTTTCGGTTAAATTAAATGCCTGCTCTTCAATTCTTTCAATGAAAGAAATTGCTGTAGATTTAATAGTAAATTTTTTAAGTTGATATGCTGTTTATTGGTAAGATACCATGATACCATTTTACCCTTCCAGGACTTTGTGTGTGTTCTCCTGGGTCTAAACTAATCTTAATGCTCACCCTGTTTATATCTCTACTTTTTATTCCACTTGAGGTAAATTAACCAACATTTCAACTGCCAGCTTCTCCAACAGAAGCAATAGTTGTCCGTCCAAAAAAATAAAGGCAAAGAGAAGCCGAAACTAGCGTCCAAGCAGTGAGACATTAGAAGCATCTGAGGGAAAAGGGACCTCAAAAACTTAGGTTACAGAAAAATATGCTGGTTTTATTCTCAGAAATTCCTGGAGATTTACTTTTACGTTCCAGTCAAGAGAGTTATCAAGCACCGTCAAAATGCTCTGCCCTGACATATAGCTTAAGGAAGCCACAACTATTTATTACAAGGAGTTTAAAAATTTATTCTACAGTCACTCAAACCAAGGAGCACCAGTCACTCAGCAAAGGAAAAGGCTGAGCATTTATTGGAACTCTCTGTTAAGTTGGCAATGCCAGTAAAGTTAAATACCCTACCATTCTGGATGGTGGCAAAAAGCATCAGGACCTTACAAATCTAGAATATGTTCTATTTCCAAGGACATTTCCAGCTGTCCTTGGTTATTGAAACCAAAACAGTGTTCTTGCTTATTGAAAAAGTAAATACTTAATGATTTTTCTAGTGGTTTTATGTTCAAGTGACAAAAACATTCATGTTAGCATTACATTTTTTTTGCGGAATATCATCTGTTCTCAACACCTTGTCTCAAGAAAAAGAGCTTAAAATTAATTTTAATGATATTTCAAAGAAACCGTTTTCTAACAGCACCACAGATTTTTCCAACTCTATAATTTTTTCTGACACTAAAAAAAGTAGCTAGAAATCTTTAAAGTATAAAATAATATTTTATTTAATATAATAAAATACAATAAAATCAGATATAAAGATTTGCATCACCATATTATTAAATATAATAACAGATAACGAGCTATCAAAAGGAAAGAGATGGTACAACCTGACTTGGAACACAGTGAAAAGTCCTCCTGCACCTGCTGTACGTAATACAACAGCACATTTACCATACGAGAATGTCTTCAGAGGACATTTAAGTCACATTATTAAACTCTCAGATTAAAACACTGTTATTGTAGAACTTCTTTCAGAGCCCTGTGTGTATCTGCTTATCACAGTACAATATTTCACTAACCTATCACATATAAATTACATACAATTTAAAACTGCTAGTAGCTGGTTTAAAAAATGGAAATAAAATAATTTGCATAACTACCCCAATTTACTTTTTCTATATAGTAATAATCATAACTTGATATAATAATCAAATTCATCTCAACAGCTACTCTTGTTACAAACTAAACAAAATGCGATTCTGTGATATTTTGGAGGATTCCCTTTGTCAGAAAAACTGTACAAAAAGGCACAAGCACAGACCAAACAACTTGGCAGTGTCACACTGCAGTCATAGATTCAAATTCTGTAGTAATCTGTACAGTATTTGTGGAAAGAATCTGCATTGATCCAATAAAACTATCCTCTCCGTTGGGCTTTCTAACAACCTGTAGGAGTTTCTGTGGGTCAGAGCTCCGACAGATGACTTTTTCAATTCAGAACAAGAAATATCCACATAGATTACTTTTGATAAATTTATTAATCAGGTCATATAAAAAACTCATTTTCTTGCTTCACCCTTATCTTTTAAAGCATAGTGCCTTTCATTATGAATCTTTCTTTTCTATTGAATTTCATATAGTCTTCACATTCTGAATAAAATTGTGTAGAATACTAAATATTTAAAATGCTAAAACAATTGCAAAAGCATTGGAAAACTTCTACAATTCAGTACGTATGGCTGAAGTTTTGTTTTGTATTCTGTATCTAACCAAAATACCAGCAAAATAAAACCTCTAATAGGAGCTACATTGTTCCCACTGTCTTTTATTAGGCAAAAAGTAGTCGTTCTTAGAAGAGTTCTGCCACATGCAGTGATATCAATATACCGGGGGCTGGGCAATGGGGGGGTGGAAGGGAGAGGAAGAAATGTCCTTAACAGATGGAGAGAATGAAGAAAAAACCAAAAAAAATTTGATTATACCTGCCTAGAAAAATTTAAACATTGGAATTAAAGCATTTATGCAATCCAGAGCACAATATATTATTCAAATAATTACTAGTGTTATTACTGCTACTCACAATAGTAGCAATGTTCTTCAGTCAACAAAGTCCAGTCCCAGATCACTACTTCTGCTTTAATTACGTATTTATTTCTTGATTAGAAAAACATTTTTACTCACCAATGTACCTAAGCTCCATTTCAAAAGTTTAAGAGTGCACTTAATGTTAAATTTTGCTTACATTCCAGTGACTAAATCTTTTAAAGCAGAAAATGACTGGCCCATCAGAAATAAAAAAATTCCCTTTCTCTTGGGGAAATTCTATGTACAATTAAAGGTTAAGGAATCTTGAAAATCATAAAAGGAGAAAAAACTCTTCAGAATTTGGTCTGGATGAAGACTTACAGACATCCGGGATACTCAATTCCAGTTTTCATTTTGATTGTTTTGTAGAGTTGAACACTTCTGAAAGATACAAACTGAAATGTGGAAGTGAACTTGACAAGAATTTGATTTGAAGGTCTGCAAGTACAGTTTGAGATCCATTCTTTTAAAAAAGTTTGAATATTGGGACTTCTAGGGCACAGAAATTCTAGCCTTGCACTCTTCCATAAGGTTCTGCTCTTTCCTTTTCCAGTTTGATCTGTTCTTGTGTGCAGAGCCGCGGTTTTGGGAGTTTTTAGGGGGTTGCCTTGGTTTTTTGGTTTTTTTTTTTTGGGGGGGTGGAGGAAAGGTTTTGAGGTTGAGTTTTTGGTTTTGGGTGGGGGATGATTTTGGTTGGGTTTTTTTGAGAGGCAGGATATGAATCAAAAAAAACCATGACTGCATCTTCAATGGACACCAAATTCCAAAGCTTTCCCTGTAGTTTTTGTTTTTACTAATGCTTGAACTTTCTATTAATTTGTTCTGATTTTTTTTTTGTTTGTTTCTTTTATGCGGGGATACAAGCAGTAGTAATCAAAAGTGTCTGAAGGTATTACCAGTTTCAGTGAAGAACTGGCTTTTCTCTCTGAGTATTAATACATTTAAAAAACAAGCAAGTGCATAGAAAAGATAAAAAAATGCTCATAGAATGGAACAGAAATTTTTTTAGTTGTATTTTTCTCTATTTTCCTATATCTGGAACAAATTTCTTTCCTTTTCCCCCTGTAATCTTTCTAGCTCTTTCTGACATACTCTGCAGATGTAGGTGAGAGACTGCTGCAAATCATAAAATTATTTTTGTTAATATCTGAGAAATTAATGAGTATTTAGCAATTAACATTATGAAACACATTTTTTAAAGAAAAATTTATCTCATATTCAAACAAAAATTTGCCTCCACAGTTAAAAACATAAATCCAGGGAAATAAACTCTTTAGAAACATGCTCACAATAAATGATCTATTCTGCCGATTATGTTGTATCAACCCTCTTCATCCTCTCCTTACTAGAACCAGATCCTAATTTACTTAGTACTGTATGGATACTCTGCATATTAACCGCATATATACCTTCTGCATATATATGACAACTGAGAAAGCAGAGACAAAATTTCAAATTTTCAGATATTTTATTTTGAAATTTAAGCAAAGAAAAAATGTTGGGCTTATGCAAATTCAATGCAATAGTCAATAGAAGAACACCAGCAATGGAAGATGCACAAGACAAACTGCAGGACATTGTCTAAATGGTGACAGAAATCCTGAGCTGGATATAGGGTAGATTCCATAAAGTAGAGTGATATACTTGGCTCATCATGAAATTGCTTTCCCTTATGCACTCATTACTAAAATACACGCAGTGGATTTTATTGTTTGCGTCTACTCATAATTTCCAGGCTGGCAGAAATGTTGCTGTACTATTTAATCCTCATAACTGTGCACTAATAATCAAAGTCTAACCTTTTTTGAAAACGAAGTGGACTTCTGAATGTTAAAACACAGGAGCTAAACCACGTCCTGTGGGAAGAAGATTTGACAGGAAATTATCTTCACAATTCTGCTGCTGAATAAATATGAACTTTTCTTAGAAATAGGTTCTTAATGGAAAATATTAAGAATTAGAAAAAAGTTAAAGTTTTTCTATAAAGCAATAAAGCTCATACAGCCAAAGTAATCTGTATGAAGAAATGCCATCCCACATAACACAAAACATCAGGCAGTGTAAATATCAAAGACAATTTGAAGAGTAATATCCACTTTGTTTTTTAAAAGCATGTCCAGCAAGTACAACAGAAACCTTTTGTGAGTTTTATCTATCCAAAATGGGTCCCTGAACTCCACAGCCAATAGAAAGTAAATGCTAAAAGCATGATGCGAGAAATGGAGGAATCATGGGGAAAATAGCCCATGGATGATAAAGCCTCTTCATGTGAAGAATGACCTCTAAGTGGAACTGGTGTGACTAAGAGAAGGAACTGTAGAAAGACCAGATAAGCAAGAGCACAGGTGGTGCTCAGAGCAGCCCTTTGTGGCAGAAAGGGAGGATGTGACAAGCCCATGAAAGCAAAGCACAGAATTAACAACAGCTTTGCAACAAAGAAGGATCAGTAGGTCTTAGTTTGCCATTGTACAGATGCTTCTGTTGCTCCCCTGTTTTTTTAGAAGGGAGCAGTTACAGATTTTACATCCTGGACTTAAAGAAGCACTTTGTAAATCTCCCTTGAAGGCTTAAGTTAGAGTTAAGAAATAAGAGTTCTGATATTTGATACTTGTGAAATATGTTCTGTCTGATAAAGAGCTGTCTATCTTTTCCTGACCTTCTGGGTTACTAGATTCATGATTTTACCGATATAATTTTATTTCCCATTTATTTAGATTGATTTCAAGACTGAAAACTAACACCTGAAAGCCCAAAGTACTTGCAATACAACAGAATGGCAAATTCCTCTCTTCAGCTGAGCACCAATCACCACACTGAAGATAGACAACTAATAGTTCTGTCTAATCTTTTACTTCTATGAAAATAAGATACGCCAGAAATATGCATACACTATTATTTACACATACAGGTTTGAAACCAGCCCTATTTAATAATAAAAAAAGAAGGGTTAAAGTAAAATTAACTTTTAAAGTGAATACTGTTATTAAACCTGTAACACAAGGTAAGATTACTGTGGTGTTCAGACCTCATTAATATGTTAAGAGAGTTTCATATACTCCTGGCACAGAACTGTCTGAAGAAATGTTTCATGTAGTATACATGGCCTTTCGCTCTGCTCATGGATTTATTTAAAAGTTTAGATACTTTAAATAACAAATTAGATTCTATTTGACATCATATTCCACTGTGGTTACTCTGAATTATGAAAAGTAAGCCTGTCTCTGTAGAGATGTAACCCTAAGAGCTTAGGTACTTCTCAGATATTAAATATGGTTTCTTCAAGACTCATAATTATTTACAGGAAAACTAGAGATTAAAAAACATTGTGTTAATCAAGATTCTAATTTTATTCAGGCCTTGTAACATTTAACATATTTAAATACTTAAATGTGATCACCGTAATTTGATAACAAGTGAGAGACAGAATTCTTGATGAATTTTATGTCCACTGTACTTCAAACACTGCAGCTTAATATAATACTATACTTAGGAACACTAAACCAAAGTCTGAAATGCTTTAGCATGTGAAGACAATGATATGCTATCAAAAGAAATGTGCCAAAATTTGAATTGTTGATAACTCAGAAGCTCTTAGAACTATGTGACAAGTAACCGAATGCCTGTTCTGAAAAACGAGAGTTCATTAATTTCGCCCATCTAGTATTCTCTATATAATTTTTATTTATATTTCTTTAGAGTATTTCTAGTTCAAAAATAAACTCTGCCCTCTCTTTCTACTACTATGTGGAAATAGAAACTGCTAGGAGCAGTCCCTGGGAACGTGGGGATATCTGGGATTTAATCTGTAAATGCTGAGTAACCGAAATGAAACATGGTAACAAAACGTGATCTTTTCAGCAAGAATTCATGATTTTGGATGGCTAATCTGAAATACCTTTAAGAGGCTTTGACTTCCTTCTCACCTGTCATTCCAAAAGGAAATAAAGTCAAGTAAATTAGATGCCTAATGGTTTCTAATAGCAATCACTGTCTTGTCTTTTTTTTTTTTTATGAACCATCATACACTAGAAAATCAGTCATTTCTGAAAAAAATATATTTCTCAAAAACGTACTGTTTAAAACTTGTTCTGCCTAGCAAATGACCACTGTAGAGAGTCTTGATTTACATAACACTCCTGGGGGATTGCTATCTCCCAAGTTTAGGGTCACAGATTCAGACTTCTTTTTGGCTACGGCTGATTGTTCTGTCTAGGCACCTCTCAGAAACTGAACTAAACAAATAAATTTAATGAGGAGTGATGGATGCGGAAAACAGAGTGTCTTTCACTAAGCCAACTAATGCAGCTGGAAAAAATATTTTAGGCTCACAAATCCTTCACATTAAGTAAATAATCGATTTCATCATAAATAAATAAAAACGCTGTAGATCAAAGGAAACTGAAGTTTAATAATTAACATCTAATACATTTATGTGGGGGTAAGATCTTATTTAAATTTCATTCAATCCATGTTTCTTTAGTGAAATACTAATGATTAAGAAGTATTAGGGAAAAGGTAGGGGTTTGGGCCTTGGTTATCCTTTATGGGGATTTGAGGTTTCTTGGTGTTTTAGGCTTTTTGTTTGGTTTTTTTACTTATATAAGAGCTCTGAAAAATCATAAATCATTTCATAGAAACACAATCTATTTCAGTCAGTTTTCAAAAGATACATTAGCTTTCTCTACTCACGATTCATTAAAATACTCCATTCCCCTGATGGATAAAAGCTGCCTTGAACTTTCAAGAAAGTGCCATCTGTGACTGTGTCACCAGAGTATATTCAAAATCAATTTATACTTGAAAAGACTTGCTTTTTAAGACAAAACCCTTACACAATTATCTCTCTGAAGCTGGCATAGATGTGTGTAAAAAAAATATTAAAGTGGAAGATGACAGACAACCATCTGCTTCACTTTGTTAATGTAGAGATGGAAATAAACACAAAGAAACCCTTAAAATAAGAAGTCTCCACAGCATTCACGACAATAAGAAAAAAGCCAGAACTGCAGTTCCTCTGCAAAACGTGTAATAGGAATGAGTGGGGTGGCCTTACGTGACTTCAAATCACTGCTTAGTATTTTGGTAACCCTGATAAGAACTTCCTAGGATTTTGCCTCCTCAGTAAGCAGTATGACTGCAGTCTTACACCAAGCTCAAGGATGTCTCTTAACTCAGAAGAGAACAAAGGTGAAGAGAAACTTCTCAAGCACCAGTGGGTGGGTGTGGTCTGTAAAATTTTGAAACTCTATGGACAGGCTTGGGTCTGCATTGTGCAAAAAGGTCAAGACCAACAAGTCTTTTGTTTGTGATCAGACATTAACTGATGCTGTTGCTGGATTCTGCTTTGCTACAAAACACTTTTCTTTTTTGCATACATGAAGGATAAACACATGCTAAAGCAATCAGTTTCATAAAGAAAATAGGAAAAAAACCCCTTTTAATGAGTGTGCAGGGTTATAAAAGGCTACAAAAGATGTTACCACAGAGTTTGCTTTCATATATGAGAAGGGTTCTTAAAAGCAAAAGTGGAAACAAAGACCCTTATTTTCATAGCTGCACACACAGGAGTAAGACAACTGGACAGTGGAGGACACACAATTTCTTTTGATTGGTGACTATATTATTATCAAGACTGCAATAGTTACTAGCTGTTTACTATTTTCAGCTACTAGTTGTTTACTATTTCAGAAATATTTACTAATATTTCTTTGTATATTTTAGGCCCTTATTTCCCCAGATGCATTTCTTTAAAAAACTGTTGTCCCAGTGGATGTATTCTGAACAGAATTTAAATAAATAAAGTATTTTTATATCATGATATAGCAGAATATGAGATGTGCTGTAAATATTTGTTTATGAAAATGTCTCTCCCAGTTATAGCAGCATATTAGCTACCAAGACACTTTACAAATGAAGATGTATATATTTACAGTGCAGGGTAACGCATTAGAACAAACAATAAACAAATCACAGTAGTAGAAGGTATGTGTAGACAATGACTGAAGGTGGGTAGTTCCCTGATACTAAATAATTTAAATATTTCCAGCTGGAAGGCATAACTGAGAACCTAATTTATTGAATGTGTTTGCCTCAGAAAAGGTATTGCTGCTCCATGTAAGGATTTCAACAGCGTACATGGCTTCCTATCTTTGGGCACAAGGCCTGCCCAGTACAGCCCTCCTCCCTGCTCCTTTGGTGCAAAATGTTGAGGTACCACCAGTTGCTGTCCCCATCAGTCTCTAATGAGTGTCACCTGTCCTTCCAGGGGACAGTAAAGTCGAGCAAATGCTTTAATTTGCACCATATGTCCCCGCCTCCATAGGAGCACTGAGGCAGGGGGTGAACAGGTGTGTCAGCCAGGACTCCTGAGAGGACCTGTGAGGCAGGTAAAAGCAGCCTTGGTGTTGTTGAATGCAAACAGACTAGGGAGGGAGTTGTCTGTAGCACAGGTTTCTTCCCCCAGAGCAACTTTCCTGAGCCAGTGCTGTATCTCCTGTCCTTCCTTTGATTCCCAAAGACTTTCTACATATTAACACTATGCAGCTCCACAGGCTGTTCAAAATTCTGCAGGTCTCTCAGACCCCTCGTCTCCTGTTCCACACATTCAGGAAAATGTTAACTCTGAAGTGAAAGAATTTTCTTTTGTTATGTGATAAGAACTGGAACAGTTAACATCACCATTTTGTCTACTGACACGGAGCAGCTCACTTGGCACTCTCGGCTATAAAATTCTTTTTTACATTCAGGGATGTGTAGATGGGGGAAAGGGAGTTAAACCTAGGAAAGAACATCACTTATTTCTCAGATCTGTATCCGTGTATTGGTTCCTTCTTTGCTTGATAAAACAAAAATCTAACTGGCACCAAGTTTTAAAGGTGGAAAACAGGTTGGATTCTGATATTGCAACATGTTGCTCTTACAAAGGGAAGAGGGGAGAAAGATGAAAACAAGATTGGCACCTTTAACTTCTGCTGCTCGTATTTTGTGATCGATCACCCACTGACAGATCACAGGTGTTCCTGACCAAAACTCTGATTTGTAAAACATATTTTCTACTTCAGTCAGGCTGTTAAAATGCTCAAATGATTTATAAACCCACCCCAGTTCTCAAACCCTGAGTAAAAGGTTCAAGACTTTAAAAAAAAGTCTTTCTACACTCCTTTTTATATTAGAATTTTTACACTTTCATTCAAGTTTCCATCCTCCATAACCCATAGATACAATGGGTTCAAATTCAAGGTCCAAGAGCAGGAATCTTTCTGAAGGCAGAAATCTCAGGGTTTAGTTATATTCACAAGCACAGTAAGGTGAGCAGATATTACAGCTTCTCCTAGGACCCTGAGAAGGTCATCTTGTAGGACTTGAAGTGGGAAGTAGAAAGAATCTGCCTAAAGTCTCCTTGAGAATGGAAATCTGTCAGTATTTAGCTGTATTTGGGAAAATTACCCAACCAAGTTCATCAATACCCACCATGCAGTCAAAAGGCATGACATCTACTGGATGCATTTCTCATCTTGACAAGATGCAAAGCTCTAGGTCCTTTTGTTTGTTCTGTCACATCTGCCTCGCCCACATTAAAATGGAAAGGAGGAGATACTTATTGCACATAGCAAGAGTCTGTTGGCCATAGATATAATACACATTACTTTACCAAACAGTTTTATATCAGAATACTTACATGGAGTGTCTAGGATGCTAGACAAGTATTTAATAACAAATCAAACCAAGCAAAACATAAGGTATATAGCTGAAAAATTATAGTTTCCCTGAAGTTGGGTTTGTTTGGATTTTTTTAGGTTTTATTTTATTTTTGATTTAGTTTTACTGCACATAAGCTCAAGGGCTATTAAATAAATGGAATGTCATTTTCCAAAATTACATTTTTCACTTGGTCACCAATCTATTTTCCCTGCACAAAGATTTTGCTTGATGTATCAGCATTATATTGGGCATTTGACACTTTCTTTGCAGATGTCAATCACATCTCCATTACTCTCAACATGTGACTTAATAATACTTTTTTTCCTTTCGCTTAAAACATATTGATATCTTTGCAAACTTTCATCCTCCCTGTCTCTTGAGGAGGGACTATATTTATTTAATCCTAATTTTCTTGTTATGTTCTTAGATTTCGCAAGTTATTTTATAAAACTCACTGTATTTTTGCAAAGATTAAATATATAATCAGTTAAGGTCCCAAAGAACATACTTTTGTGGCTTTTAAATTAAAATCCTCTAGGAAAACTCACACTATGAAAAAATCTAGTCAGAAATGGGTCTTTGATTTTAATAAAAGAACTGGAATGTCACATTACTAGAATGTTTTTTAAAAATCTCATTTACAAGCTAACAGAATCTTATTTACATGAGGCATAGAGAGGTTCAAGTTATCTCAAGTAAACTTCGGATTTTTTTAATCTATCACACTAGCATATGTGAGATAATTATTCAAAGGCCGATTTCTAGGCAACAGTCCATTAAGGACTGAGCTTCCTACTCCAAGCAGGGCTAATTTGTCATATTTATTTATGCTTTGGGAAGTAATCATACTACAGAAAACTAAAATTTTTTCTGCATCTAAGAAAGAAGTACAGGAAACATACAACTTTTAAATTTATTTCAACTCTGACATTTGAATTTACTCCTAACACTGGAAAGGATTTTGGGGTAAAAGAAGTGCCTTCTTTTTCCAGGGGATTCTTTTAAAGGTAAGTGTATGGAGTATGCAAGAGTGTAGGACAGAAAGTCTTATAATCCCGGATTATTTGGTTAAAGAACTGTTACTCACACTGTTCATTGCAGATGCACAACAACTAAAATCTAACAGACAAGCAGGGATTCTCCTGCCTCTATTAGAAAAGCAATCACCACTCGAATACTTAAAATAATATTTATGCTACAATTCAGATTCCCCGATTGTGAGAGAACAGTAGGAAAATTATAAACTTTGTTTCACTAGGTCAAACTTCATCTGGGGTGGGATAAAATAATATCAGAGGCTTGAACAACAAAACTGGGATCACAGGGTAAAGATAGATTTCGAGCTTGAGCTCCAGCAGTCTTCTCATTGCCCACTCTTTAAAGATTTTGTGATATATAGAAACATGCATCTGCAGCCACAAAGGGTGCAGCAAGTGCCCCACAGGTGTTCTGCAAAGTGCTTCTCACTCCCTTCCGCTTGGCAATTGAATTAATCTGAATGGATTCTGCTTTGATGCCTCTCATTACTGATTCATATTTATTCAGGCTGCCTCCAAGTATGACTTGAAATCTTCTCCAGAGGATGCAGAACTCATGTAAAATTATCGCCCTATATCTGACACATAAATTTACAAGGCAAGGGAAGATAGAGACTAGGCATTATTACAGGTTTTACACATTTCCTAAATTTTCACTCCTGGAAACATTCTCTGTCACCTGCTCCAAGATTTTGTAAAATGAATTAGAGTTCCTCTTTATCAGGGCTGTGATCTTAATTGTCCAGCACATTACAGTCAGTCATTCTACATCTCACCAGAATGAGAGAGCGCACAGAAGGCTGTAGAAACTTAAATGTACTCTGAAATGAACCTCAAAGGGCAAAGTGTTTACAGATTAATAATTCTTTTCCCTGGAGCAGAAGGGTGTAAGAGTCCTGTACAAGTAGCAAAATGTTTTCCAGTCTAGCCTAATAATCAACTGTCACTTTGACTAGCCCTTAGCACAGCTGAACTCAACATGGAGTAAATACTGAAAACGAAAGAAACAAAAAAAAAATTTAAAAAGAGAATGGGCTGTGTTTGAATGTCATTTGTAAGGCAAAGTCCTCTCTGTTTCAAAACAAATGGAAAAATATGACCCCAGAAACCATGACATATTTTTATATTTTAAAGGAAAGTGTTTTTTAAAGAAAAAACAAGTGTCATATATTTTCATAAAAAAATATTGGCTGTCTTTATAGTTAATACCTGTTTGTACAGAAGAAACATGCTTAAAATTAAAATCTGCAGCAATTGTTTTTAATTTACCCAGTAGTGAGACCCAAATGCAGCAAAAGAACAGCACTCGTCAGCCAAGTGGTTCAAAGAGGGTCAACACCATAATGCCATTTCATTTCCTGGCCAGTTAACAAAACCCTGACAGAGTGTTAGGCTGGAGAAACAAAGAAATGAAAGGGAAGTGGAGAGAGAAATGGAAAGGAGGTGGTCTGTTAAATTAGTATGAAAGACAAAGCAACCAGCGGAGCCTGCCTTCTGCTTTCAAATCAAAACTTACCTGACTGAGTTCCTGCCAACAGAAGGGCCTAATCTGGAGTCCTGCTAGCAGTATCCAATGTACCATTTATACAACTGCCTGCTTACAGCTGTGGCTGATGGCTACTGGATTAATCTGCTTTGACACTGCCTGGTCAAGGTGTTTATGCAACAGTCGTGGGGCCAAGACACAGCGATTTTATCTTTTGCTTTCCTGCCTTCCTGCTTGTCAGCCACACACAAGTCATTTTAGTACTTTGATTCTGACCGCTTTAAAAACAAATAAATAAAATGTATTTCAGTCTGCAGCTTTCTTCACTCAGGATTTGCACCCAATGCCCCCATCCCAAGACTCACACCACCTTAAGACAATCAATTAAAATATGGCATGGAACATTGACAGAGAAGCTTCCAGTTACAACCGAAAAGCTACAAGTAAGTAGTGAACACTGTTCAGTTCTGCAGCTCTACACCAGCCCTGGATTCCATCCCTGTGGATAAGCACTCGAGCCACCAAACTGAGAGTAGCAGGGTTACCATGGAAGGGCACCCTCTCAAAGGTCCACAAGGACCAAATACCTGGGAAAGCACATGACAAGCCATCGTTGTTATCACGAAGCTCTGACAGCAGGTTAGTCAAATATAGTGACACTCTTTTTTTCCAAAGTGCTGTATATTAATCAATTTGTAAATAGCTTACAAAAGTATCAGCTTGGAGTTTCTCATTTTCTCCTAGATCCTGAAATTTTTTAGGACTCTTGAAATTATTTCACTCTGCAAATGGCATGGACCAGAGTGTCCATTACATGACTGGACACTGTGGTCCATGCAAGTATGCACGGTCCAAGGTTGGAAAGGTGTAAGGGAAAGTTGCCTAGTTTCAAGAAATGCATTTGTCTTTGTAATTCTCAGAAGTCAATTCTTTCTGAGAACACAATACCTCCTGATAATGCCTCAAATGCCACTAAACCTCCTAGCAGATCATTTCTTGCAAACATTACAGCTTCTTTTAAATCATCCTTCTGAGAAAGATCATGTATTCAATAAAAGGAAATACACCCCAAGCTCCTCAAGATTCTTGAGCAATTACCTTAAAAGCCTTTTTCTGAAGAAAGTGCTATTTTTTCTTGCTCATCACCTTTCATCAGTACAGTTGAGCAAAAGAATTAAATTTACCTGTCTAATTGCAAAGGATGTCGTGAATTACCAAAATAAACCCAGCAACTCATTCTGAGCAGACATTGCAGATACATTTGGTAACTTAGGTTCAAGCTGTGTGTCTATCAATAACGGTCTCTTAAGTTTTTCCAGACAGTTGCAACATGCTTTTAATGTGTCATACAATGCATGCGACATTGGCAAATATTATAGAAATTAAAAATTAATTTAAAAAACAGCATGCTATTCTTAAAGGCTAAAAACTCCATAACATAAGAGTAACTGAATCTGCCATGTTACATAAAATTGAATCGTGTTCAGTTCACGCTTGAAAAACTCAAATCAAAGGGTTTTTTAAAAAAAAGGTAAATTCCTTATTACATGGGAAAAAAAATCAACCCAAATTGAAAAACAAATGGAATAGTCATTTAAATGTTAAAAATTTGATTTCTTTGTGTATCTCTCATTAATACATGGAAGGAAATAAGAAAACGGATATATTATTTCAAATGTGATTGATCCTACGTCCAAGGTCCCTAATCCAGTTGCATCAAAGTTTGTTTCCCCTGGTTTGTTTGCAGACAGGTTTCAAAAAGTTAAAGAAAAAAAGTTGCTAACTAAATAACTAAATAAAATTTAAGGGGAAAAGAGAAGAAAAACCAGTAACAAATTCCAGGATTATCCCAGAAGCACAGAAATTTCACCTACCCAGTCATCCTGGAAAGCAAACAGAAAGACTTGGAACATGTTGAGAATTAAACCAATGCATCTGGCACACAAAGCTTGCCATTGGGTAGAGAAAAATTCATACGGATCTGACTGAAATAATCCTTCCAGTAAACAGTACTTTGAGTTGGAAAATTCACAAGATTTAAAAATAGAGAGGACAGAAACAGTACCCAGTAAGAGCTTGATACAGTAGGATTTTTTATACTATAAACAGCTCATCGTGCGACTCAGAAACATCTTGTTTTAATTTTTTTTAGAAAAACCCATACCTGTATTACTGAGATAATCATAAGGCACTTTAAAATGCAGACTAAAGCCTCAGAAACAAAGCAATGACACAGATATTGCCTAAGGATATCAAAGACACAGAAGTTTAGACACACATTGGGAATACTAAAAACACTCCTCGGGTTTTTTCTTTTGCTTCTTTTCCAAATGCAAGAACCTACAAATTAAAACATTTTTTTGTGAAGCAGCTGACATACAGCCAAATTAATCTGAGCTTGGGATAGAAAGACAGGCACATGCCGGTACATTTACGGCTCGAAATATTGATGAACTTAGCTACCATTTTGAGTTTTGTTGAGGATGGCCCCCACGGATTGAGGAAGACTGCACTACTGAAGGATTCTCGCTTTTTGGTATGGCTCTGGACTGCCACCGCTGATTCGGCTGGAGTTATTTTATTTTGTGTAAATAGGAGGTAACTTAGCTTCATACATTTCAGGAACAATCAGTTCGAGACTGTAATCAAAACAAGGTTAAGGTTAAAGTTAGGGTTAGTGTTATGGTTAGGGTTAAGGTTAGGGTTAGGTAGATGGCCTTTTCCTACGTGTAGTACTTTTGCAGTTTGATGCCTGCCTGCGATAATATTTAAAGTGTTCCTCAAAAGCAGCAGGTGGGTACCTGGCAGATTTATACTCACTGTTGCTGCACGCAACCACCAGAAACTGAAATCAAAGGAGCAGAGTTATTTTAAATACGTGTGTAACTATTTCAAAATAACTAGATAAAAACATAATTTCAATATTAGTCACAGGGATGCATTTTTAGCCATCTGTCTTCTCCCTTAATAGTGAATATTTTGACAGCGGCATTTTGCATACTTGCATTGCGAGTAACCCACTATCAATGGTGCAGTGGAAGAGTGTTTATGTTATGACCAGTTTCAGTGTATTGTTTATAGAGACTTGCAAACCTCCCACCAAGCGTCCAGCAGTAACATCCACCTTGCAGACGAAGAGCAGTGCAATGGCCAAGATTCTCCCTTCCATCATGATATACCCAGGGGCATTCTTTTGGTGCTTACACAGCTAATTTTTCCATAGTACTAAACAAGTTTACCTATATTGAGGTAGGAGCAGCATAAGGAGAGATCCAAGGAGAGATCAAAAATGACCTAGAAGTAAGCAGATCCTAGTTCAGCTTTTTTTAAAAATGTATTTATGTATATAATTACCATTGAATATTTTAAATTAATTTCCAGCAATCTTACATTATTACTGTAAGAGTCTATTACTCATTATACGGCTTGACTTTATAGCAAAGAAGACAGCCCTTAACTTTGCGGCTGATGTATAATTTGAGAGTTTATTTCCCTTTTCGCATAAAAATTTCATTTTATGGGACTTACTTTTGTTAAGCTTTCAAAAAAAAAAAAACCTCTGGAAATAGCTATTGAGAGACACAATTATATGAAAATTCTCAAATTCTCAAATTCTTTTCATTCTGCAATCATTGGAGTCTGCAGGAAAACAGTACTCCTCTATGACAAACCAATGTGACTAAACAGAAGAATTTCATTATTTACATTATGCACTTACACGTTTTATATCTACTGCACACGCTGATCACACTCTTCTTCATTGGTGTCTCCATCTTGTCCATGCCTTCTGCATGCATTTCTCAGAGTAGGTACTTCGTTACAGTCCAGGTAGTTTACAGGCCTCTGTCACCTAGTTCTTGCAGTCTTCATATTCTGTTTCTCAGCCTCTTCTTTTTTAATTTAACACAGTTTACGTCTTAGCAACCTTGATGCATTCCAGAGGGCTCTGACAGAACTCTCAAAAGAGTAGCTACAAGCAGTATGAGTGGTGCACTATGAGCCTTAAGTTCTTCAGATAAATTGCTGCAGGAGTCCATAATTTGTTGTTTATTAATATTTTTCAGATCCCTTGGGGATAAAAGAGTGGCATGAATAATAGACACCATCTCTCCACATTCTGTAGGGAAAACCTGAACGATATTTGTTTTACCTGCAGAAAACCTGTTAAGGTCTCTACAATACCAACCTTCAAATATATAAAGAACTGCGTCAAAAATAATTTTTCCCAGCTATACAGAAGATATGACATAAGGCAAGGAGCTGGAATTTTTACATGAATGTGCACAACTGTAGTTTTTTAAAAAATGCAATAGTTACACTGAAACCATAGGGACCATCAATGGTAAAGAACAGAGTAAATTACATTTTGATTTGTTAAAAGTTTTTCCATTGGCTATAATAATTTCTTTGCTGATTCATAAGTAAGAAAATAATATCATATGAATCAATTTAATAATTCTCTTTGAATAATTCATTTAGCATGAGTATAAAATTATATTTTCAAATTGAAAGAAAGGATGTTTTAGAAAATGCAAGTGATTAAAAGTCATCAAATAAATACTTATTTCTTGACCAGATGTATTCTGAAGCAGAATGCTTGAATTCATTAAACTTTCTGGCTGGTCTTTGTGGATAACATCATGGCTCATGGACAAAGGATGGACTCTTCTTACAAAACAGAATTATAAATAAGAGTTTTCAATACTTATTAATTTATGAGGTGTCCAAATTATGTCAGAGAGGGTCATGGCATTACTAAAAATGCCAGTCCTTGGCTATGGTCTGCCTCATGATTAAGGTTCCTGACCTTCACTGGAGCCTGGCTGTCACTTTGTACCTTTGTTTACAGGTAAACAGTGTACTACAACTGCAGAGACACTGTGGTCTGATAGGTTTCAGCTTTGAAACTTAATCAATGATGAAGTTTTAGATTTTTTACTGATCTCAGCAAGGAAAAAATATTTTACAGTGAAATTCAATTCTTATTTTAATGAGGTTTTCTACTTGTCCCCATTGTAGAAGGCACCACGACGTAAAGAAAATATAAAAATGTGGAAATTTCCTACGGAAATGACATCTCCATTGTCTTCTTTTAGACTGGACGTCATTCATCCTTCAGTTATCTTAGGTGTAAATGAACAATGAAAGGACTCTGGTGTAAACATAATCCACACACAAGATCATACGGGGTTGTTTAACCTCAGTAATAATTAAAGGGCTTTGGCGGCTACATTTCAGTGCTAATTTATAATTAACTTCAGGTGCTTCTTTGATCTTCCTGATATAGATTTTCCCTGTTTCCTTTTCAAGAGTCTGCATACAGTCTGTAATTATGCTTCTTAGTGTGACCATAGCTTTAAGTAAACGTATATAAGCTTTGGGAAAATTTTAGTTAAGCTAAAGTGAGCACTTACCTCTGAGCTGGAGCATCTTCTGAAGCATTGCTGACTATAAATGTAGTATTAGGTAAACCTATAATAGATTTGCCACAAAAATAAAAGAATGATTCCCAGTTTTAATGTAATGCATTACAGAAGTGGTAAACCTTGCACCCTACCAATGCTCCACATACTAATAATCCACATATTATTCAGACCATTAATACTACAATACTACAAAATTCAAAATGTCATGTTCTTTATCAGCTAGGCTCTTCATCCAAAGAGGAAGACATTTCAAACTTTTTAAGAATAATGAGTATATTGACCAAAAAAAGATTTTTTTAAAGTATCAAAAGCTGTTAAAATAACAGAGTGGTACAGACAAACATACCTGAATCAAGAAAAAAAATAGTGCAAGGGAACAAAGCAGTATAACTCATTTCCTCAACTAAAGCAATAATCAGAAATTCTCAGAAGACTAACTCTAATCTCATACTTTCAACACATAAATAAGATGTGCATCAGGTATAATGTAACAGAGATCCTTATATGAGACACTTTCTATCTGAGAAACATTGAAGTGGAAATTGAGACAGAAGTGCTAGGGGCAGTGCTTTTATAAACGCATCAGTCTGCCTGTTCAAACTGGGACTGGTCTGACTTCTCCGGTCGCAAACCCTACAATCCAGGAATGGCCACAATTTAGGAGATGCTCTATACCAAACCTTTCATCTCCCATCACTCACACTCAAAGTCTGAGTGCAGCAGAGCACGAAGAATCACTGTGTGGGCACAATGTGCCTGGCTGGTTGGACGGGACAAAAACGGGGAACTTGGTATTACTGCAACTCTAGCTACATCAGCACCACCTTCCAGTGCACACAGGGTTTAAGAGAACTAAATTTCCAGGTATATATTGTTATGTCATTTCACAAATTCCCGTTTCTTAACTAGTTGTTGAACAGGGTGGCAGAACAGGTACATACTAATCCTAATATACTCCTCAAGGACTTCTTCCAGCTACATGACTTCCCCACTGCAGGACAACTTGCTTTGGAATCAGTAATTCCATAAGAATCAGAATCATTCAATAAGAGTAAAAGAGGAATGAAAACAATCACAGAATGGGTGAAATTCAAAAGCAGAAGCTAAGACTGATGGATAAATCAACATGAACCCACATCTTCCATTTTATTAATTTTTTCGTTCTACAAAGATGAGATAAAACCCACCAAGTAGCAGAGAAACTTTGTAACATCACAGATACAACAGTCTTCCCATCATAAATCATCAGACTAATTGCAAGTAGTGTTTAATTTACTCAGGCTCTTTCATTATTTTACCTGGCAGCAACATGGAATGTTAAAAATAAATATTCCTAGTACAGCCTTATAGTAGATGCCACACAGCACCAACAGCAGATCTGCCAAGAGCAAATTGAGTGGCTCAAGGAAATGTTTCCCTGTGTCAACAGAAGCAGTTGTCCATCTTTATAAAATCTATGTGGGCCATTATATCCTTCTGCTTAAGAGCTACTATATACTTCTGCTTAAGGGTCAGAATTTTGGAGTGTGCCTTTCAGAAAAAAAGGTAGAATGTTGTCCGTGATGAAGATTCCATTTCTGCCTAACAGTACTCAAGTACCCCTGGAAAAACATTAGGCAGAACCTTGCTAAAGATATTTTGGGAGGGAGAATTTTTGCCTCTTTTTTTAAAAAATGAATGGTTCGCATACAAACTGCTCACAGGAACCAGTTTTTTTCCATTCGAAACTACTTCAATTCTTCTTGAATTATGAAAGCTTGCATTTTATATAATCATCGACAGTTTTTATTAAGAAAACCCGCATAGTAACCATTTATGAAATCTTGTCTTAGACGATGTAATTTCTTTATGATGGTATGACCAAGATCCATTTATGCTGCAAATCTTTATTTTCGTATGTTTGTGACCCACTTTTTTAAAATACAAGTTATGCCTTAATCATGCATATTCATCCAGAAATAGTTCCATTCACTTTTTCCTGGAATTTCTCTCAGAAATCACCTTCAATATATGTTTCTTTGTGCTGAATTTTTATGAGACCTTCAAAGAATAATGTAAAATATCTATACAAGACTGTACAAGAAACTAAGAGAACCAGCAATGCATAAATAAATTAATTTAATACATATTGATTACAAAGGTGAAAACTAGTCAGGCTTACATATTAAAATCTTTTTTGGTCCTTTGGTATGGTGGAATCCCACTGGGGAAATTACACAACACTATTCTTCCGGTCAGCTCTTTTATATTTTTAATAGCATATTTTGCTTATCCTTGTTGCTCTAATCAGGCTGACTTATATGTCAGAAATCACTGGGATGTTGTGCTCCACAAGCGTCACATATATGGGGTGTTTGGGAGTCACTAATGACTATTCCTCAGCCAAGCAATTTGCCCTGTTTAAATCCTAAGAGGAAGTGATCAAGAGGATGGATGCAACTTTTAGTGAGATGTACAGAAGGAAGCTGAGAGGCAGTGGTCACACATTGCCCAAGGAGCTCGTGGAGTCCTTTGATATTTTTCAGATCCAGACTGGAAAATCTTCAGATCCAGACTGAAAAATCTTCTTTGTTCATTTGTTCAATTAACAATTTTGTTCAATGACCAATTTGTTCAATTTGTTCAGGGTAACTAATTTGTTAACCTATCTTCAGGAAGAGAATCTTTAGCTCTTAAGAAAAAAAAAGACAAAGAAAAATATAACAATCAATAACTGAAGCTAAGGAAATTCAAGTGAGATATGAATATCATATTTGTGACATTGAGTGTGACACGTTCTTAACATGTCTTTGTAACTAGTCAATGCTAAAATGTGATAGGTGCATTCTTTCATTTGTTTTTTGGCTTTTGTGCTTTATAAATAGCTTCTTTTCACAGGCTTCTCAGTAATTATTTGTGCTGAGAAATACACCTTCCTGTCCACCAGAAACATTTTTGTTTAAGCCAATCCTTTGAAACAAGCAATGTTTGTGCAGAATCTGCAGAACCTACTGTAATATAGAAAAAGCCCTCCACAGAAATAAACAAATTACCCACAACTAGCGCAATTCATTTCCTTCAGGAATTACAGAATGGTCTTTTGAGGCAGAAAATTTCAGCTCCAAATCTATCAAAATAAGTTATAGTTTACTTAAATGCATTCAGAACTATGAAGGATGTACCAAGAAGACTAGAATAAAAATTAAATAATTCAAATAAATGAATGGTTTAGATTAAATGTAGTTTGGTGGCAATTATATGATTCAGCAAAAATAGGAATATACATTTAAGCCAAGCTAAAAATAGTCATTTCTCAGGAGCAGCAAACATTAAAGTAACTTGAGAACCAGAGGGAAAAAAACTGATAGATTGACTTCTTGCAGGAATGGTTTTATGTGACTATACCATAACACTGTTTGATGGCTGCTAAAGAAAGATCAACCCAAAGGTCCTGAAATTTAAAATATACAGAAAGGATCTATTTGACTTTTAATAGAAGTCCCCATAAAAATAGTTATTATCTTCCTCCAAAAGCAGTGTCACTGCTGAAGAAAGAATAGCCCCAAGAAAGCACAACAATATTTATGTCAGCTTTGAGGGCCTTCCACAGAATCCATGAGAGAATTCCTGCTGAGCTCAACAGGGCTGCATCTCCACTTGATCCTCTGCCTCAAGTCTGCATCTGGGCATCTCTCTGGGCTCCAACTTGAAAACATATATCTGCTAAGGTGATAGCAATAGCTGCAGTCTAATTTGTGCCCAGAATGTGTTATTACAGTGCACTACTTCCTTCTTCCTGAAGACACAATGCCGTCTTGTGAGCTTCCAGCTTCCATCCTCTCTGGGAAAATTCTCTCCCCCAGATCTGATTTAGTGACAAAACAAAGAACTGCAGAATGCCAGCAATAACTCACCCTCACTGGAAATGCTGGGAGAAGTTTGGAGAGAGATAAATAGACTAAACTATAGGTTTAATTCTATTACAGTAAATTGTAAGACGCTTTACCTATAGTCCTTACTGTTTCTTTACAAGACCACATAACACTTTCTACAGCTATGCAGGTAACAAGCGAACAGTTTGCAACGAATGGACTAGGGAAACAAGCAATATGACATGAAATGCTAAAAAACATATATTTTTCTTTGTAAAGGGTGAAAAAAAAAGAACAACCCTGCAGCATGTCCTTTTTTTAAAGTTCCTCTCTTCTCTCACAGTTATAGAGATCTCTGGAGACACCTTGGTTTCACACTAACCCTTCTTTTCAGAGACTGTTTAAGAGCAGAGTATTCTGTACACTCACACTTTGATCATGAGTCCCAGCAGGGCAGTAGGTTACATGCAAGACAATACTGTGTCATTCCACACAGACATTAACATAGTTCCACCGACAAGCAGAATTTCTCTATTTTGCGTATGTAACCCCAACAGCATTATTGCAACAAATTGACATGTAACCTATTTACAACATACATGCAGTTACAGCCATGTTATATGCTGCAAACGAGGAATGACAATTAATTAATAGCTTTTGAAATATAAAGAACTCCTAAAAAAGGGTAGTGATCACCAAAAGAACTGGTCTTTTCAATGAAAAGCACATGGTGGAGATGGAGGGAATAGAGCATGACTCTTGTGACCCAGCCTGGCTGGGGACCCTCACAGCTGTCTCTTGCCCTCACACCAAAGAAGATTTTAGTATTACTATTGCTTTTTGCAGCAAACATATTTGGAACCACAGCATACATGGAGCTCCCAGTAACTGAAGGCGAGGAGGAGGCAGCAGAAGGTGAAGGTGTGATTCCTTGGGGATTTTGGGGAAGCTGCAAGGATGCTGCTCCCTGGCCTGGCACCCTCAAAGCAACTCCTTAGGCAAGGAAAAACTCTTGAAGCAGAACCACAGAACATCTTCAATTGGAAGGAAACCACATGGATCGTTGAGTCCAGGTCTTCAGCAAATGGCCCAATCAAAGAGTGTGAATGCCCAAACCTGAAGTTCCCACTCAGCCCTAAAGAGACATTAACTTAGCGATTAAAACATTTTAAATCAGAGGTATTTATTCTTATACTATCAATCTGATTGAAACAGAGGTTTTTCTGAGTCTTTCAATTCAGCAAAATACTTTGATATTTGGACTTTTTCGTTACTTCTGGCTGGAAGCACTGTTGAAACGCCATTTCGCTTAGGAAAGATTCTACTCTTCATTCCTTTATAGATTTTGTTTTAATTGTGACTCTTTAAATAGAGAGAAATGACCTAGCTAAGCATCAATCTGGGAATTGTTAGAGAAAGTATGTTTTGAGTAACTATTTCTCCATTTCTGAAAAATCCATTTACAGTGTTGCAAAGGTATTTACTTTTATATGCAGGCAGGGTTTCTGTTCCCACAGCGATTTTGCTCTCTATATGAACTAGCACTTTAAGAAAGAGAAAATGATAAGATCTCTTTTCTGCCCTTAGAATTAGTTTTTTAATTTTGACATGGCCTTGGTCTTCCTTCCATATATAAACAAGGAACGTACTAGATTCTTAAGGACCTACTTACATTTTGCTGGTAGTATCTTGTGTTCCTCTCAGCTTTATTTTTCTGAGGAAAAGGTCTCATAACAAAATGTATTATTGTTCTGATTAAAAAATTTTTGTCCTATTACTCCTTGTTATATCAAGGATTTAGATAAACCACAAGACAAGAAATTAGTTATGAACTACACAGACACCTGCAGCCAAATGAAGCTGGGCACAGTTCAGCAAATGACAGAATTATGCATTTTTGGCTCACTGAGGTCAATGGGAATCAAATACAAGCCAGTTGTATCAGTCTGGATACACTTAACCATGTGCAGCACATTACTAAGTACATTTTTCTGTAAGGTGCCCTGCCTCATTTGCCATTCCCATCCAAAACAGACATTCCTAGTAAAGGAAATTTAGCCTTTGTAGCTCCATAATTCATAGAGTTTGAGTACTTGCACTTCCACATCTATTATATGATTAGATCAAATAAAAATTGTTTCTTAATATATCTATGAATATAATATCTGCAAATAAATACCATTTACCTTGTAAGAAAAAACTACTAAAAACTTTCCTCTGTCTTAGTTATTCCAGATCAAAGATATACATTGAAAATCTGTTACAAGAGAGCCAGATAAAGCATAAACCTGTTAGGCAAATCAAAGTACCCAGTGGGAAAATGATAAAATACAAAAATAACTATTTTAAAATTGTATCCCTAAAACTATCAGCTAGATTAACATGTATTTTAATACTGCTTGACAAAGTGTGGTGCTCCTCATTTTTCTTCTACTACATATTATGAATAAAGAAATTATTTTCAGGAATAAATCTGTTAACCATTTTTCATTGGCATATGGATTTCAACACACTTTTCTTCAAGTATGAAGATAGTTTGAAGTTTGGAGCTGCAATCTAATTCTTTTTTTGTCTCATGTTACATTGTCATAGAAACCTGTTATCCTTGTATACTTGCCCCTAATCTTGATCCCAGAACAGAACTTGCTGATGATGGACCACAGCAGCTGAGGGACGCTCTTTGTCATCCTAGCAAGTTTTGTCCAGTAAATTTTAAAGCTTTGGAAAATTCTGCATGTTGTCTGATGTGCAAGAAGGGGTGCTATTAAAAATGACCTTTTTTAAGAGTCTCATCAGAAACATCCTTTTAGAAAGTGCATGTGACCATTAAATCATTAACTAAATGCTATAAAATAATTAAGACAATTTTATAACGGTATTTAAATATTATTAATAAATAATTACCTGCTGATTGCAATAACATTTAATGTTTAATCCTTTATACTTTATTACTATCTTTAAATTCATATAAAATATGTCGGATTTTTTTTCTCAGAGGCAATTCTTTCTAACAAACAATGAGGAACGGTGTTTATTTCAAGCAGTGTTATGATCCACAATACCAAACATCCTGGTCCCCTGTACATTACCCCTGCTTTCTACCTGCTGTTTTCTTGTAAGTATGGATAATGTATTCCAAGAGATCTGTGCACAAGCTGCTTCGTTGCCTCTTGTGGCTCTGCATACTGCCAGTAATTCGGTACACAGACAAATTAGGTCTTCCGTATTCACAAGAAAAAATAAACGAAGGCAACTGAATAAGGGTGTTTCGACCCCATAAAGCTGAGAGCAACCAAGGTTTTTATTAATAGATCCCTTGTAGTGGATTAAAGTGAAACCATCATGAATGATCAGTGTTTGTAAATGTAAATCTGTAATTTTTGTTTTAGAACTATTTGGTGGCAGTGGAAAGCAGGCATCTAGCCACTTTGGTTATCATTATCTTTAGTAGGATGACAATCTAAAAGCATAAAAATATCACTAAAGGAAACATTTTCCTTAGGGAAAAGAAAGAGAAGGAAATATTGGAGTAGAAAAATTTTACTACCTGAAGGCCTTGCAATGAGACTTTGTTGCAATTTTTGTAAGTGTCTGATGGTTGCATACTGGATCCATCTGGCAATGAAGGATATCCATGCAACACAGATTTACTGGGTTTAAGTCACTCAGATTCAGGTGGGAATGCTCAGGTACCTCTGCTTGAGGTGGAGTTTCACACTGGATAATATAATGTTGTGAATCACTGGACACTTTGGGAGTCCCTGACACCTTATATGATGATGGCCCACATTCAGCAGAGATGAAAAATTTCAGGATTTGTGTGAATGCCCCTGATACTTCCCTGGCAGAGGAGTTATCATAGCTGAGCGCTTTTGGATGAGGACACGGAGACAGTTCCCAATTTAAAAGTTTGCCTCTTTCATGACGTCCTTCCACAGGCAACTTGTAGCCAGCCTAAGGTGGGTTGTGGTTTATTAAGACAGACTGAATGAACACACGGGGGTTCTCTCTACCTGCACATACTCAAATACAGGCACATTCGTTAAAAATTCTTTGTGTCATTCATTCACCTCAAACATGAACCATATAGCAAGAAACAGGTTCTAATCCTCTCCAAACAGAAGAGACAAAACTGTTAGTTCTCTTGATTCACACTTCATCTCCTTCCAAACACAAAATCACATTCGGCTTCAACCATTTTACTCAGTAGTTTCATTTAAAATTGCAGATATTCTCACATGACTCTTAAGAAAATTACGCCTATAAAGATAATATGTAATGCATACATTAATAATGTAATGTATACATGTAATGCATACTAGTACTTCACAAAGATAACCATAAGAAAGATCACTTACTTAAGTGCTAATTGCAAGTCACCTAAAATTTTCTGTGAAGCTTTTTTCATCATTATTACAGCTTTATTTAGGTTCCTTTTATCAGCATAATCCACTGCCTTTGCCAGGAAAACTATCATTCACTCTGCTCGTGCTTGGTGAAAAAAATCTCACTTCTGCGGGATGCAGATGTGTTTGCTTTCACGTCAAAACAAGCAGTTCTAACTATTCAACATCACCTCTTCCACTTCCTTCAATCACTTACAGTATCTTTCCTTGCACCAGGACAAGCCTGTCAGGCATTTTTACTATCATAAACCCATAATGTGTTTGTATAAATATTGCCAACCACAAATTTATTTTAATAATAACTTATTAAGTAGGTCATGTTGGCTAGTTTACTACAAAATATTTATCCCCTTACAGGGATAAAAGGAATGACATGATTTTTTTGGGCAGCTATGAACAAGAAAAGAGGTGATTTCCCTGACAAGCCCAGGTGGCTTTTGTGCATTCAGCAACACTAATGTATGGGAAGTAGAGCTGCTGTGATCTGCTTTGGTTCTTACACGTCTGTCTGTCATGTTAAAAATTTCCAGGACTAGCAAACATAAGTACATTATCCTCCTGCCTTGGATCTAAAGCCATATTGCACAGGACTTCACCTGGGGAGGGGCTGGACAGAAGCATAAAATTAATCAAAAACGCTTCTGAAAATCTGAGTGTTGTATTTCATCCTGTAGTATCGGTAAATCCCTACTCTCTGTGTCAACTATGGAAGCAAACTGTGATCTATAAAAGCGACTTAACACTATAGCACTTCCATTCCTTCTGCTATATATTGGGAATGTAAAATAACGGAATAACTGAACTAAAATGCAGGAAAATAGAGGGAACATTCTCCTTCTGGTAGATCTTTCTTACTGAGGAAACTAAGGGATTTTTTATTCTGTGTACATGTGTACTAACGATTCTCACATTTTAGGTGTCAAAATGAGTACTCTAGATACTTTTGAAAAAGGAATTAGGGGTCTATTTGCTAAGCTGAAAGAATTTAGCACTCCTGTCATACCATATTTTATAACGAAAACCAGTAAAAGATCACCGATATCAGACACGGCTATTACTTCAATTCTGAAAAACAGTATAAGTTACATTTTTATTTCAAAATATCTAGGAGTTTCTAAGATTCTGTCATAGAAAACAGTACAATAGCTTCTAAGAAGTCGAATTTTTCCTTTTCCATTCCTGTTACTACACAGCATGAACGGCAAAAATTTGCGTGCCATGGGAGACGGTGACAGCTACAGCACGTCTACAGCTACACAGATAATTTGGCCATGAAAGACAACTTAGCTTATAAGAGAATTGAGAGAAACCAAGTCCCCAAATATGAAAGTCATTGGCTGAATTCAAGCTTCTAGAGGGGACCCTAGGCAATCCCTTTGAACCAAGAATGCACCCACATCATTGCCCAGTGAGCTGGGTGGAGTTGGGACCTTTGCCAAATCACGTGTTCAATTCAAACAGGGAAATTAAATCCCCTATGATAGGGGTCCCCAAAAATGAAATCCAGCTCTTGCTGCATGAACTTCGGTGTGGGAATGTCCAGTTTAGATTGATTTTCTAAGCAAATACTGCATTTAGGGTGACTAGCCGTAAATAAATCTCCCACTGTTTGAATAATTACTTACTAGACAGCATTTCTTTTCCCCCACTGTTCTCACCAGTCCTCAGCAAGACATGGGGAATCTTGAGCAATTTTTGGCTCTATTTCCTCGATTATTAATATTAATATTAAAGATTTTGGGGTTTTTTGGTGAAGCCACTTATTCATCCCACCTAACTAGCCATGATGAGGATGCAGACCAAGCCAAGATTGTCTTTCTGCAAGATTGTCTGTAATGCTTCAAACACCTATAAAAAACAAAAAGAAAGCATGTCTTTTAGTCTCTTCTACTTGGTGTGTACACTTAGCATTGTTATTGGAGGTAAACATCTCAGTTAAGCCATTCAAATAATAATGCGGCTGCTTTTCCTTATGTCTTGAAAAAAAATTTCATTTTCATTTGCAAGCCTTGCAATTAAAAGCCATGCTTGAATCGTCTTCATTCTGCAGGCACGGGAGATGTGTAGAATGGTTGGGGGAATGCAGAGGTCTCCTCTGCACACCGTTATTCCCAGTAAAAATTATTCTGCCCTAAAATGTCCATTCATAGCTTAGCCTCCTCTGTGCTGCCGCTTGAGTTTTCTTATCTTTCAGACTTGTAGATATTTCTGAACCTTGCTGGATTTGGCTGAGACCATTTTTTATCCTCTCCATAAGCCACAGGGAGCAAATTTCATACATCACTCTTGTAAATTAATTATGTTAGCAGATGAAAGGTGGAATTATATCAAAGGGTATGTGCACATACCTCTGAAATCACCTGAGCCAAAAGACTCTTTTCATACAAAACTTGGGTTTCTGCTTCTTCTGCTGAGAAAGCCTGAGGCAAAATCTGGAAGAGTGCTGGCTTCTCTATTCATTAAGGCAGTGAAGAAATAGTGTCAACTCTGCAGCATTGGGAACAGCACAGCGAGTCTCTTTTTTACAGCCTGCAGTTTCTGGTTCCATTGTCAGTGTTGATGCTGCCGTTGTCTGTTTCCCTCCTACTGTTCCCTTTTATGCCAGACCACAGCATTTACTTTAAAATCCTTTCAAATACTACTCACCTTGTAACACTTAATCTTGCCCTGGATATGGAAGGACCACACTGATCTCTGTATCCATTTGGCCAGGCCAAGGTGACCAGATTAACAAAGATCTGTCAGATTGCATCTGGCCAGCCCATTTCTGTTAACGTCAGCATTTGGTACACATACCTACAGTATAAGGGCCACTCATTTAGCGTAACAGCTTAATTTACTTTTTCCAGCTACAAGGGTTTCCTTACTAAAATTTACTGTTTCAAATGAACTTTCTTTTTAAGCCCTATTTAATTTTTCTGCATACCAGGGAAATAAAGCAGAAAGGATGGGAAAGCTGGTGTAACTAATAAAACAATTAAGAACAGTGTAGCACAACATATATTTGGTAGGAGAATGTCTCAGGGGAGTAGTAACTACTTTGCTTTTCCTCTTAAGGTCTTTCTCATATTGCAATAGACTTTTACAAGATGAAAATTAATCTTCGGTTGAATTTTAACTACATGACATCAATATACCAGCTGAAGGAAAAGGCCAAATTACATGACAATACTGCCAGTTCTTTTTGCAAAAGACCTGCAGCATCTCACTGAGATGTCAATCCTGTAATTAACAACTCAATCAGTATTAATTGTGTGGGTGTTACTTCTTCTCAATCACTGTCATTGCCATGTAGTCAGGACTCAATTTGTAGTTTTATAGAACTCAATTTGTAAACAATATGCAAAAGTTTAACACACTTTAAATTAATGTTCCTAAGTAAGAAAAGGTATGTTTTAGCTATTTCATTTCCATAAATTGACTTTTAAAATTCTACTAGGCCCTAAGGGAAATGCAAGCATGCATTAAATGCCATTAGTCCACATCCAAAACCATTGTAACCAACACGTAGCACGTACTTTCTTGTCAGGAGTGGCACAGAAGAGAAAAAGCCATGAGAGTGAGTCCAAGGCACAAGTCATTCCAGCAATTCATACTTTATGAAACAATGTCTGTTCTTGATTTAAGACATGTGTAGCAAGACATAATCCATAGCTTGCTAAAAGTGGGGGCCCAAATTTTAGAAAATATTTAATCCCATGTCTCTCAATTTATCAATTTCAAATAGCAGAACTTGCTTTATTTTCATCTGCTAGATTTCAGAAAGCTCTCTGTAGGAAAGTTTTATTTGTCATTGGCTATGAGGACATACAAATTATATTTCTCGTATAATGACTACAGCAAACACCCTTTCACCTTAGATTTAATAGATTAAGAAGATTGAGCTTCTGGAGTACTTCATCTTTAATAACATTCTTTCATACGCTTTAATTATTCCATTGGCTCTTCTCACTGGTGATCAACAGACTTACTGAATTGTAAATATTTGTCTTCCACTGGGAGACTACTAAAAGTGCCAAATAAAATAAAACTGCTATTTAATATTCTCATGATTGCATTAAAACCCTTGCTGAAAATTGCATTCTTTCTCCCACACACCATTACTACTTCTGACTGAAAATTAATTGCTCATCCAGTGCTAGTGAGACATTAAGATCCTGTGCTCCTTAGGTACTCACTGTGAGATACATAAACTCTGCAGCACGACAACCATCGGAAAATTTTTCACGTGTCTTGAAATGAATCACAAAAAGTGACTGTCTTCAGTCTGTCTCCTCTGGAGAGCTCAGCCCAGGGCACAGACTATAACTCATGTGCGAAGCTCCAAAAAAATGCAAATTACAAACCGGTCACCAGCTTTCTTTTCTCTTTAACCCAAAGTTAATCTGAAAAGCATATGCATTGTCCAGATTCAGCCTGGTTTGCAGAGTTTTGGGGCCAATTGTTTCCAATTCTGTCTCTTTAATAATGTGCTCTTTTGCAACAGAATACATCTATGCATAAAAGTTGCCAGAAACAGAGAGATATCTTTTAATATGTAGTACTGATTTTCAAAATTTTATGCCCTTTCCTTACCCCTAATTTGGGTCTCATGAGCCATCCGGTCAAGAAGGCTTCCTAGAAATATCCACACCTCATTGGCTCAAAAAGTTAGACTTAATTTGATGCACATTCCTGTTACTCTGAAACCTGGGATTTCATTTTAGCATGGGTGTTTGCTCTTGAAAACCCAACAGAAGTGCAAGGAACAAAAGCTGTTATTTTTCCACATAAAAGCTAATGGCATATGGTATTCATAGACTGCTCAGGAAAACAAAACTCAGATTTGAAAGGGGATGGCCACAATGAAAGTACCCAGCTCCCACTGGGCCTAGTGACTTTCACTGTTATCTGCACCCTGGAACTCATGGGTTGCGCATCAGCACAAGTAATTCTGTGGCATTTCCCCAAAGAGAGTGTTCTTTCAAAATGAATCATCTCTCCATCATGCACATTGCTCCCAGATAGAAAAACACAGGAAAATTCTTCTACTAAAGTTATATTCGCAAACATCCTAGGATGAAAGACACAAATAATAAAAGCTTAAATGAGCAAACAGACAGCAACATATCAATTTTACTTATATATCTGTATCCTGGTATTCATGTATATTCTACACTGGTTTTTACTGTTACCTATAAATAATCAATGATTTACTTATAAAACATTTTACAAGCTTTGAAATTGATTTAAAAATATTTAAAAATTTTTCTCAGAACTCATTAAATCAGTATTCTGTTACAACTCCTGCAACTGACTGCTTCAAAGAGGAATACATTACCACAACCTATCAGCAGTCGTTTCATTTATTGCTAAATCTTTTGATTCATTCTGCCTGGATTCCTCAAACAAACCTCAATACTCACTTTGGGTTCTTTCACTTACGGGGTGCATATCCACTGAGAGTTTGCCTTTTCATGATTCAGATGCAGACATTTTTCCGTGACATAGGGCAATCTGTTCAGAAAGACAATATTTATTAACTGTTTAGTATACAAGCATCTTGAGTACCAGAGAGCAGAATGGACAAGATTAGTGTAAGTTTTGTTTTCCAGAAGAAAAGTTTGCGATTTATTCTTTTGGAGTGCTTTTCATTCATCTCATTTTTGCTTTCCAGGCTCTTACAGACGTCTCTAATTTTCTTCATCCCTTATGAGCAAATATCCCATCATGGTGTCGCTGTTGCATCTTTGTGGTAATGCTGCTTATCATGAGATTGTTTTTGGAAGTTCACTTAGCTTTTCTGACTAACAGTCAAGACAGAAATTACTCCCTTTGGTGCTATTGAGACACAAAGAAAAAATAAATGAGTAACAGAATCAGGAACACTTGCCACACAGGTATTGACTGTTTCCTCCATATATGTCAGTTTCCCTTGCAGAATTATCAATTTCTTTGAAAATACTGTAGTGAAATTCTGTTCTTCTGAAATTCTGGGGACATTAAAGGAGTCAAGAATTTACACAGGTTTGATTCCTTCACTCCCACATTTTGACTCATATTTCTAACTGGAAAGTCTGGTGCACAACTGTTTTTTGCCCTGGTTTGCCAGGATCCAACAGCAGATATTATTAATCCTATGTTGCACATTCAGTTGAGCGAACTTTCAAACTGTTTTGCAGCATTTCTGCTTCAACAACCTTGTCTGTATCAGCTAAAGTTGATGTGGGAACAAACAAAAAACTATTTTAAACAGAAGTTTGCTATTAGCTTTTGTATCCAGTTGAACACAAACACAATAACAGATGGAAGATTAGTAAAGAGTGGAAGAGAATTAATTTTCCATGACATTACCTCTCTGAGATGGGAAGAACAAAACCACACGTTTTCTGTTCGATGTCTGGCACAAAGGGGTTCTGTCTTTGGGCCAGATGTGATCTGCTTTCTGAACGAAAGTGGAAATATAATTAGAATGTACTGTGAGGGACTGACCTTACACTCATCAGTTATAATTAAAGTAGCTATCTAGAACACTAGATACTTTGTAAGCTGCAGCTGTCAGTTTTAAGATATACTTCTGAAAGCCCTAAAGAAGAAATAATTGCAAGATAATGACTACAGCACAGTATAAGTGCAACTTGCTGTTCCATTATAAGAATAACGTTTTAATTAAAAAAAGTTAAAAGAGGCCTTTTCTATGGACACGGGGGCAAATTCTAGGAATTGTGGAGTTCCTACAATTTCAATTAATTACAGAGGACTTTCCAGCACTTATCACCATTCAGAATTTCACTCACTCAGACTAATTAGGTTTTTAAACCATTACTTACTTCTGAAGTTTCAGACATCCAGCCAGAACTTCAGCAGGACACCTGATAAAGTCATCTGGGTTTTTTTTTATTTTCTTTTTTTTAAAAAGGTATGTTTTCTCTTTAAACTCATTACTTTAAAGGGTTGCAGTTCCTTATTTACAAATACATTATATTTAGGGACATCAATATATCTCATCTGCTGGTTTTGCCCTTCAGTATGCAAAATTACTTGAGCAGATAAAACAAAAAGAACGGAATACAGAGAATTTGCCAGTTCATTTCCTCTTCCAATTAAATTCATACCTTTAAGAATGTAAACATTTCCCTTGATCTGACAGGTAGCAGAACAAAGCACTTCTACTTTAGGTGTTGTCTGTCATGTTTTATCTGAGGAAGATATTTACATAGTTCAACAATGCCAAGAACACAGATTCCCAAATTCCTATACAAAATGGAAACAATCATTAATCACAGATTAAATAAGCAGCAATCCAGAAGACCAGCTTGCTCTAAAGGTTTGATATCAACTGAACAGCCATCAACAGATTTTTAACATATCTGAGAACATTTTGCATTTCTAAAAATTCCAGCAGCAGAAATGTCAAGAAAAGATTGCCATAATGAATAATTATTTGCTATTACTGCCAATGAGTTGATATACTAATGAATATCTACTTTATTCCCTCCTTGTAAGATAACTGATGGTTAATGCATGTTTTTATGTGTTTTTATTACTCAAACCACAAAACATTTCATTATTCGTAAAAAAGAAGTTCTGATACTTTGCTGGATAAAAATTATACAGAGTGGAAAAAATGCTGCCCATTTTTTCATGCAGCTCTGCTGTTTTGCAAAGACCTGTGTTAAAAGCCAGTATCTCTTCAATATTGAGCTCCTAAATTAAGATTTGTACTGCAACTGATGCAGAAACATGAGAATAGGCAACAAGAATTTACTTTTCTCTTTTCCACAGAAAAAGGCTCAAAGTAGACGGAATGTTCTTCATTGCCCACCAGGGATGTTTAGTCTGGAGAAAAAGTAGCTCAGGAGAGATCCGTTCATGCTCCACTAATACCTGAACAGAAGTTGTGGTAAGGTGGGTGTTGGTCTCCTTTTCGAAGTCATATCTGATAGGACGAGAGTTTGTGCATGATTCCAGTCATGCCTAGTTATGAACTGCTGCTAAACTCTCCCCCAACAAAAGACTAGTGATTAAGAAAGGGGAAACACTAAGCCTCCTTTTCCCATCACACAGACTGGCACAGCGATGTCCTAAATTGCTGATGTTACAGTCCAGGGGGCCCTGTAGGTTACATAGAGCACTTCTTCAGAGAGCACACAGTTTGTCTGGCAGACCTGCTGTGTAGCCTAGTTCATGCATCACACACCACCTGCTCTGGTTCAAGCCATACAGGACAATGCAGCCCATAAAAAAGTGAGGAAAACCAACTTTTTTTCTCCAGTGAGCAGCAAAACTTATTCTAACTGCCAGCAAAACAAACCAGCAAGCTTTTCAGCCATGCTGAAAACACGGACAGCTCTGTAGGGGCAACTTTGTTCATCTTCAAGTCTTTTTAGAAACACTGAATAATCTTCATATTTCTCCTCTGGGCAGGAGTGTATTAGTATCTGCCAATTAAAACCAGTGCAGAAACAGAGGGTCAGAGAATCTCAGGTGTTATGAGTTGGTAGCATCTATAAGAAAACAATTCAGATGTTGTGAGTACGTAGGACCTGCCCACCCACTCTTCAGCTAGAGAATGTTTTGGTCCATTCGAAGTTCCATGGGTTTATCCTTTACTTTGCAAAGAGCCAACACAATTGGTGTCAAGTTGGGGTTTTTTTCTCTTCTTGTTTCCCCAAGGTAGCTCATGGTAATAAATAAGTAAGGAGATAAAACAGAAGGGTCTGTGCAGCATTTGAAGAATCAGCTCTGTTTTGCTGTTTTTTCAAACTCATAGATAAATGTTGGCTGGCTGATCTTCAAATAGAAACTCAGCTGGGCTTTCTCTAGGAAAACAGTTAATCCATTGCAGCTCAAGAACAGAGAATAAAAAGAGAAATAAGGCGTGCTCACCTCTGCAAATGATATCCATAAAGATATCCCAACAAACTGCTTCCGGCAGTAAACGACTTCATCTGATTCCTTCGCACCTTCCACAGAGATAATTTAAAATGAACTGTAACAACTCAAATTGTTTTAGTACCAAGGAAGTATGGGAGGATCCTGAACTATTTCTTGGATGCAACTGTGGAGACGCTGAGAGGCATTCCCTGGGTTAGAGAGACACAAGGATCTTCCCTCAAATCTGTTGGACTCCATTGGTTCTTTCCCCTTGTTCCTATATTGAACCACTCGCTCCCTATTCCCCCATTGTCCTTCATCTTTGTACTCCTCCCTTGCCACTATTCAGCCCCTTCCTCTGGAGAAACAGAAACCTGGATCCTGCCCCTGAGTGGCTCTTTGGCTCTGAACATCTCAGCACGCTGCAGAATTAAATATCTGTCGGTATTTTGCAAAGGCTTTTTTTGCTTCCTTGCCCTGGACTTTATTAGCAGCTATTCCGGCTGCAACATGCAATATTTTGAAAGATAAAAAAAGGAAGGTAATGGTGCTCAATTCAGGGTTCTGATAATCTGGGATGTGTCATGATAATCTGCTCTACAGAAGGAGACAGTTATTAATATACGCATGTAAAATCCTGCCAGTTGTAAGGAAAGGATGGGAACAGGGAGAAGGGAATAAATTTTCACTGTTTTATGATCAATCAGTCTTTGCACATGTGGAAAGAATTTGCAAGTGGAAGCAAATTTTGTCTGCCTAAACTACAAATTCTGCCTCACAGTAGGAAGAAATGAGTAAGAGCTGAGATTCACCTTCATTTGTCTTAGAGAAGCTCTGTCAAGATTTCCATCACAGGCACAAACCACTGCAAAGGAGGCTGCGAAAAAGCACCTGAGACTGTTGGAGGGCATATCAGACTAACTGAGCTTTATTCTATTGCCCCGAACAAACTGAAATGTGACCACTCTTTCATGGCTTTCATGGCTTTTAATTCTTTTCAGCAAGAAATACTTGTTATAGTTGTCTAGACAAGAATTACTACTTTCCCAGTCATAAGAGGGAGATCCTTCAGGATCATTGAGTTTAGATGCAGATTTGGTTCCTCTTAGCATGTTCAGAGATTATAGTAACAATCACCAAAGGGAAACACCCAGAATACTTTTTCCTTATTCTAATTACAAATTTATTTTCCAAGTGCTTGTTTAAAAAGTAACAAAGATGTTGAAAACATGTAGCCTGCAGATATTACAGAATCTATGGACTATTTTTCATGTCCACAAGACATATTATTAAAAGAAACAAGCTCCGGCCAATAAGATGCAATTAATCAAGATTCAGACCATTAGTGAAAAATTTTCAGAGGCTTTACGCTCTGAAAGATTTGAATAATTGCACTAGGGTTAATTTCTGTCAAATAATTTTATTATATAAACAAATCATTGTATTTAAATGTGTACCACATCGTTCTTTGTCCCTTACTTTGTCCATTCTAATACAAAAGTTTAATTTCCTTGCATCCTTAATGTACTCTTGCAGGGTCTACCAAATAGAGAAATCAAACACAGAAAAATAAAATCTAAGATCTAAGTATTTAAAAAATTTTTTTGGTTTTTTTTTTTTTGTTTTGTTTTTGTTTTTTGTTTTGGTTTTGCTCATTTGGAAATCCAGCCACTACCATCTTCATTAACAGGATTGGACTAAATTCAAAAGCTTATCAAGACAATTTTTGGAAAATATCTACTTATTTATGCTGTTTGTCATCTCCTGAATTCCTCTGCTACCTTGTGCTTTTCTTATTAGCCTCAAAGTGTTTTAGAGTAGCCAATAATCGCCAGCAAGAAATTTAAATATCACACAAGGTGCATCCAGGTAACTGTCCTGCCTTCTGACTTGCTTTTGGAACAACACATTTAAACTTGGCATTCTTTAAACTATTCTGGAAGAGTTTAGTACATTAGAAGCATTATCTTATCTATAGGGTACATATCACACATGTATATCAATCATATTCTTTCAGTCTGTGCTGACTCAGCTGACATTCTCAATCACTTACTGAAAATTGAATGCACACAGAAACAGCCAAGAGATTTTTTTTACCTTTTGTCAATCAGTAAAAAAAAAAAAATCGTGCTTTATGTGTAGTGTTACAAAAATTAATGCACTAGTAGTTATTTATTGAAGTGTCATATATGTTTCAATTTGGACACACACACATTAATTCACTGTTGTCTCCAATTTTTCCCTCTGCCAGTTCATGACGTTTTTTAAACCCCAGAATAGCAACAAAGTTTGCTTTCAGTACTGAAAGCACACTGAAATTTAACCTGTAACAAGACCATTCATGACCATCTTATATACATAAGTCTTCCACCTTGTGCTAAACCAAAAATCTCAGACACATTACATTAAATCTATGTATCATTAGCCTCATCCACAGCACACATCAGGGCAACAACTGCTTCAAAGTACATCAAAAAACAAACTCATTTTTTCCTCATGTTAGCTCTAAATCAGTTTTCAAAAGAGCATCCTTTCCAAAGCATATGAACTTACCTCCTGTGTAAAATTATCCAATAATTTTCTGCGTGGTACCTGAAAAAGGCGTCGTTTTCTGATCACAGGATTAATACTGAGATCACATTACACAAAACTTAAAAATAGCAGTTTGGGACTCAAGTGACAGGAGGCTATCCCACATCTGTAAGTAAAGATGCAGTAATCAGGGACATTGTTATTTCTTTTACAGGTATCTCCAGTTCTAATTTCTTCATTGCTGTGACAGTTCACGGAATACAAGATCCGAACTTCTTGAAATACACCTCTACTCCCAGTAAGAAGAAGCAGCAAGTTCACATTTCTGCCATTGCAGGGAAGACAAGAAGGCAATGGATCATGACTAAATGGTCTGGAATCTATTTCATCACAAAGGCCATATCTCTGCCTGAAGGCAAGGTCAGCTCTGCAAAAGGCATTTCTGGAATAGCAGTACCAGTAGCCAAAATAGAATACCAGTATTGAATGCTACTGGTTTAAATATTTCAGCTGACTACAGATCACTTATAATTTTAACTACCAAAAGCTATCAAGGATACAGGCCTTAATTTTTATATATTTACCAAGATGCCTCTCAGGTTCAAAATAAACAATTACTGAAAGCGATGTCAAATATTTCCACTGAAAATGTCATGCCAGTTTTATGGGCCAAATTGAGATTTTCATCAATATTACCTCCTGTATTTATCCTGGATAAATGCTGCTTACTGAAGATCAGAATATATTCCAGCAGTTTGGGTTATATCTCCCCTTAAAAATGCAATGGCACACGCAAAAAAACAACAACAAAAAATATCCCAAAATAACTCATTTAAAGCACATGGCTTTGTCTGGTTCTCAGCTTATAATCTTCTGCTTTACAATTCTGCTGTTGTCACTGTGAATGCAATGCTAAATGTAGAACTGTATAACTATAATATTAATTCTGTGAGCACATCTCAAAATAATATTCACTTTTTTTTCAGTAATCATTTGCTCGCCAGAAGTTATGACTGTGACAATTCTGACCACATGATGTTGTACTTAGAGCATAGTACAAGAAACAATATTTCTGCCTTCCAATTTAATATGCTTGAATGATAGGTTGTTGAGCAGAAGGCCAGATGCTGCCTGCCAGGCTTGGTAGCAGTCTCTGCTCTGCACATCTGTCTTTCGCTGATAACTGACAACGTGAATTTGTATGAGCAGCTAGTGACTCCCAAGCCCCTTCTGTAGAACAGCTTTTTGTGCCAGAAGCAGACCTGCTACACTTACAAATGAGTGGCCTTTCAGTGCTTTTCAGGGCACTGCCATATAGACACACACGTGAAACAAGACAAATCTTAACATGAAAAACAACTTTTCTAAATTAAAAGGGACGAAAGTACAAACATACCTTACATATGTTACACTGTTCTGCTGTATTTTTAGATATGAATATTGATTGTTAGTGAGAACATTTTCCTTGTAAGGGCAATAAGGAAATTTTGCCTCACTAAAGAAGTGTTTTATTCCCATAAACAATGTAACATATATACTAATTAAAAAACAAGAATAGAATTTGATGCACAATTAGTCACAGGTTATGTTTATTTTAAAAAGCTAAGCTTTCACATTTGGGAATGAACAGTAATGCTCAAAAGGAAGAAGAGCATATTCCCATATTGTGATAATAGAGGTAAGTAGAAATGCAGATTGCTTCTCCAGAGAATGAAATAACTAACACATGAGCAAAATGAAAGAAAGAAATGAATTGACCAAATTTATATTGAATTCTCTTCGTATGTATCAAGGAGAATGGGCAGATCTCTGCTGGGACTTTTTTTCTCAATGGAATGATGATTCAGAAGTGACTCAGGTTGTCCAGCACCTAAGATCTGAAAATAACAAGCACACAATTCCAGTGTCATCAGTTGTGTTTCAAAATACATGGCATATTTTAATGCTGACACTCTTAAAGTTTTATACATCTGACCAGATTTAACTGTTGAGGAACAGCTGGTACCTTTTAAAATTCAATATCCCCTTAAATTAAATATCCTCTATTAACCCTCAAAATACAGAATCAAAATCTGGCTTTTATTCACAACACCTTGTTCATAACACAATACAATTATCCAAGTAAGACCTACATCTCAAAAAGTAAGTGTGGTCTCTGTCATAAAAGAACTCTTACATTGTTAAAGTTGTGATACAGATTTGGTACAGAAAATGTACTTTTTTTGTCATTTTGCAGCTTGCTAAACATCTACTTTATGAGAATATGATCTACAGTGGAAAAATGTAATGAAAGGAGATGAAGAGCTAGCCCTGCACACACAGTGTGAGATGCAGAATCAGTAATGCTAAATCAGCCAGCACGTGGAATGAGATGTGCTGGTACATCTATGCATCCAGGCAGGAGAATTTGCCATTCTGCCACTGCTCTCTGCTGGCACGAATACGACAGAGCAGCTCCTGAGCGTTTCTCTTTGCTGCTGCAGTGCTTCCTCTTACTATGCTTCTTTGCTGTAATTTACCATCTCTCTTTCCTTGAAAAGCTGCTCTGGTTGTTTTTGATAATTTGCAATTGAGACCTTTAAATTAAAACAATCTGACCGAGAGACCCTCCAGGACTTAATTTGTGACCTCATCAGGCTTGTTTTCTTCACAGAAACATGTTTCCAGTAGTACAGGTAGCCCCTCCAAGTACAGGGGAATTATGGCTTCACATATCCATTCCGTAGCTAGTGCTCTCTGCCTTAGGACTATGCGGATTCTGGGGCACTAAAAATCTTGACACACAGGTGAGAAATATCTCTCTTGTTTTGCTCCAGAGCAGAGTTAAAGCTGAATTATTTTTTTTTCCCCAACAGTAGTTGCACTTTGTTTGGGTCTTTTTATCTGACGGTATACTGGGGTGTAATTAATTTCCTCTGGACTTAAAAAAAAAAAAATTTAAAAAGTGAAGAATAGTTGGTAATTGCCTCCTCTTGGTATATCTCTGGAGACTCAAGGAACATTGGGGACAGATTACAAAGGCAGAAATTGTCCATTATAACTCTTCAGGCTGAGAGAAGCTGCTGGATAAATTGCTTTCCCTTGCTCCATAAGACCTGAATAAATCCAGGTTCTTTCTTACACCTGCAAGATAGCTCCCGTGTTGGAATAATACCTTAAACTAAAAAACTGTGATCAGAGTTTCCAGAGTCTGAATTTACCCAACACTCACAACTTTAAACCTAATGTGCTTCCTGTACTTTCTCCATAACAGGTTTGTACCAGCCTCCCAAGCCCTCACGCACCCAACAAACCAACCCATACTAGAATTTGAATCATTGCTAACTGGGTGCCCCTGCCCACACAGAGTTGCTGGAGTGCAGACCTCACAGTGCAGAAGTACCTGAAACCTTCTCCTGGAGCAGGGGCAGGCAGTAAAGGTGCCTGCAAAAGATGCATCCAAGTGGAGGACATCCCACAGCAGCAGATGGCTAAACTGCAGGGGACTACAAGAAAGCTGGGTGATATAAGGGTGGCCAAGAAGGATTTGCATAGCAAATGCACGCTGGTGTGTCCACAGCCCGTGGTCAAACAGCCCAAACCTCAAGCCTCAAGAGGATGGGGCCAGATTCTTTTCGGTCAAATTCTTTCAAGGCCCTGGAGCAGGAAAAGAGACAAGGCATGCAAACTGAAACACAGAAAACTCCATCTGAATATGAGGAGAAGCTTTATTGCTTTGAAGACGACAGAACTGAAGCAGGCTGCCCAGAAAACTAGGGAGTCTCCTTCTCTGGAGATATTAAAAACCTGCATAGATACAGCTCTGTGCTACCTCCTCTAGGTCGGGGGGGGGGTGGATTAGATTATCTCCAAATGTTCCTTCCAACCCAAATCACTCTATGATTTTGTGGAGGAATCTGTGAGCTCCATAAGATGTGGAATCTATCTACGGCATAGACTTCAGGTAGAAGGAATTAGCCCTAAGACAAGAGGACCGTCATGCCCTGGAAGAGGGGGCCACCCTCCATTCTGGAGGTTATCACTACTTGACTGAAAAGGTCCTGAGTAGCATGATGTGAAATCTGTGCTCAAATTTTATTACACAGGAATTTGTAGGCTGAAGTGCTGAGGCTTTTCCAACCTGAGGCAGTAGCTTCCTGATTTTGGGATCTATTCTGACCAGGCTAGAGACAAGGGTTTTCTTTTCCCTCAAAGCAGAGAAACAAGGTCAGAGGTGTTTTTATTTCTGATTTACCTTGTATTTCATAACATGCTTCAGTATGTGTTGAGTACTGTTACAATATTTTCAATGCATCAACATGAAATCATTGCTGTGGAAGGAGATAATTTGCTAACTTATAGTTCTTTTTTGAACCTGGTTCATGTTGCTGGCATTGCAAACTATTTCTGGGAAAGCGCTTTTTCTGCTTTTATGACAAGTTCACCAAAAAGGTGCTGTCCAATTGTGGTGGTTTTTTTGGTGTTTGTTTTTGTTTAGAAGGCCTAATAATTATTAAGCAAGAGTCATTATGAGAAGCAGTATCTTTTATTATAGCAATTGATAGCTGGTGGGAATAAAAAAAATCAGATTTTCAGATATACTTCTTTTCTCAGATTTGCCTTCACACTATCTGTCATTTCATCAAGCCACTGAGATAAGCATTGTTAACTCCTGGCTATCAGCAAGAACAATAGGGTCATATCTGTGTAGAGCCTGTTGATCAAAACAGGTTGCAAGAAATGCAAGGAACATGCATGTGTTTATGTGGAAAAACTTCACAGTACACCAATCCTTAGTGAGTGTCTGAAGTCTCTTTGCTAAGTTCAATGAAAATTTTTCCATCAAGAACATTATGAGGGAAGTGTCTTTGGGCTCTAAGGGTACACAGGAGCCTTATGTTTCAGAGTATCATTGTGCCAAATGCTGCACAGGTGGAAGGGGTAAATCCCAAACTAGAAAGTTTGTAAAATATATGCGTGGAACAGGAAAATTGTAAGAGAATCTCTGCACCCTTTCTGAGGGAGGACATTGAGGCACCACAGAATAAAAGATGCCTCCAAGGTCATGCAAGAATTTTCTGCTCTGGTTGGGAATTTCACCTCAAATATGTTGGGTGCTAAGTGTAGGGGTCTTCTCTGTCGGAGATGACCCTAGATGTTGGCTGAAGCCGCTTTTCCCAACCTAGCTGTCCAAGAAGGAGTCAGGAGTCCTCTGCTCTTGTTCTCAGTGATGTTTATTGTTTCTTATCTAAAATATTTTCTGTCTGACCCGCCGAGCTCTGGTTAGCAGGTCAGTCCAAAGCGCACTGCCTCCTACGGAGCTGGTGTTATGAACTACGTATTAGATAGTTACAATTGTGTGCCAATCCCTAACACCTATGTTAGACAGTGACTTTCTACTCTGAACCAGTCTAAAAATGCCAGCATCACTTAAAAGATGGAAGTTAGGAAGAAGGAGGGATAGGGCACGCCCCTATCCTCCATCTCAGGGTTTTAAACCTCCCTGTACCAAAGCCCAAATTTTCTCCTTTCACCCTATAACTACTGCTACTGTGCTGTCTAAACTTTTGTGACTTATGATTCCTCATATAAGCTTGGTAATTTGTTCCATGGGCTGAAATCAAAGCCCCAGGTGTTTTTGGCTTCCTGCCAGGGCTGCCCAAACCCCCGTCTGGGGTTCAGGGCAAGGAGAAGAATGTCTTGGATTCTGACACTAAGCTTGTTACCACACCATTCTCCTGCTCTGGATCCGGTAGGGCAAAGTGTTTCAGGATTGATATTTATTTATGCGTATTTTGACTCTTCATTTTTTTGCTGTAGAATTTGGAGGGTTTTGTAATACCACTGATATTGTTTGTAGAGAAAAAATTTGTAACTCCGGAGATCAAATTCTTTCATTGCTACACAAACAGGAGCATAGGCTCAGTACAAATGGAAAATAGTTCATTCACTCCAAGGAACCCACTCCCCTTACCTAATGTCAATCTTTTATATTGTCCTATTTTTCATACACAGCATTTCATTAATCTACATATTTTTATGGTTTTGTCTATAAAAAAACCTGATATGTCGATGAAAATTGCAACTACTTATTACTGGCATCTTAAAAAAAAAATCTATTAAAAGGAAACTTTGAGACATGCCCACATATCCTTGTAGAAAATATTTTAATGCGGGTTTAAATCTAGTCAGTCAGATGTTTCTTACACTTCAGTGATTAAAATAACCACTGTCTTTAACCACTGTATAAAATTGAAATTATTCACAACCTAATGATTTTATAATTTAGCATAATAATTTTTTAGTTATTCCAGAGAATCAGAAGCTTACTACAAGCTTAGATATAATTGGAGTCAAACCAGGTGTCTTGCTCTAAAAATTCATCTAGGAAGCTGGCATAGAAAAGAATTACAAGAAAGTAACAAGAGCCATTAAAAAAAAGGACATCATCCAGGGGGTAAAAATATGTGCCTGGAAAACCATGAAGATTCTAGGAAAGCCAAACACATCTTGGGTGTGGGCCAATTAAGTTCAATATTTCTGCAACACGGAAAGGATACAGGACTGACAAGACAGGATATTTTTATGTAACATAGCTGAGCCTAAAAGTAAATCACAGAGTCAAATGGTTTTGGTTGGAAGGGACCTTAAATATCATCTAATTCCAACCCCATTCTCTGACATGGGCAAGCATAAAAAATGTAAGCCTGAAATAATTTATTGGTGCCAAGAAGTAACCAGTAAGATCTAATAAGAGCAATGTGCTTCATGCATATATATAACTTACCTAGAAAAGGGCAACCCAGTGCTGTGCATATGTACTGTTACATAATTCTGAGTTTTTCACGATGCAGCAGGTCTGTGTCCCACCTGAAGCATTCAGGTGTCCCTCTGAAGTCAAGAATCATCACTCAGCAGTGTATGTGTGTACTTTAACCAGTCAGAAAATGACACTGCTAGTCAGTCACTATTTTTTCTGCATACCACTAAGGATACAAGCCTGCATCTCTCACTGATGCCCGAGATGGATATTATTCACCGGCTTAGTTCAATGGCTTGAATAAAGCTCACCTCTTTGTGAGGTTTATAACCCTTTCAGAAGAGCAAAAAGTTTGAAAATAAGACTTGTTCCCTTGCATACGTCTCAGTTACAAATGTATTTGAGAAAATTATTTCCATAAAATTAAACAGATATGCTGCTTGACATTGATGCATTTTAATTACCATCACTATTTTCCATCTTGCACAAAACAGAACTAATACAGAATGATTTATGTAAAATTATGTTATCTCTCTTCATTTTGAAACCACATAACTACTCTTGGGTATTAAGCAGATATACTTTAGTCTTAAGTATAACAAAAAATTTGTGTTACTCTACAGCCTCCCAGATAAAGTTAATTATATGGGAAATTCACTCAACTGAGTTTGCATTGTTTGATTTGAATCTGAATTTGCAAAGATTGGATCTGTATTTAGTTTTCTAATTCAAACGAACAAGAAATACACACATACATAATTTTTCTCTGAATATCTGAATCAGGGAAGTCTCTGGAGATTGAGACTGTTGCTGTTGGATCCTCACAAAATCTCAATGACCTCCACGAATCTCAGCACAAGCCTGTGGATGTGTGAAGAAACAGCTGGAGAAATGGGGTTTTACTTCCCTACCCTGGCTCTTACTTCTCTGGCTACCTTTCTAATTGAATTGACACATTTTTGTATGGAGCCTAACTAAAAGAATATGAACTTCTGAAAGCCCTGAGATAATATAGGACAAGGAGGAATGACTTCAGACTAAGAGAGAGTAACTTTAGATTGGATAAGAGAAAAAAATTATTTACTGTGAAGGTCATGAGTTACAGGCTGCCCAGAGAAGTTGTGGAAGCCTCATCCCTGGAAATGTTCAAGGCCAAGCTGTAAGGGGCTGCAAGAAACCTGGTCAGGCGGAGATGTCCCTGCCCATGTCAGGGGGGTTGGAAATAAATGGTCTTTGAAGTCCCTTCCAACCCAGACTGTTCTGCGTTTCTATTTTATAAAAACCAAAAAAAGAAATATTTTAGGAGGCTTCAAAAAAGAAGAGATGGCACTTGGGATATTCATATCAATGTTTTGATCTCTCCAGAGTTTGGATGCAGCATGTATGATATGTCATAGCTTTGTTAAAAAAAAAAAAATTGAGGCTCACAAAATCAGTGAATTTAGACCGTTATCAGGCAGGAAGGCGGGAATGACTAGAGGGATAAACTCTATAGTGAAGGATATTGTGCGACACAATAAGTTGGGATGACATCAATATGTTTACAGGGAAGAAAAAAGAGATAAATACTCTCTACACATTATAAAGTGTTCTAGAAAGCTTGACTCAATGTAGTGAATGTGCCCAAGATACATCACAGGAATTGCTCCAATTGACTACATTGAAAAAAGTTTCATTTGAGGAAATGAGGTAGTAAGGTTTTTCATAATACATTAGAGCAAAAGACAAAGGATTCATATTTGTATCTGAAGTTACCCTTGTGAAAAACGTAATCTCTGATAAAAAAAATTCACAAGAATGAACAAGAATCCTGAAAAACCCCACCGTAATGAATTATTGACTGAGGATACAAATGCCTTGCCCAGAATCTTGAAAGAGAACAGAGAGGCACATTTCATTCCCGTCATCCCTTGCAAAAACAGCCCAAAAAACAGGCAGTAGGAATTTCAGAGAAAAACAGTGTACAGGAATTCCAGACAGTTGCAAAGAACAACTTTGAAGATGACAAGTATGTTAACATGAAAAATACCATGAATATTATATATAACATGTCAATATATAATCAGTGATAAAGCAATAAGAAGTAACACAAAGTATCCAGAATTTTCATTATTTGTAGGAAAAAGTGAAGAGTAACGGAATAAAAAATACAGTCAAGAAATTTATGAGATACAAATAAATATGAAGGAAATTACACTAACTGAAAGGAAGACTGGTAAAGACTGGGGGAAAAATTCAATTTCAAAACCACATCCCTGCAAATCTCAATCTAGTACTTTATGAGTTCTTCAATGCTGAAATTTCTAGAGGGCAAGAACAAATAGCTGTTTTCCAATTAATTAGCTACAGGAAATGCAGCTTCAGAGAGATTCTAGAACGATCAGGAATAATAAAATGCATCCACTGCTGACAGTGTATGTAGTATTAGTACTACATACCACTAATAGTATGTAGTAATAATAAGTAGCAATAGGTTAAAATAGTTACAATTTAATTCCGGTATCCTACACTTCAGAAATCAGGCCCAGTAAATATAAAAATTACAGAGGCATCTTTTCATTACAGCGGCTTTTAAACTTCCAACTGAATAAACAGGGGATGCATAACAGACAGTGACACATATTAATTCCCCGCTAAAAAAGCTTTTCAATCATTAATGATTCAGGAAAGGAGAGGAACATGTCAGAATGCAGAGTTTTCAGAAAAAAAAACCCAAAACAAATTAATAACTTCTGAAATAGTCCATTTGTCATGGCAGGATATCAAATAATCACTTCTATATATTGAGACAGCACAACTGCTTGTTTATGAATATTGGTGCGTGAGAAAATGAAAATTAGTCTTATTTAATACCAGTATGTAAACAATGAAGAAGAATTCCTCATCCTTGACACTCTTTAACGTGACCATGAAAAAATTAATGCCTTCATGACGTCATTTTCCGAATGGGATGAATCAAGCACATTGAACAATTCTTGCTGGTGAGCTGCCTGCTTTAGGAGTCTGAGTATACTCTGCAGGCTCCAGGAAAGAATAAAACAAAATATGAATTTTGATCAAGAGTGTAGCTGTTGGCAAGATGAAGAGATATTAAACAGGTTACTGATCAACAAACAAGCAAAAATATCAGCATTTAAAACACAAAGAAGGAGCAATAATTCATAACAGCATGGAAAAGAGATTAAAGCAAAAATTCAGACTAAGAAGGCCAAAGATATTCTTTTATATACACGATGCAAGACATGGACACCTATGAAAATGGGAAGAAATGTAAAAACTTTTATTAAATAGGGCTCAAGTGTGGCAGGATGAAGACAAATTCCAAAACAACATGGCATAACATGAAGAACTAATCTTAGAAAACATATAGAATCCTATAAAATCCCTAGGCAAGATTTACAACCAGGATAAGACAAGACTAACTTCCCTGGAATCCTGTGTGCCCATTGCAACAGCTACAGGCCCAATAAAAATTGCTCTTGAAAGTAAAAACTTACAAACAAGAATATCTGCCCTCTAGGCAGATTTCTGTTCTTCATGGTTTCAAAAGCAAGCCTAATAGACCAGAAATCACTGGGTTGCTTACTCAGACTTTGCTCTAGGTCAAGTGCAATGATAAAGCAATCACAGAATTCCTGAGGATTTGACACTTTTTGCTTCATTAAACAAACTCAGTTCATGGGTTCAGCTGAAGATAACTGCTGATATCCTTACATTTTAACTACAAAGTTTGAGGGAGGCCTGCTTTTGACCAGCCTTAGGACACCTGGAATTTAAACATGTAGCCTAAGCTGGATGTTCTTCCTTAGCAGGAGGAATGTCTGTCTTTAGTCAACAGAGAGAGGACTAAAAGACACCTCCAGAGCAAGCCTTGTGCCAGCTTTCTCTGACTTTACTTAGGCTATTATTTACTATAATCAGCCTAAAATATCTAGCCTTAAATATAAGGCTATAGATATAGATCTAATACCTAACATCTATATATAAGCATGGCTTGCCTATAAAAGAGATTTTCTTCAATTTAAACAGCATTCTAAATTCCAGATGACTTTTTTAGGCACTATCACCTCCTAAATTGGGTTATTGCATATTATAATATTTTGGCTCAGCACTGAAATATCTACCATTCTACTGTGTTCCTACCATCAGACAAAATATGCATCTCTTTGGTTATCTGCAAAAATAATTCGTTCAATTACAAATTTTTGTGTGTGGTTCAGATCATTTTCTTATTTTTTTTAATTTTAGAAACCTTTAACTTTGACATGGATCCAATATCCTGCAAGAATATTGTACATTAAAAAACCCTGCAAATTCAGCTGAAAACTGTTACCCTTCCTGAACACAAGCTAACATTTCTCAGGTAAATCAAAAACTAGTGCTAAAAAATTCCACAATCACGGCTTTTTCAAAAGTCAGCAACTTATGTTGGCACCAAGAAAAAACAATTTTTCTAAAGGTAAAATTGCAGGATACTATCCAGCAAAAGATGCCATGTGAAATTTGTATTGCTGGATGAAGAGGTTCAAACTACCTACACTGAACATGCAGCGCTGTAGTAGTCAGATATAGTGATATGTCAGTGAATGCTGTTTGATGATGTCAAAATATGCAACGATTTCTCTTACTTGTTCTCTTCCTACACTTCTTTCATCTGTTGGTTTCATTTATTTACTCTGTCTAGTGCTTTAGACTTTTATCTGTTGAAGACTGAAAACTCTTCCTTATAAATAAATGTCTACCTATGCAGACCCCTGACCAGGCTAGTGTTCCAAGACATGTAGCTAAAAAACCCCACAATACCAGTAAATTACAATAGCAAAGGTCTAAAGGCCTTGTCCAGCAGATACTATTTAATCTTCAGAGTCCACTGGCATGTGCCACCACCCATACCTTCCCTCCAGGACATGGGCTGCTTTCTAAAGAACTATCTGCTCTCAATTCTGAAGGCATTTCTATTAAAGAAGTTATTTTTTTAAAAAATTAAAAGAACTTGAATCACAAATAATTTTATCTATGTCCTTAAACCTCGGATAAAACCAGCCAATATGTTCAACAGAAACAGCACATATGTATAAAGCCAATAGTATTTGTCAGGGACATTCAGTAGGATACTCAGAATCGTAGAATAAAAACATAAGATGATTTAGGTCGAATAAGACCTTCTTGATGTCCAGCCTGAGTCTTCCCTGGTGCAGTTTGAGGTCAATTTCTCTTATCCTATCACTGCTTTCCTGGGAGAAAATGCTGACCCCCACCTGGCTACACCCTCCCATCAGGCAGCTGCGGAGGTCAATAAAGTTCTCCTGAGCCTCTTCTCTAGAGTAAACATCCCTAGCTCCCTCAGCTTCTCATCATCAGACTCGTACTCCAAACCCGTCTTGGGCTCTGTTTCCCCTCTCTGGACTCACTCCAGCCCCTCAATGTCCTTCCTGAACTGAGGGAGCCCAGAACTGGACACAGCACTCCAGGCGTGGCCTCACCAGGGCCCAGTACAGGGGGAGAGCCACTGCCCTAGTCCTGCTGGCCACAATATAGTTGATACAGTCCTGGGTGTCACTCTCCACCTGGGTACAACCTGGCTCATTTTCAGCAGCTCTTGACCAGCACCCCCATGTCCTTTGCCCTGGACCACTTTCTAGCCACACTGCCCCAAGTCTGTAGTGATGTATGGAGTACTTAACCAAAATGGCCATGGAAATTTAAAAGGTTATAAAGCCAAGCCAACATAGACATGAAAAAGAACTTGTACATACATACATATATATATATATAATATGGGGGTTTTAAAGAAATCATGAAGATTTTATATTGGGAAATTACTGCTTCTATCAGTTCTACTAAATCCAACAGATAAATTTTACCCCATTACATCCAAAAGTCTCCACTTCTTAATGAGTTACCTCATATTATCTATTCTTAAAATAGGCCAGAGACTATACACCACCTTTGTAAAACGAGGCTATTTCTTCTCTCTCTGATAACATACATGCTTCTAAGTGGGAGCTAATTTCAATTACTAAGAGATGTGCATTCACAATAAACACATATCCTTAAGACTCCAGTGGAAAAAATTTACTACTCTTTTAAACCTATTCTTTCAGCTGATCAATAGAGTCTTGACACTTGGAAATTAATAAAAGAAATAAACTTGTTTTTATACCCGTATAGATGTCCATAAGTAATTCTATTTTATGGAATAGCTCTTGTAAAAAAAAGAAAAAAAAGCCAAACCAAAAAACACAAAATCAAATAGACTGAACATCAGTCAAAATATAATTTAAAATGTCTGATGAGAAAGTGGTTAATTACTTGTTTAACTGAATTTATTTTATGCTTTAAATCATGTAGTCAATTTGATGATAAAATATATAGTTTTGTAGTATTAAATATCTCTTCAGAACAGAGTCTCTTTGACACTGGAACACAATGTCTTACCAGTTAAATAAGAGTGTTTAACAGTGAAGAGGAGGAATTTCTTGACTATTACGTTCTGGTTACCCCTTCTGTTAGATTTGTAAGGTACCTAAATTTCTAAAACATTTGATACCTACAACACTATCTGCTGAAGAATCAAAAGAAATCCAAGAATAAAATAACATAGGCAAGGAGTGAAACATGTACTGCTCTCATTCAGCCTGTTCATGCCTGTTAACATTTTCAATTTTCCTTTAATTCCAGGGTGATTGAAACAAAGATTAAAAATCAAGAAGGGAAGAAAATGCAATTTCTGACATCTAAAAACTTGCAATTTTTGAAATGCTATTCATCACAAAAACAACAGTCTCCTCCACCATTAAGGTTGCTTTTTATGAAGGTCAACTTGAAAAGAAGTTTCCTTTGAAGCAGTAAAGTATTCAGAAGTGTAAGCATTAAGATAGACTGCTTGGGTTATGTTGGAACAGCTTAAGACAACACGAAAACAAAACGTTATGCTGGGCTCTGAACATGAAGGGCATTCTATTTCTTTCCCACTAATTTGTTGTAAGAGTAAAAAAGTGGTCTGTAGTTATCTCCTGGGAAAACCACTCTGAACATTCCTTAGAGTGTTGTGTCTGTTGGAATGACAACAGACACACGGATACAGCAGGCTGAACTCATTCCTGACGCAGTGCTCTGGGTTACTCTTCTGACTGTGGTTTCTGGATTCTATTATGAATTTTGTCAAAGTAAAAACTAATAAAAATATCTCTGCTTTGTTACAGCACTGTCACAAAGATTGAATGTACAGGTATATCCTGAATTTTGACACTGTAGAAAAACATTTCACACTCAGTGACAATCCACTGCAGTTCCTAGATATCTGAACACTCTGTTTCAGTATGTGGTCAAAGCTGTTTAGAAGTTCTCACTTTATAGATGTCATAATGTTTTCATTGATATCAATCTGCAAATTTTCTTAGAGATTTGTGGGGGAAGGAGGGACTTTACCCCCTTTGATGTATGAATACTTCTTAAACACTTCAGCACATTTGCATTTGGTTTCCCCAGGTAATCTCACTTGCTTGCTAAACTCAAACCTGGGGAAAAGCAAACACATTCCAGAAGATTTAATGAAACATGTAGGAGAGCTAAATGGAGGCACACTGGTTGCGACGCACTGAGAAAAACTATCAAATTCATTTCTAATATCAAATACTCTGCCTAGGGAGACATTACACAGTAAAAATTTTCCAGCTGTCTAGGAGGAAAACATTAGAAAGGTTAAAAAGGATAAAAAAGGGAATTGCCTTTAATAGAATGAAAAAGGAATAATATCACATAATAGGCAGGTAAATATAATATAAATAAATATAAAATAAAAATATAAAATAAATATAATATAAAATCACTTTTATACATAAATAGAAGCAAAATGCTGAGTTAAATACTCAGAGCCTTTGAACAGAATATCTAAAATAGAATATTCATTTATATCTTTAAATGGAGAATTCAAAACATCAGAAGCAATAAAATATTGTAAATTGTGGAAAGGAATCCACTAAAGGATTCAGTCACTTCCGTCCCATTTCCTTTATTAATTGCTGCCACAGCTTATGGAATATGCACCCTACTACAGGTAATTTTAAGTAGGCTTTTACTTTAGCAGTAAACAAAGCCAGTTAAAATCCACCTAGCTTCTCACAGTAATCTGTCTCCTTTGGAAAACCAAAAAATAGAAATGTAAACACTGGAATCCTAAGAGGAGACAGTGCATGACATGTAGAAAGACAAATGCACTGGGCTTTCAACAGTCTGAAAATGAAAGAATTAGAGAAAACAAGATTTCAAATTAAGAAATTAACAGACCTCTGTGTGGGGCCTATATAGAGAAGAATGTTTCAGATGCAGGAAAGGGGAGGGAAGTGTTTAAAATCAGGCTGTATATAAAACTCAGTGATAGAAAGACTAGGGAACTATTAGAATATTGCCCAGCAAAGCTGTGATTCTTCATTTGCAGAGCAAACCAGATTTCTATCTAAAATATGTAAAAATAGCTTGTCTCATCCTCAATAAAAGGCATAAGTTACATGGTCCATTCATGTCTTTTCTAGACTTATTTCACCACAAAACACAGGGATTCTTAATATCTTTTACTACCTTCTGCAGAATTTTCACAAGCCAGGATCTGACAGATTCTGCCTACACAAGGCCTGAAATGGAACTAGCATTTATGTTACATTAAACTATCCGAAATATTGAATAAATTATTTACCTCTGGGTCCACATGCATTGGATAGTGAAATCCTCTCTTTACCATCTGAGGCACAGACAGAACAACAGCATCCTGAGCTTAGCAAATCCATCTGCTGTCAAGACAATGCTCTCACACAGAAAATACTTACTATTCCCTTTTGATTTGGGCAACTGTAAAACAAGAAAACAAGCCAGAACAAAACCTAGTCTCTCCTTAGATCTTTATGAAATTATAAACACTTCTAGTTACTATTCTTTATGCTCACTTTGACAAAGGGTTTCCTTAGAGACCAACACCAAGTCTTTAAGTTCAGTGTAATCCCATGTTTTAAGCACGGGAGATAGCACCAACTCTATCAGCCCTGGGTAATGCTCCATCTACTGTCTCCACCAACATCACCCTTGATCAGGACAAAAGAAGTTCTCCAAACTATAAGTAATGCTTTCCTCACATATGGCAAACATCCCACTGGGAGCCTGTCATTAAAATATCAGCTTCACCATAAGGATGGCATCTGACTTATCAATCCAGTTATATTTTTTTCTGATCCTACTTACTCTGTTCTTCCTCTCATCCTCTGCAATTTTTTCTTTAGTACCAGAATGTACAGTAGTGAGATACAGGTTTGCTATCCTAATCTTTGCAATTTATTTAATCCACCTAAAAATGGATGAAATTTATGCATAAAACAAATAACAGATGGGGAGTAATATTGTTACTTCACTGAGAATATAAAAAGTTGAGCTGGTTTAATTAGATCCAGATATAACCATGGCATGAGTATTGAAAATGTTGCTGCAGCCAGATTCAAGATCATTTATCTCAGGACAAGGGGAATATACCTACAACACAGGGGAAATGTAAATCACTAGTCAGCACCAGGCAACACAGGCTAGTAATCTGGCACCTAAAGAGACGAGAATATTTTAAAGTTAAGGTTGACTCAATGGATGCCGATGATTGGAATCACTACTACTGAATGGAGGACCTAAAGTGTCCTTCACCTCCTCCAATATTCTAGATGCAATTTAGGCTTTTGCAGTCTCCTCACTGTAATTCTATGCATATATACTTGTGTTCAAGACTACGTTATAGTAGATGTAATGCCATTTCTTCTGCAATGAAGATTCCAGGGCAAGATTTTGAAATGCAAACCATTATTATCTCTTGGAATCCCAAGATACTCCATCCCAATTCTATTTAAAATACACTGAAATTAAAATTATTTCAATGAGTCTTCTTATTTCAATGAGAAGCATATGATAAAGTCTTCATCAAGAGCTGAACAAAGTCCTACAAAGACGTTTACAGAAGTCAAATAGTCTGACTCATGTAGTAGCCCACTGGAGCAAATATAATTAATTAAATTTATGAAAGTATATATGTACATAATGACATGTGGGATTGCATATACTTCTACTAAGACACAAAAAATGCAGCAGCTTTTCCAGTAAGATTGGAAGTTAAGGTATGTATTAGTATGTTTTATCTTAAGCCTAGTCACAAACTAAGGAAATTGGAATACTGAAAATTTCTTCCTTAAAACCAGCACCAGTGATATTATGATCATCAGATATCTAAATGTCATAACAGCCTGCAGTAAAATTTCTAGAAGTTGGAACAAGCAGATGGATATAAAATTATTATTATTATAAGCTATGAGGGCCAGCAGAGTACAATATCTGAACTATTTATCTTAAAATAATATGTTTTGCACAGATTTGATTGCAAAAACGCTTCTGTATTTTTTCTAGAACAATAATCTCTAATTTTGTATTGTGCCAGTATGCAGAACAGCTTGAGGAAAATAAACAGAAGCTTGTTTCTCAGAGATAAGTTTTTCCTTATACTGGTTGCATTTATATAATTGCCAAGGCATATTCTTCAAATCTGGGTATGTTCTGTTTTCATTACTCATGTAGAAGGGAAGAAGTATGGAACAATTCTTATGGCTTTCTTTTTCAACTCCTCAACGCTTTAAAGCACACAAAACCAAATACAGTCCTTGGAATACATTTGCAAATATATTAGACTGCCTCTTCCAATATTTTTCATGAAACTACGCTTTTTGTTAGACATTCCACACTGCAGTGCATTTATAATTATTTTTCCTTTTTGCAGTCACAATGTAAACTAATAAAATGTCTGTTTTGTCTTATCAGATATAATAAGGTTCTTGCTCTGCTCAAGAAATTAAATACAGTTGAACTGAATTCCTTATGGCTGATTAGGCTCATGATTCACAATTTATTAAAATAAATATAATTGAAGGAAAATACAAAAAATTTAATTTTGGTTCTGAGACCAACAAGTCTATACAGATATGACAATAAACTTATGGTAATATAAAAAGCATAATTAAACTATATTGGAAAGTCTGATATTATTTTCAATTATTTGAAGGGACACCAAGCCTAGAATGGAGGCAGTAATTTTGACAAACTTTGATACCAATGATTTTCACTAATTATTCCACAGCAAGTTTTATTAGGCTTTTTGCAAGAAAAAAAAAAAAGAAGAAGAAGAAAGTAAACAACCACAAAAAAAAACCACAAAAAAAAGTAAAAAGGGATTTACATTAAAACACATTTTTCTTCTTGTAATGAGATTGCTACACAGGATTACTCTTTATCTGCCTGTTGATACTCATTGATACTGCATTTAAGGTCATTAAACTTTGTAATTTATTTTCAGTGAGCTTGGGATAGGACCTTAATTGCTAAAGCAATAAATCTTGGAAGTCTTCCAGCCAATAATGAAATTTGCAAGGATGGGACTGGTTTGTCAGTATGAAGTGACTAAAGTTCTTACCAAAGACGAGCCACAAGACTTTCTCCACTCAGAACAAAGCAAAAAATACATTTCAATTCAAACCAAGCAAATAACAAATAAATAAGAAAAAAATTTTAAAATTAAGTATAAAGGAAATTTAAATTATGGGCATATAGAAAAAATGGACACAAAAGGGAAAAAACAGAACATCTCATAAGCCAGTCAAAAGCAGAGAACGGAACTTCACTGCAGGTTCAGTGTGGACTTGGGCGTTGTTGTTTTGAGTGCTCTGAAACAGTGGTGACCAATTAATTTACTTTCCACGGAATCTCTGAAGGAATGCCTAAGGTAGAGAGTGCCTCTGGAAGTCGTGTTGTCGCCTGTATTCTCAAGCAGCACCAGCTAGAAAATGCTGCACAGCACCAGGTCCAGCTTTGTAGTGTCTTCACAGATGGAGAATCCACAACCTCTTGAGGTAATCTGTGCCAGTTCTCAGTCACCCACTCTCTAGTCAAATTAAAATTTCATATTAATGCAGAGGAATGTTTCTTACTGACAATATTGTTGACACTGACTGCTTTGTGTGAATGAACAGGAAATGTTTCTTTTCAAAACAAACAAATCATTAAAAAATACATGTTCTGAAACGTTCCCACTTGCAATCAAAGTTTTTAATATTTAGAGAAAAGTTGATATAATAATTTTTCCTGAATTATTACCTGAAAGTCATAAATCACATTAAAAGTAGCTTTGACTGTTGTTGAATCAGAGAATGCCTCTGGATGTTGGGGTAATATGAATATGAATTTTCAATCAATAATATATAACAAAAGAAAATTTTGTAAATCTTAAAATTAACATTTTTCATTAAGAGGCCACAGGAAAAGAAGAAAAAAGTTCACAGTAAAGATTCTGAGCACACCTAGAGCAAGTCAAGGACCCTCTCTTTACAAGTCAGGTCTACAATTCTCATGGCACCCCCTCTTCAGGCAGTGTGCTTATATTCTATGACAAAGATTTTCAAAGGGTGAGAGTGGCCGTTGGTGCAACTTGGGTTCTCTTCCTTATTTCTTCATAGTCAGAGTCATTTTCACCATTTCCTCTGTAATCCCTCATTCCCTTTACCATACTGGAAATAGTCTAACTCAACTGGTTTAGTCTCTTAATAGACAACCTCCAAGAAGAACATCTGTGGAGGTTCGGCTTTTTCCCAAAGTGTCTGCAAATTTTTTGCCAAACTGTAAGACTATTGGGTGTCTCCAGTCTCCACAGCTACAGAGAATATTTCAGTTTTCATTTATATTTAGTCCTTCAGGTTAACACATTTAAAATATGAGCTTAAGATTGTATTTACACAAATTTTCTACTTATGATAAAGCATTTATATGCCTATTTAGTCAAAATCCATGTCAAATTTCAAACGACTAAGTTTGTGCAAGAAAAATGTTTTTTCCAACTTTAACAAGGAATAGTTTCTCTTTTGACAATAAATAGAAAAATCTTAATTTTTGTCTCCTAATTCTCTGATCTGCATCTCAACTCTCAGCTGAGTAACTGTGAAAGAAATCATTTCACCCAATACAGAATCCCACTTCAGTTGCAGTAATCATCTTACTTTACTATACTGCTTATCTGCTTACCTGCTCTAAAAGAAAGGTTTGTTCAACCTAATCCTCTCATCTTTGAATCATGAAAGGATATCAAATGTCAAACCAGTCAATTGAAAACCTGAAATAATTTAGAATTTAAAGTGCTTCTCTGCATACATCATTTTCTCCTCAGAGATCAAGGAAAGACAGGGAGAAAGCCAGCCTTTTTTCTAACCAATTTTGTCCAAACTAACAAAACTGGAATGATCTCTATGGATCACATAGGCAGCTGTGTGGGGTTTCTTACATACATTTCTAGAGTGAAGTAGACAAAATATTTTTTAACAGGAACTTAATATTTGCTAAAACATTGGTGCATGTTTTTGAAAAACCAAAAAAGGCAGAAAGATGTCAACAAAAACTCTCTTTCTTAAAATAAGCTTATCTTCAACCATTGTGTTACCTTCAAAGAATAGATGTCACAATAACAGATGCTGAAAAGTTGTATAGAAATCATCTAGGAAGTGTAATTAGGCAGTTACAGGAGATTTCCCTATAAAACTAGAATTTTAAAAAAAGGTTTCCTTTAAATAAAATAAATTTAAAAGAAACAGGAAAAAAGAAAAAAGAAAAACGGGAAAAAAAGGAAAAAGAGAGAGGACATAAACAGACCAACACAGATAAAATTAAATGTAATATGGTTTATGTTTGGAAAAGGTCAGAAAGGTCTTTCTAGCTTTAATGGCAGTAGAAGGAGAAAGAAAAGTAGGAGAGGGAACTTCAATATGCAAAGTTCGACTGGACAAGTCACATCCAGAACATTTCTGCGCCACACATATGTGTTACAGTTCCCATCCAGCACTGGGCCCTCCTGTAAAACAGAGGGAAAGGAACTAATTCAACTGATTGTCCCTTCTCTGGTCTGAAAGGCCTGATCTGGTTTGATACAGCTACCCTCCATGTCTTTAGCCAAGCATACATTCATTCAATCCAACCTGGAGAATCCCGTGAAAGCAACACCATTTTCATACCTCTGACTATAGGTAATGTCATGTTTTTCAAGCAAAAAACAGGCTGGAGAGATATCCATACTTTAGGAAAGAACTCAGTTCTGCAGATCTGTTAGGGCAAAACTGATACTACACAGATGTTTTGAGTGTTGATCAGCAAGGTCTCAATGGAATTCTAAAAATATAAAATGGGAAGACAGAAAAAACCCCGAATCTACAACATCAGCAGTCACGTCGCTGAAGAGGGGCAATTTTTACAATTTTCATCCAAAATACATGAACTCAGAAGAAGTATCCAACTGCTAACTTAAAGCAGACTTGTTTAAATAATAATCCAATTTTAAAAACTTCCTTGTCTAACCTAGGAATGTCTTCATAGCTACCTTCTTCACTGGCTTTAAGATTCCCTTGATTGTAAAGATTTCTTTAAGCTGCTTCTGTTCATGAGCAACGGACTGCAGTGAAATAATTTCTCTGCAGTATTTTCTCAGTGAAAATGTCCAAAAATTTATTTTTCACCCTTTGCCCTCCCTTTCAAGACCCAAATTCAAATATAAACGTGACAGACTATCACTGACAGTATATATATCTTTTCCATCAAGTGACTTTATAAAAAGGCAACATATACAAAGTATTAGACACGCATTAATAACAAAACCTACATGAAGAATATATAGTAACATTATGAGCTTTCATAAAATTTAAATAAAACCTCTCTAAGTCTTGAGCAAGAGCCCACTGTGCTAAAGTGTGAAGATTGAAAGTATTTCCTCCCTCTGAAAATGATAGGAGTTAGATCTTCTGTTCTATGGGAATCACAGACAACAAAACATTTCACAACTATATTGTTAACACTTTAAGATTTTTATAAACTCTCTTGTATTGTGCATGTTCCATACTCAAAATACTTCATCCTGCTTGAATATTACAGGAAAGAGTGCAAACTTGGAGAAAACCAGGGTATAAACTATTAAAACACTTCATGAATTTAAAGAAATCCCTTGAATGACACCATGAAACGAAGCCCACAGGTAGAGTACATTCCCTCCAGAAAAAGTACTTGTAACTCTCAGTTGCATTCTGATGAACTTCCTGACTGCAGCCTGAAGAGCTGATAAAATCTGGTAATGAAATGCCTATTTTTAAGTTAAACAACTATGACAACAATATGCTTGGAGATATTTTCAAAATACATGACATCTTTCTTCAAAAATAGAATCATTTGTACTCAAAAGCAAAAAATACCGCATTTAGTTATGGATGACTAGCATTAGATAATTTACTTTAAAATAAATGTAAAATAAAAATTAAGTTTTTATGTTATTTTGCATAAGATTTTTATAGTATCAAAGGCATCCCAATTTTATAGAGCACTGAGCATGATCCTAGCAAAGGCAAGTTGAAAATTGGCACTCTGTGCCCACTAACTTAGCTTGTCACTGTAGAGATGGACACAGGACAAACACAGTCTCTTGTGCAGTGACAACAACGGCTTCTCTTTTATTACAATTTGTTTTTAAATTTTATACTCCTAACAAAGCGTGATCTTAAGTCATTAGTTACATCAAAACAGCTTGTTATATTAATTGGACAAAGTAATAGCTCATTGTATTTTACAAAGCAACATCAATAATTAACACGCAAGAGTTTACAACAAAAGAGTAAGTTACGTATGCTGCTCACTAAGGCACGTATCCTCTAATTCTAAGTACCCCTTATGTGTCTGTTTTATGGGTTTCCATGCTAACAGCCTTGATTTCTTCCTTGCCATGGATAAACTCATATTTTATCAATTTCTTCTGTTAGCTCAGTCGTTTGGCTGGCACACCAGCTGCTAAGCCTGTCCCACTCTGATTTTGGCCAGGTCATTCTCCCTGAAAGAGTGACTGAACCCACTTGCAAAAAATGAGGTCATAATAAACAAATATTTGATATTACAGGGAATTGGTGTGACTTAGTTTAGCATTTGAAAAGCCTTTTGCAGTTCTAGAGCATTTAGCAAATGCTAATTTCCATTCTTTTCTTGTTCAGAACATGAAGGAAGGACCTCCAGTACTTGTGAAGAGAAACGTGAGGCCACAGCTGTGGGTACCCACTATGTCAAAAATATCATGTGTGATAAATAAGTGCCACTTTGTATCTTTCTATCCTCTTTTTCCACCTGATATTCTAAATGGTCCCGTTTCTCAAGAAGAGCATGTGTTTGTAACTTGGAGTTTGCTGAAACATCTTCTGAGTACAGCAGACTGATGTGGTCTGAGTTAAAAAATTTACTATGTGACACCTTATTAAGCTGAATTACACCAGTCATTCCCAAGAAACATTCAATTACATAAGCTAAAGATTGGATTCTATAAGGCTTTTTTTTCAAGATTGAGCATTTGCATATTTATTAATCTTAGATCAGAAATTAGAACTCTGTCTGAACTCCAAGCTGTCAATCCTTTGATACGCAGTAAAGAACTCTTTGGTCTCTTCACTCTTTCAACTGCAACAGCAAAATTGAAGATTTCACTGGGATAATTCTTTCCTCTCTACTTTGAGATTAGAAAGTTATTTCAAAACTTGCCTTTTTTTAGATGTTGGGTTTTTTAATCTTTATTCCTCTTTAAAGCTACCATGCATTTAATCAAGAAAATGTTGATTTTGTTTGAATGATGATTCCCTTTAAAATACCTCTCCCAGCAGAGAAATACTAGAAGAATAATGTTAAATATTTTTCATTGTGAATTAGGAAAATTATTGCAACTGTACCTGCTGTCTTTTAAAAGCCCTACAGCTTTTGGGGATACATATACTTTCTGGCATATACATCAATAAATACAGAATTCCAAAATGAAGAGATTATGGAAAGATAGTGTCCCTTTCATGGACTATCAAATTAACATTGCGATACTCACTTGCCTGATACCAAATTCTATTTTGACACTTCCTTGTTATTAAATGTCGACAGTATTCCAAAGAGCAATCCAAATTATTGTGACTGCTTTCAAAATTTTAAGGACCTCATAGTGCACTGAGGCTCCCAAAAGGCTGTCTGGTTTCCACATTTCGAGCCTTTGGGAGCAGATATATGATTCTTTATAAAGTATTTAGCTTTCCTTTTGTTCTGGCCTAAGATACTGATAGGAATAGCAAACATACACATGGAGGAGCTTTGCACACACTTCTCTTCTCTTTGCTGGTGCACTGCTTCATACAGATTTCTCTTTTATTGGCAAACCCCAGCAGCAAAACCTACACCTTATTAATAGATTCACTCTGGTTTCTGAAATATCATTAAATACCAGTAATTGCCCAATCTACAGCAGTAGATGTCTTAAAATACCATGAGCCCCACTGGTATCTAATTATTTACCTGGAGCCAAATTCTGCTGTTAAACCCATGAACACATTTTCCCAGTATTAATTTTCACCATAACAATTTTCATTTACTTCCTATGGCAAATAACCAAGCTGCTGATCTTTACCTCCATTCCCCACTATCAATTATTTTGACTCCAGGACACCAAAGGCTGTGATTTAGAGGCAAGGGGAGCATATTATAAACATGCAGAAAGCCTGTTTTTAAAGCATGTTCTTACACCAATACTCTATACCCAAGCATTATTTTAATCAGTTGAGAAAAACAGAAAAAGAAGGTTTGTCTGGCCAATTAGAATTAACAGACACTTTTCAGATATTCGAATGATAGTTACGGTACATTGAAAAGTTTGAAAACCAGACTTTGTTCCTCAATATAGGTAATTGGTATTGAAAAACTGCTAATTTCACGGAAATACTGCACTTCTGCCAAGTGCAGGTCAAGAAACATGATGTTACATTAATTAGCTATAGGATAATGTATGAATTATTTACCAAGCTTGATTCACATGCATAATTCTTAGCAGTCAAGCATGCAAATCAGATCAGACAATTCCACACAATCGTATGATTACTAATTTCATACCCAATTACTTCATCAGTGTCTGTAATTGCATTATTTAGAGCTACAGATCCGATAATATTCTTGTTTACATATTTTACAGACAGCTAGTACATTTTTGGAATCTATGTAGCGATAGAATTTTAAACCCCAATTTCTATACTTCAGATATAAAGATAAGGCCATGTGCTCCTAACAAATCTTTTCATCTAATTATAGAAGAATATCTTCAGCTTCTATCTTTCTCCGGTTTGGAAAGCATAAACTGTACTGTGTTACAAATCAGAGGGATGTTTTTTCAATGGCAGAAAACATTTCAGTATTTGTTTGATAGAGGGTAGACAGCAAATGCAGAGTAGGCGTTTACTTAAGTACTAACTATTGTTACCATTAAACCTTAAGTAACAATCAAATCCCTGCTGCTGTACTTGACAGATTCAGGGAGAAACTTAAGAAAACTCTATTAAATATTCAGAATTTCTACTCTATTAAATATTCAGAATTCTAAATTATTCAAATTTCAGATGGTTATCTTTAACACACTGTTCTAAATTTGCAGTTTCTATGACATCTGGAGCAGCACTAATTTATTCAAAACAAAAGGAAACATAATTCAATCTTTATATTTAAACAAGAACAGGCACAATTATCTGCGAAAGCTGTTCCAGCAGATTGAGCGGATAGACATCTACACATATATCTCCATTTTAATGCAGAAAACAAAGCTATATATATTCCATGTCAAAGATTTAACAAAGCAGAGAAAAGCACAATCTACTCAAGCAACCTATTTTTTATGCAACATTATGAAATTTTAGTCAGTACTGAAAGAATTGTACTTTTACCTTTTAAAAATATTCACTACAAACCATGTGAATTTCTTTAGTTAGATAAAATGAAACGATTTAAAAAAGCAACCTAATTATTGTGTTTCTTTGTCAAAGAGTTTCCTATACATCCTTTATGATTATGAGGCTTAGGATAATTTTTGCCCCCGTACACTTACACCTGTTGTTTAAGTTGAACTCTCTGAACCTAACAAAGAGAAGCACAAATATCTATACAGCTACTGTAAGATTATGACTTAGTGTATTTATTTCAGTGGTACCAGTCATAGATTTGTGAAATGCCTTTACTAGTAACTGCAGTTCCTTTAAATATATTGTGGTTTTAACCACAAAAAGACAAATGGCACCAGAAAAGCACGATGCCAAAATAAGCAAAAATTCATCATACCCACTGAAGGTATTTGTGATTAAAGAAACAGGTTATTTTTTTGCTGTTCCTGTATCTCTGCTTAGCTTTAGCCTCACCCCTTGATAGGTGCTCTTGCTGTGCCACTGGGCAGTCAGGCAGCCCTCACACAGGGCAACTGGCAGCACTGGACAGCTGATGGTCAGGGAATAAGTTTTGGATAGCCGCAAAGCCCCCCCCAGCAAACCAGCTCACCTCTCCAGTCTCCCTTCAAATATTAAGGGATTGACATAAAACACGTCTGTAAAATCAACATTTTTTCCAAGCTACTGCTATTCTGACATAAAAATAATAGCTGGGTTTAAAACTGTGTACTGGAAAATACACTGGGAATTCATTTTCTGATTTAAATCAAAACATTGCTGAATCCATCCTTCTTCCTCTAGAAATTCTATTGTCTCAATATTCTTTTGTGTTAAATTATTTCTTTTCCTTGAAAAGCCCTTCAGAGGAAGCAGGAAATAAAAAAAACCCTCTTGTCAAACACAGAGATGGAATGATGTAATCTGTTTCAGTTGTGGAGATAGCCTTTCTTAGCTTTTTGGCTGTCTCAAGGAAGGGAGAGAGAAAGGCCAGTCATCCCAAAAGAATACAGTCATATCACATTTGGAATCACTACTCTACACTGTGGAACACTTCAAACACTTGTTCTGAAATCACTACTAAGACAGGTCTGGGCAAGCTAAAAGAAAAACTATTTTAAAATTTTGAGAAGAGATAACAATAAGCACATTAGTTGGGAACCAAAGAAAAGGAAAAGTCACTTATGTTACAAGAACTTGTATGTGTATTTAAGGCCTTCCATCTATGTTAATGGTAAATGCTTTAAACCAAGTAGCCTAAATTTTATCTATTTTTGGCAAAATTGATTTAAAATTCCCTTGCCTTACATTCCTCTCCCTCTGCCATCTCCCCATCATTTAATATCCAAAACCAAGAGTAGGCTATAAGAGTATGGGCCACCTTTTTCTCTCATATGCTACTTCCCACTTGGTGATGATGACATAACATTCAATTGATTCCTTTTTTTCCATCTTCTCTGATGGACAGAAAACTTGACGAGTGCATTGGAGCATTCTTTCCACTTTATCATGTCCATCCATCAGCCTTATTCCAACTAAAATGGAAAAGCAGCATTTATCAAGAGCTGTCCATAAAGTCTTACCAGTTTCTGTAGCTGCTTGGAGATGAAAGTCTCTGCAACTGACATTTGTAACCACAGTGTGAGTCACTGTGGGTACTCACAGTCTGAAATACACACTAAACCACAGTGTGAGTCACCACAGCCTCCACAGACACTGAAGTATTTTTTTCCAACAAAAACAAAATTTCCATCATTTTGCAGATTATTAGCAATATATACTTATTCTGCCATCAAGAACAATCAAAATATGTGTATATCTGCACATGAAGACAGACTTAATATGGCCATCAAGACTTAAATATTAATCCTTTTCCCCTGTGTAATTCACACAAGCCATATCAAAATCCATATATTTCACACCACATACACTGAGCTTTTGAGCGTCAATCCAGCAAACACCTGTTTACAACAGAGGAATTGCCCCATTGATTTTAAGTATACACACTAAATAGCTTTTTTTTTATTGGAAACTTGCAACTTTTGTCAGTAAAATCCCTTTCAGTGGTTATAAAATAGCTCTTGGATCTGCCAGTTCTTTGGACAATGAATCAGATAAAGGTTATTACTTGCTCTGGGGAAGAAGGCTGCTGGTTTTACCTGTATGACATGTAATACATGAACCCAGTTAACACCATTCTAATTATGTTTCCAAGATACACATATTTTGTTAGCATGGGCTTATGTCTGGCTCAAGGCCTAAATATAATTAAGGCTCTAGGCAAGAAATGGAAGAGCTGTCTTTGAGCTTTGCAATGGAAACACAGTGACTAAGGCAGAAATCTTGACAAATATGAAATGCAAGAGCTAGTCAGGCAATAATGGCATGTTGTAAAGCATGATGTGATTTGTTTATATAACAGCTAATGGAAGGTTTTATACAGCTAAGTCCCTTCCTCAGAAGTCAAAAATCATAAAACTGACTACTGATTAGGATTTGCCACCTTAGAAATCTAAATAAATTAATGTGAAAAACACAAGTGTTATTAATTACAGTTAAAAATAACTAAGTATGTAATTTCTGAGCTACATCTATTAAAGATGATGTTAGACATTATGCTAAACAAATCCTTAAATTCTCCGCATTTCATTAAAAAACTTAATACTGGAATTGTATAAGCAGGGAAATCCATGACTGTTCAGGAGAGGCAAAGGCAAAAATTGAAACTCAAAGAAATAAACAATAAAAGGAGTTGTGAAATCAATAATTCAAATTATTTCAGTTAAGATAAACAATTCTGCCCAGTGGGAATTTGAAATGGGAGATGATTTTCAGTTGACACAAACATTGTTCAAAATATATTTCAAGAGCATCTAGTGTTTCCCAAGAATTTTTGTTCCCATGCGGCAGAAGGTCATCTAAATCCCAGCATCATGGGCCAGCATTCTGGGCTCCCCACTCCAAGTGCTGAACCACGTGTTTTTTGATGTTTCCCTGATGAATACCAGAAAATACCTCATGACAAGACATTTACATCCAGCAAATATGGAGGATTCTTCCTTCTGTCACCCCTTGACACACTTCACTGTCAGAAGCAACAAGAAGGGGATTTACCAGTGATGCTTTCTGATGCATTGGTGGTTCAGTGGTAGAATTTTCGCCTGCCACGTAGGATTGCCAGCAGGAGTGGGGTGGCAGGAGCTGGGGGTTTCTCTGGCTCTGGTCCAGGGGGTTTTCCAGATGACTTTTGTCCCATCTGTGTTGCCATAAATTGATGCCTTGTGAAGGCTTACCTAGAACAGAGACTAGTTGGAATTAAAGAATAAAATAGCGATTTATTAGGAGGCCTCAGTTGGTCCACCTTGGGCAACACAAGTGCCCAGCCAGGGCTACACACAAGACGAACCAAAATGGTCACAAAATGCATGACTGGTCACAGGGTCTCTCATTTTTATAAGTTCTGGTCCATTTGCATATTTGAGTTAATTTTCCAATTATATATAGCTTTAGTTTATGAAATCCCACCTTTCTTGTTTTTCTCTCTTCAGACCACTGTTATTTATGCTTTTGGGCTTGAAATTTGGATTATTTGTCCTTGATCCTCAGCTAATGAAGGAACTGTTTTGTCTACCTACTCTGTCAAGAGAGTTCAACATCCCCTAAAATGAAGCTCAGAACTACACACTAAAACAGGACAGAATCTGAAATATATAAAAGCTAAAACCTGAGGCATCATCAGAGCACCACATCAGAGTGCTGACTGTGGTAGATTTTACGGAAATTAACATTTCATCACAGATGCCTTTGTGAGTTGGCCATTACAACACCACAGAGCTTTTACACAGCCACAGATGAGTCCCCATTTGTGGGACAGAAATGGGGACTTTACAGACTCTAGAAGGTTTGATTTACTACTCTAGAAGAAGCCTAGATTGATGTGAAAGCAAGGTACACAGACATTGAAAAGAGAAATTATAAAATTATGTTTTTATAGTAATAAGTAAGAATATGCCTTAAGTAAGTAAGAAAATGTATTAGATAAGATGATGAAGAGTGTTATAGTGTAGTAATGCACTAATGTGATTATAATAGAATAAGCTAAGAGTTTAGCTATTATAATAGAGATAAATGTGTACATGTAATAAGGCCTTATTGGACAAAAGTATCTGCAGTGCAGTAGAAAGAAGTAAAGGCGATAGGTTAGAAAAGCCAAACATACTCCGTGGTGACTGTCCATTGGTTTCGAAAGTTAAATACCGTCTTGCAACAAAGAACTTGTGACCATCTTAGACTATGGCTGACTGCTTGGTCTTTTAAATCTCATGGCATTTGAGATGGCTTTTTTCTAAGCAATAAACTGTTCTTAGCCTCGTGGTCTTCTCAGATTTTGGTCTCATGCCTTTGATTAAACCCAACGACAGCCACACTCCCTCTCTGTGAAAAGAGGATTAAAGTTTGTTGCCAATTTCACTTTGGAAAATGAGATTTTCCAAAATCTGGATTCAGAAATTCATCTTATCTAGTTCTACAGAAACACTTATTATTGCTCTAAACATAGGAAAAGAAATTTATGATTAAGGGAATTCTCATGAGAAAGTAGTGCAGAGAGCAGAAAGATCTTGAAAATCCAAAACACAGATTCTAAAAATACACAACCAATTCAGAAACTAATAAAGCCACTCCTACCTGAAAGTGTATGTCAACAGTTCTCCTAACTGTAAGCAGCTGTATTAAATGGCAGGAAATTCAACTTCTAGGGTGCAAAGATCATATTCTCACAAGCATCCTTTCTTGTCCTGCATTAGGTAGTTGTTGTAGGAGTGTTTGCCAGAAGGAAGGTGCAGAGAGGCGGTGTGCTTGTTCATAGCTGTTTGAAGAACGCGTCCTTTAGGAACGCTTTTTGTTCTGTAGAACTCACTCATGCTGAGGGTGGAAGAGGAAGCTTATCCCCATGTTTCAACAGCTGTGCATTACTTTTTGAAGCAGCAAGAACATTCTCAGTTGGCTCCAACTGTGAAGGAGCTGTAGCTGGACTTTTGGGATTAGGTACACTGCTCAAACAAGCCAGGTGTTCTGCCGCTTCGTTCTTCGCCTCATGTGATCCAGACAGAACTGAAGCATGGCGATGGCATTCAACTGTGCCACTTTACAGAGCTTCTACTATGCAAAGCTACTCTGTTTTCTTCAGGGTTTTTCCTCTGCTTTTATGTGCATTCATATCCCTTTTTGCTTCTGCAGAGTCCAAACTCTCCGTGGAGCTCTCGCTCAGTGAAATGTGATGTCCTGATGTCAGTTTGCAGGAGACATTTGGTACTCCCAGGGCTACCCAAGTTTTAGGTGGTGGCAGGTTGGGTCTGGGATACATCCTGCGCCATTTGCAATTTTAGGAGATGGCAGCCCATGTAAGGCCACAGATCCCTGGACATGAAAGCTGGCCCTTTTCCTTGTCATTATCAATCTCACCCCCCCAGTGAATTGATGCCAGTTCAGAGGAGGTTTTTGGCACTCCAGGGGCAGCCTGAGTTCTTGGTTGTGGCAGCTTTGGTCTGGGAGACATCTTGCACCATCCAGAATTTTAGGAGGCAGAAGGCCACCTGGGGGTCACAGGCCCCCGGGTGGGGCGCAAGCCCCTGAATAGGAACACTGGCCCTTTTCCATGGGAATCAAGACTTACTCCCCCCAGTTTCTTGATGACAGTTTGCAGAAGGCATTTGTCACTCCCAGAGTTGCCCAAGTTGTACATGGTGGCAGGTTCAGTCTGGCAGAAATAATGTTCTGTTGGGAATTTCAGGATGCGTCAGCCCACTCAGGGCCACATGTTCCTGGACATGAATGCCGGCCCTTTTCCCTGTCAAACAAATCTTACCCCACCAGTGTGTTGATGTCATTTTGGAGGAGCCTTTGTCACTCTAAGGACAGCCTGTATTCTTGGTGGCAGCAGTTTTGGTCTGAGAGAAATCTTGTGCCGTTTGGAATATTAAGAGGCAGAAGGCTACTTTGGGCCACAGGCCCCCTGGAAGGGTGCAGCCTCCTAGGCATGAATGCCTGCTCTTTTCCATGGGAAACAAAACTCATCATCTCAAGCAAAACTCATCCTGATGTCAGTCTGCAGGAGGTGGTTGGCACTCCAAAGGCAGTCTGAGTTGCAGGTGATGGTAGGTTTGGTCTGGGAGAAATCCTGCACCATTTGGAATTTTTGGAGGTGGCAGCGCACTAGGGGCCACATGCCCCTGGAAATGAATGCCCTTTTCCCTGTCAGATAAAACTTGTCCCCCTAGTGTGCCGATGTCATTTTGGAGGAGGCGTTTGGCACTCCAAGGGCAGCCTGTGTTCTTGGTTGTGGCAGCTTTGGTCTGGGAGAAATCCTGCCCCATTCGGAACTTTAGGAGGCAGATGCATGGGTAAAAAAGAGTTCAAGGTCATCTTGAGTTGTTTTAATAGTTTAAATTCTGACTTAATTTTGACAAGATTTTAATCTTGCTGAAATTCCCTCAAGGAAGACTTTTAGTAAGGGAAATATCTGGTCTTGTTCAAAGGATTTAGGAGAAGGTTAGTTGGATATAATGTAGATGGTGTGAGGGAGAAAAAACTAAGTTCTCCATGGTTTTAGTATAAGAACTTTTACTTGCAGACTTAAAACAGACAGGATAAGGCACTTGGCAACTTTGGAATATCCAGACAGAATCAGATACTTGGCAAGGTTTTGAATCTTTGATAGTTTGATTTTTTTTCCATCAGGCTTAAAATACATTTCAAAGAGAAGAATGTAAGGGTGAGGGAGAGCTGGGGAGACAGAAGTCCAGCGTTGTGTCAGCAGCTTTAAATCCAAGGCTGGAGAGTGTGCTACGGGACACACATCTTACTGCTCTTTATCAGTTTCAGACACTTGGGGCCCTCTCCCAGGCAGGTCAACGTTAATTTCGTCTCCAAAGTCTTGCACCTGGTGCATTACACATTTCTGGCAACATTTTGGGGCTTATGATGGTCCCGTGTGTTCAGCCGCACCTGTTACAGTGCTCACCTACTGCTGACTTCTCAAATGAACAGTCACTATGCAGACAAGTGCGAGAAAGCTCAAAGAGCCAGGGCAGGGCTGAGAGGAGGAGGTGAGCTAACTGTCCCACCCACACAGAACTCACCCTTTTCCTCTGCTGCTTTCCCACGTTGCTGTTTTGAGCCAGTCAGGCTTTCCTCTGGTCACTTACAAATACAAACTTGTGAATTTAGATTTGTATAAGAGCTATCAAATGCAGCTATGATTTAAATACTTTTGAAAGAGCACAGATATCTTAAGGATTTCAGTGTTTCTCACGTTTTCTGCATTTCTGTATTAGGGAAACTTCCCTTTCAGACTATTCAGGAAGTACTCTTGCAGTCACACTCCCACTACCAGATACTTTAAATTGGGTGGACTGAAGCCTCTTTGTAGTGGGCAATGCCAGTGAGCCTTGTGGGTCTCTTGGTTGACTCCCTACACACCCCCACTCTCACACAGAAAGACCAGGTCTCCTAACCTGTTCAATACTAGATTTTCCATAATATAGTATCAAACTGTTCCGTTAAGCAACTTAGTCATGCCAGAGAAACACAGAAACAGCTTGAGCTCTGTGCCTTTGACCAGGGACCCCAAGCAGAGGAACCTCTTGTTTTTTAAACCTTCACAGTCCACCCATGCACAAACTCCACTCCTTCCCCTGAGACCTTCAGTCTCCATCCACTTATGTGACACCACTAGTCTTTAGGCCCTTTACTATTCAAATGTAGGGTAGTACACTGATCCTGTTGTGCCTCTCCATGTAGTCCTCAACACTACTATAGATGATAAAATACTCTCATGGGAAGTAAAGGCCAGCAAGACCATTATGTCCAGGGACCTTTCATGAGGGAGCAATTTAGTGGAAATATTCGATATTAGCTGTACACCAAATACTGAAATTGGGTGTCCTTTTCCTTAGGAAGGGAAACAACTGATGTACTACAGCTGCTTATTGGAGGCAAAGGCTATCAAATTTTTTCTGTCCTGAAAATGTTGTGTTGGAGCATATTAATTACTGGTTATATTATAAAAATTTTGATGGTGTGCTCTTGAAAGTGTTTGAAAGTTCTTTTCCATGGGAGGGAAATTATCCAGCTTTAGTTTTTCTGGTTCTCTTCTGGCTGTCAATGGTAGGTACAAGCCTGCTAAATGCTTTCTAACCTGTCAACTTTTTTGTGGATGCAAGCCCTGGATTGTATTCAATAGGTGAATTCAGCTATAAACTCCATTTGTTGAATCCAGAAATTGAAGCCAAGCGTCTTTCTGTCCTGACATGCTGTGTTTGAATAGTGACATTTTCAGCTTTGGATCTGTACTTTGAGTTGCTTAGTTAGCCATTATCCATTTTCTTTTTTTGCAAATAAACATCATCCTCTAGTGGAACTGTTGAACAGCGACAGAGGCAGGGTAAAAGCCATGAGGTTTTTCTCCTCGCACCTTTGTTTGGGAGCAGTAAGTGGAAGGGTGTGGTTTTGGAATCTGTTTTTCTTGATTTTCAAGACTGAAAGAATGAGATCCTGCATATATCTAGGAAGGAAACAGAATAGTCTTATAGTTGACAGTGCAGTTTATGGGTTGAAAAAGAAAGGTTCAATCCAGCACTCACTCTTTGTTCTAGACCTTGGTCTGTGAGACTAGCTGCTTTTAATTTTGCAACTAGTTTTTGCAAAACTGAAAATGTACAGTTGTGTGTAGGGCTGACGAAAAAAACACATAGAACTGTGCATGTAGCACAGTTTATAAAGTTTATAAACTGTAAGAAGAAAGTGAAAACTCTGGCTTTTTGTTCTAGGACATTTAGTATGGCAACAATTTATTAAACCTGTTAAGTTTTGAAGTTGAGCTCTACAACAGTACATGCAGCCCAATAGTAAACTGCATAGCTCCATAGTGTGTCTTAAAATTCAGAGGATGCAAGTTAAAAGAAGAGCCAGCAAAATTTTTCTGGTCTCTTTTTGTGACCAAGATTTTTGCCAGACATTTTTGATTTTGTAGCTGGACTCTGCAAAATTGAAAAAATGTAAAAGTATATAGAGTTGGAAACAAAAAACACAGCTCCATTATGTGTGTAGGGCAATTTACAGGAAAGCTGCCAGACCCTAAAACCTGCATGTTAGAAAGAATGTGGTAGTAGACATGATAGGATAGGAAAGCTCAAAACCCCGGCTGCATGCTGTTGTTGATATTCTTTGATGTGTATACTAAACCCAAAACTGTTTTGTCCCTGTCACTCTTTGCTGCCAGATAAAAATTATAGGGCTGGGCTCAGAAAGAGAGAAAAAATATAAGAGTTCATACAGCTGAAAGTAAAAAGCATAGCAACAATGTGTGTTGTGGAGTTTAGGACTGTAGGGGAAAATTGATGCCTAGCACTGTTTTTTGTTCTAGGACTTTTTTTGATGGTGGCAGCAAGTACTGAACTGAGAAGGAATTTGCATAAACTCTTCACTGTCCATTTGAAATGCTTAATTCACACAGTAATCAAGGGGCAATATGAATTTGTCTCCAGTCGTATGTAATATCAACTTATTTCACTTTTGAAGATGCCAGCTACAAAATTGAAAATGTCACACAAAAAATGTTGTACACAAAATGAGCAAGAAGAGAAAGCTGTTGCTGGCTTCACCTTTCCCTCACTCCCCTTGAACTGCACCACACACATTGGTGTTATGTGCTTTTCTTCTCAGCAGCACATTCTTTCTTGTAGAAATGATATTTAAAATTTAAACCATCCAACAAGTGCTCCCCAAAAACAAGATCCTGGAACAAAATGACATTTGTAGGCATTGCTTTCTTCTCCCAGTCCCTAAAGTGCTCACATAACATGGCGTTATTAACTTTCTTCTCAGGTTTATATATTTTCACATTTTTTCTCTCTCGCCGATGCAGGATCCGAAAAGGAACAGCTCCACTTACTGATCCCACACTAAGGGTACCAGGAGAAAGCACTTGTTGGCTTTTACCTTCCCAACAGACTGAGTGAGCCGAGCTACAGCCCACGAAGGGGACTTTGTCATCTCTTCGGACTGGCAAGAGGTTTTATTGTTTAATATTGTTCAGTTTTGTGCTGGTGAATGCTTTGCCTGTTCAATAAACGTTTTTTTTTCCAATTTTCTCCAAGCAAATATTTTCCCGAACCAGCTGGGGGAGGGGCCACTTGGATTTGCGTTCTAGAGGGACCCCAGTTCAGTTTTGGAGGTTTCCTCCAAAATGTGCCCTAAACCAGGACAGCCGCCTTTCAACAGCTCCGCTAGATGGCGGTGCGCACTTGCCAAAGAAGTAAATGTATCATGGCATTTTTAAACCACAAAATATGCAGATCCATCACGGAAAGTCTTGTCACTGCTCTCAAGCAAAATGTTCCAGGACAGAAAGATTTAACTGACATTACTCTTTTATTTTCAAACATGTATTTGAAGATGAAGCGGCACACACCTTTCCCTTGCAACATGTAAAGTGCACTCACCTCACGGTGGTGTGCAATTTCCTTCTCAGCTATATGCAACAGCATATACTTTTGTATGTCCACAAGTGCTTTTCCACTGGAATGAAACCCTGCAGCAGCAGTGGTTCATGTACAGATTGTAAAGATAACATTAACTGTACATTAGATTTAACTGCCCTGGGAGGTAAAGATCAGCAAGACATTTTTGTCTTACCACTTTTGAGTTAGGACTGTGCTCAGACATGCACATTCTTGATTGCAATATCTAAATGTTGGTGCTTAGCTTCAAAGGGAGGCCTCAGTGTTTCACATGTAGGTTGTAGCCTTCCAGCAGGCAGTAAATGTCAGCAAGCCACTTCTGTCCTGCCCACTTTGGTGTGAGAACAATCTTTGGACATACTCATTATTGGAGGTGGTATCCTCATTTTGGTACTGGCCTGTTGAGAGTGTAAACAAATGCTTTTCCAGGAGAAAGAAAGGATGTCGCTGCAGTGTTTCAGGTGCATATGTTGAGGTAGATAAATGATGAAGAATCACTTCTTTTCTGCCCTCTCTTGTGTAGGAGCAATACTTTATCCTCATATCATTGCTAGCCTGTTGAAAGAGCTTTTCATTGGGAAGGAAAGCATGTACCCTTTGTGTTTCAGGTGAGTTAATAAGCTGTCCATGGGAGGTAAATGCCATCAATCACTTTTTTCTGTTCTCTGTTGTGTGGGAGCAATCCTTGGATGTATTAATTATTGAGGTTGTATCCTCATTTTGCAGCTTGCCTGCAGAAGTGTTGGAAAGGTCTTTTTCCTGGAAAGAAAAGCATGGAGTCTTAGTGTCTAAATTGTAGGTTATAAGCTGCCCATGGGAAGTAAATGCCAGCAAGTTACTTCTGTCCTTCTCTCTCTTGTGCAAGAGCAATCCTTGAATACATGCATTGTTGTATGCCAAAACCTAATTTTTGGCAGGACTTTGAAAAATTCAGGAAGTTCTTTTCCATGGGAAGGAAAGCATGCAATGCCAGTGTTTCAGGTGGAGATTATAGGCTGCCCAAGGAGAAGATACCAGGAGGACTTTCTGTCTTACCACCTTTCATGGGGGGTCTATTTGTGTGATCTTTATTGCTGGTGGTATCTAAATATTGGTGGTGAACTCTCACAAGAGAACATCAGTTCCACTCTTTGGGAAGGAAAGCACTTCTCTTCAGTGTTTCTGGTGCAAGGTACAGTCTACCCATCAGAGAAAGGCAAAACAGGGCAAGGTAAGGGTAGGCAAGGCAATGAGAGTCATAGGAGAAGAAAGCAAGGCAAGACAAAAACAGGAAAAAAGGGGTAGGAGAGTCAAGGTGAAGTGTGACTTACTATGGCAAAGCAAGACAACAGAGTGGTAATAAGGGCAAGGGAAGGATATGGAGGTGTAAGTAAGGATATGCAAGGTTCAGATGGGAAAGGCAAGGCAAGGCAAAGGAAGGATCGACAAAGCTAAGCAAGGCCAGGGACAGAAGCTGTAAGCAAGTCAAGGCAGGAGATGAGCATGCAAGGCAATGAAGTGCAAGGGAGTGGTAAGAGGCCAAGGCAAGTTGAGGGTTGGCTTTGTCAGGAAAGGCAAGGTAATAAAAGCTGACAGGAAAAACACCATAAAATTATGTCAAAAGAAGAAAAGGGGTGTTCCTCTGGGAAGGTGACATGGCTGACAGGCAGGCTGAGGTGCCTTCAAATCAACACATGCAGTATGGGCAACAAACAGAAGGAGCTGCAAGCCACTGTGCTGCGAGAAAGTTATGACCTTGTTGCATTACTTGGTGGGATGAATTCCATGGCTGAAGTGTCACTACTGATAGCTACAGCCTGTTCAGAAGATACAGGGGAGGAAGGCGAGATGGAGGGATTGCCCTCTTACATCCTCTAAGAAGTGGATTCCATGTGAGGAGCTGTGAAGAACAGCCATGAGCAAGTCAAAAGCCTGGAGGTAAGAATCAGTGACCAAGGCAGCAAAGGAATCTTGTGGTTAGTGCCTAGTACAGGCTGCCTGATGAAGAGAATGCTATTGACAAAGGCTTCTTTCTAAAGCTACAGGAAGCATTGTGCTCACAGGCTTTTGTCCTGCTGGAAGGCTTCAACCACTGTGCAGAGGAGATCCTTTCTCTACACATGACTGAAACTGAGTTTCAGTGAGCTTTTCTGTTAAGGTGTGTCATATGCAAAGAAATGTTGTTTTTGGTAACACTAGAAATTAAAGCCAGCTGTAGATATGACAAGATCACAAGTCTCTTGCTCACTGAAAATTCTGAAAGACAGCAGACTGTCTTCAGCAAGATTTAGGATAGATGCAAAAAGCCACATCTCTTTTCTGATTAATTTTGATTTCACTTCTTTTGACTCTTAACATGAATAGTCTTAAGCCATACTTTGTCATCATTTGGTCAGCTCATGAGGTTTTTTTTTCCTTTTTAAAACTGCATTTTCTCAAGGCAGAGAAACTGCAACTATCTGCCTTTGAGAAGAGGAACATATACAAAGTGTCAGGGTGTGTGGGAACCCAGGGCACAGGGAATATTTCTCTGTCTGCTCTGAGGGGTCCTGACCCTCAGGGAAACACTGACTTTGACCCTCATTCATGGAGAAAGTTTCCAAAACTTCAAGATAGACTAGAGTCCACAAAAGTGTGAAACAGATTATAGAGAGTAGTATAGTATGTCACTTGGGTGAGAAATTTAGGTTTTGGGATTTTTAGTACATTGCAGATGGGAACAAGATGGAGGGCATAAGGCGTTGTCCCAAGCTCCTTTTTCTTCCTTCTCCTTCTTCCTTCTTCTTCCTTTTTCTTCAGGGGTTTGGGTGATGTTTTATAATTGGACAGAAAGTCTGCATTAAGGGCTTCTAGGGATCAGTTATTTAACCCTATTATTATATAGGGTTAAAAGGGAAAAGAATATAGGTGTCATTTCTTAATTGGATATTTTAGTCTTAAAAGACCTTGTAACAAGAGATTGTTAGCCATTTCTGCGATGCTTTTCCAGCCTGCTGAGCCTGGTGTGGACAGTGTGCAAAACTTTAGATAATAATAAACAAGAAGCTGAAGACCAAAAAACCATCTCCTTTTCCTGACACAGAACCACTCCAGGAGGGTTTCTCCTGACAGGGGAACCCTCAGGGAGGGGCCCAGCGTGAGGCCCAGAAATGGATAAGGGTGAAAGATTATTCATATCAGCAAGGAAAAGGCAGGTACTGAAGGAAACTGTTGAAGGAGAGGTAAAATCTTAAATGCTAAAACTGAAGACAGAGCACCACTAAGTCAAATAAAAGATTTGTCTATTTGCTTTTAAAATTATACAAAGCATGAAAAAGTAAATTATTATAACTACTTTAAATCTAGTAAAAAATGTGCTAAGGTATGCATTAAGACAAAGGTGAAAGTTTACAATTTACAAATGCCTAAAACACTTCTTGCTAGGGATAGCATAGCATTGCATCAGGCAGTTTACTATTCCAACTGTTCTTGAAAGATTTGCATCTCAAAAAGATATGACACATGAATTCTTAAATTAGACCAACAATGACATACACACAAACAAGCAAAACATTCTCTCTTCTCCTCCCTTTCTTTCTGTTTTCTTGTCATAGAGTATGTGACTAAGCAGAAACTGAAAGAATCCATGAGTGACAGAGCTTATTCCAATCAGTCCTCCCAAATGGAGTGATCAAAGGCTTACTGTAGTGGACAAATAGGGCTTTACCCTTTAAAGTACATTTTATCCTGTTGAGATCAGCACAAATATAAGAGATGAAACTGACTTCCCATGGCTGTCATCCAAGCTATGAAACTGTCACTCAGTACCACCTGCAAATTTTTTTGCTTGAATCCCCGAAGTAATGATCCTCTCTATCTCCATCCCTTAAACTCTAATTCTGTCAGCTTTTCAGTGTTCAGAAATAGACTAATTAAGATAGCAGTGAGGAAAAAAAGAACAAAATAAACATATTTTATTGTGTAAGTAAGTAGATTTGAGATGGAATTACTAAAAGGTAAGTATACATGGACCCCCACCCACACAGTTCTGCTTTTACAGTTGCACCTAAGGATTCTACTTCAAATATGGTTACACAGATATCTTCCCCACCCCCCCTCCACTGACTGCCCTTAATATTAGAACCTAATCTGCCACAAAATTACATTAAATAAATCAGACTGAGAAATATACTTGAGAATGACTGTTGTTTACAAAGAAGGTAATTTATAGTATACAATTACTGATAAGGTAGAACAAGAGTTCAAAAACTGGACTGCATTACAAAGCATTTCTTCAAACATCCATTTTGGATTATTGCTGTAAGGTACTAATTGGTCTGTTCTAGACTAATTTACAGACATTCATAAAATAGTGAAAAATCCATGCTTTAGAAACCTGGGACATTTCATGCCTTTGTGCTAACAGAACATGAGGATGGAAGTGGTTGGCATTTTTCAATGTAGATAGTAGCGTTTAGAGGTTTTTTCCTGGTGTACTAACTGATTCTTCGTATTTTTTCTCATTTTTTTCAGGTGATCTTTTATCTTCAGGTTTAGTCCATGGAGGGCTGTGAAACTTCTGTAGAGGTAAAAACATGGTGTATAGAATACATATATACGCAAGCAGGAATAAAAAAAGTTTGTTAAAATTTCATGGCAATGGAATTGTCCCTAGAAAAGGGTCATGATCTCTATTAAAGAAAGCATAATTAACAACCTTCACAGTGCAAAACCACACAAGTCTGATGCTGCATATAGCTTCATATCACTGCATATTTTATATATATATATATATAAGAACAATTATATATGCATTTAATATTTAATTATTTTGGAAATCGCTCCCTACTCCTGCTTCCAGGGCTATAGACATCACATTACCAAATTAATTAATTTGGCTACTAGCTCTTCAAATATTTAATAGTTTGCAAATTGTTACCAGCCAGAAAACATTTGAAACATTGATGAACTGCAATCAGATGCAGTCAAAGTCTGAACTAAGTAGTCTTCTCTTTTGAGACAGAACTTGGTGAAGAATGTGTTAAGTATACTTCAAGTAACTTGAAGTATTTCACAAGACCTTTTAGAAAACCCCAACAATTACTCTGAAAGAGAATACCTGAAAGCTTGTTTCTGTTTCTGCTGCCTTCAAACGAGATGTTGAATCATTACGATTCCCCAAACATGTCTTGGCAACCTGTCAATAGAAATGTCAGAGAAAACTACTTCATATTTTTTCTAAAAATATTCTGTTTTCAAAAAAAAAAAAAAATCACCAGGTCTTCTTTTAAGCCTACTTGACGAAACGGAACAAAGTTTTCATAGCTAAGCTTATCCCAGACTCCCATCATCCCTGTAATAGTCTTCGACAATATAGTCTTGTGACAGCCAGATTAACAGCTTGATACTTATCCAGCTTTTTTTCTTCATGTTTAAATCTCATCACCAATAGTGAAGTTTACTTCTACAAGTGGTCCTAGGGAACAGAAAATTAACTACAAATGTCTTTTAGGGGTGAGGAAATACTAATAAATAGTAGAAAATCAGCATTACAATTAGAACTTCTTTATTACTATTCTCTTGTCTAAGTCACTGAATGGGGAAGTCAGATGACTCTCAAGGTGGAAAATCTTATTGCATTAATTGCTGCCATTTTATTCAAGGAATAATGTTATATTCTTTGGAAATATGCTTTTTAATATCTGGGAAAACAGAGCTGCACAACATAAATAAAATTAATTACAAAGTAGATTTCTGAACCAAGGAGATCTCCAGATATGAAACCAGAGATCTACTCAACATTGAAAATTCTATTGTACTTAAATCAAAATCCCCTCAGAAGTAGGATTGAGGATGCCATAAGAAAAGGAGTTGAACCATGAAATACAGTCAAATATTCATAATACTTGGTCATTACTCTAAAATGAGTTCATATTAGAATTTCTCTACTTGTTTTGCTATTCAAAGTGAATAATTTAAATGGAGTGAAAACAACAGGGTTTTTTTAAAGTTTTAAGTCAGCAAGACTGTTTCCAATGTAGCAGTGGGGGGCTTTAGTAATGTTTAAGCTACTGAAGTGGCCCTCTGAGATGATGCAAATGGATTTGATGTGGGGAACTCTTTTTCATATTTTCCCACTCTAGACAGTAGCAAATAAAAGTTGGATTCATATAGGGAATAATCAAAGCAGTATTGATTAAAATAAAGTCTGTTGATAAAGCATCTACTCCTTTTATGACAAAAAAATCAAAATATCAAACATGTAGTTTATGTCTTAGAAAAAGACTAAAAAGTCAGATGACAGAGTATCAATTTTTAGTAGACTTTTAGTACTTCAAAACCTTATAAGTGTGGTCCTGTCAAAACTTCCATTTAAATTATTTACTATTAATCTAGATTTAAAAAAAATATTTCAAGCTGAATCATCTTCAGAAAAAAAGATTTAGGTGACTTCCAGGTGCGCAGCTTGAGGACAAAAGATACTATAGGTCAAACAATCAATAGCATTGCAAAATGTGTAATAAAGAGTGTAGAAATAATGTTAATTAAATATAATAATTTACATATCCAGAATTTTCTCTGACTGTACATACTAGAACATGAAATCAGGTAACCTATTTCACCAACATAATTTATAGGAGATAGGAAACAAAAACTATTAATTGCATTAATAAAGATAAAGGTCAACTTCTTAAGACATATGCGAAGGAAGAAAAAAAAACCAGGTCTTCTTTAGAGAAAATAAAAGCAAACAATAAAACAATGCTTTATGAGTTAGTAGTCATGCATACTCTTTTCATAGACTCTTTCATAGACTCTTTCAAAGGCTATCTTGATAGGAAAAGAGCAATAAAGACTTATGTCTGTAGTATTTCACATTTGTTCACTCAGAGATCTTTTCTTTTTAGTAGCAAACCATACGGATCACTGTTGGAGAAAGACAGTAGGGACTTTTTCTTAAGAATGTCTCTGTGGTGTTAAAGCATAACATATTCATTACTGAGTCCTTGTCATTGTGAAACATTGTATATCATTACCAAATAAATTACAGATTGAACAACAACAGTTCAATAGCCAGGACTGTAACCAGTTCCTATGGATGAGGTGTATAACCACACACACACAGAGGACTGGGTTTAACAGAACCTAAACTGAATCCCATCCACACATGACCTCAAGAATATATATAAACACATTACATATATATATACACACACACACCTCAACCTGTGTATTTATGTGCTTTTATATGTGTGTGTATATATATATATGCATACATAAAAACGTAACTATACAAATACACACAACACATATCTTTGTGTCCCTCAGCTAAAGATCAGTGGAGGAATTTAAACCCAATGAACTAGAATAACTTTCATAACCTTAGGTAACAGAAAAAGAAAGCAAAATACTAAGCTTTTGCTATTGTTAGTTCCCTCTATGCCAAGTAGTGTATTGTTTTGTATGTTTGTGTGTGACTCTCTTTCTGTCTGTCAGATTCCCTCCCATGAGAGTTACACTCATTACAAAAGGACGGAATGAGAGCGTGACATGGTAGAAACTATGAAAAAGCAAAAATAATTTGCTGTGTTGCTTTCATCAGCTTAGCATGCAGCCCAATTAACAGAGTATCTGTGTGTGAAACTCTGGTCATAAAATCTGCATCCTGATTGGTAATGTATACATAATTTAAGAAGTTAAGGTATTCAATTGTTATTTACTAAAATAACACTGCAAAGCTGGAGAGCTTCACAGCTGGATGAATAAATGACAAAGGTGGATAAACGAAGGGTGCATCTTTATTTAAAAAATTTTCAACTAGCCAGTCAGAACTCAGCATGTTCACTGGCTATTAAATCATGCAACTTTATCTGCAAACAGCTGAACAATGCAACTGGAATTGTTTTCTACTGCATCAACTCAGCAAATAAGAACTGGCTTTATGGTTGAAAAAAATCATAACAATTTAAGGTCAAATAATCAATTCCCAAGTGGACAGGAGATCAAGTTTAAATAAGTGGTATTATAACAGCTTTTGCAGTAAGAAAATAATTCTGCTGCTCCTAAAGAGCATCATAGAGATTTAATTGACCAGACATTGGAGTTTTCAGTGTTCCTTTGCATCACTACTCCTTTTGGCTTCGTAGGGAACAAAAAGCAGATACGGAAGTTGTTTGTAGAGCGTGATGGAAGAGAAAGTACTGAGTTAATTCTGAAGAAAATAAACCAGATACAGGAGAAAAGGATGGTGTGGTTAGGTCAAATGACAGACTAGTTATCTTAGGTGTCATTAACCAGGTTAGGTAACTCACTTACAGTAAACTTACAGTTTACTCAAAGACATATTTTATCAGATTTGCTCATGAATTTGTTACAGATCTGTACTGGAAGCTGCTTTAATCACTATTTAGAAGAAAGATACAGAACAAGAAGCATGTGAAATGTGAATATACCTTTTCAGAAGACACCTCTGCAGTTTTTCATATCCTTTTCCTGTTTTAGATCACAGTGTGCTAAGGGGATGGTTGAACTCAGATGATGTACTTCTCATGACCTTCCCAGTCCTCATTTACAGAATCAAATTTACTTCAAGGATTTTATTAGTTTGAAATTTTGTTTTTTTTTCTCTTATTATGCCTTTTGAAAAATAATTGAAGAGTGCAACGTGATCAAAGCTCTGAAACTGAAACTGATTTAAGAAAATAAAGCAAAATGCTGTAGTTTCTTAGAAATGTGAACAATTTTGGCTCCAATACTGAATGTCCTTTGTCACTTAATGATTAATGAACATATAATGTTTGATTACTGCAGGAAATTAAGACAGTAAATAAAAGCACTATCACTTCATCAGAGAAGATTCTATAAGGACAAAGCAAAAAATCTAATATGACAATAGAGAACAAAGAATAATTTTATAAATTCTTTGATGTTTTGGCAATACCAAATAGGTGGTGTAAAATGATATGTTACATGCATAAGAATTATTTGACATGAAAAGGGAATGAAGTAAATGATGGTTTAAAAAGCCAAAATCCCAAAAGCTTTTGGGAAGACAGAAAAAGGAAGGGATACAGGGGAAAAAGCTCTGTAGAACTCTGTTTCTGCACAGAGACTTTCAGGAGTCAGACATAGGAAAACATCTTTGCATAAGGCTAAGAAAAAATAGTATTGACAAAATGCCTCTAGTAAAGTACAAATAATGTAAAAGAATGGAAACTTTTACAACAAGACTGAAGTTAATTTTTTTTTTTTTGATGAATTTCACATTCTGTATCACAGGATACTCTACCTACTTCTGGCTATTACTGGTCCTATGTCAAATTTCATTACAGAAAAATATCAGCAGTGTCTAATTTCCAAATCTGCTACTCTGTATCACATGTGTCAATAAATTTTCATTTGTATTTGTTCTAATATAAACTACACTAATTACTGTGAACAGGCATAAACCCCATAAATACAAAACTGCAAAAGGATCACAAATTCAAAATAGAGATGCTTAGCCATACAGACTTAAAAATACCAGTTGGAACCAGCAACTAACCATTTTGCTTTATTTTCTGCCTCAGTATCTGTAAGATTATATGTTCTTCTCTAGTTAGTCTTCACTACCTTAATTCTTTCAAAATATAAATCATATTTTATTTACTAGAGGTGCAATAAAAGGATCTTTGTGAAGTTCTGATAAAGGATTGTTGAAATATTACGTTTCTAAGCAACAGAGTTTTAAGTACATCTTCACTAATTTTTCTTAAAAATGCTGCATTACAACCTTAACCATCCAACCTTAATCTTCCTTCACTGGAAATTAAGCAGCTGTAAAAACTTCAGAAAAAATTATGTACTGCCAAGTAATGAAAAAACACAATTAAAACTCTTCCTAAGGGTTAAATTTTCTTCAAGTGATATTGTTCACAGGTACAAATTGAAGCTTTGTATTACTGAAGTAATATGATCCTTTGTGAAAATAAATTCCTTCCAGCTCTTTCAGAACTTAAGGTGGTATCTCTAATGCCAATATATGAAGGCTAATTGTGGAAAGAGACATTTTTAATTCAGTTCTCAAAGCTAATAATTCGAATTCTTCCTTGTGTCTTTCTTTCTCTCTATGTTAATGTGAGATGATGATGATGAAGAGGAAAAGGTTGCTAGACCAATGTCATCACCTGCACTATTTTTATGTCCATTTTAGCCTTTGTTAAGATGGATAGTGTGTCTGTCTACTGACTGACTAAACAGTTAAAAATACTAGTTGCTAGAAGAATAAAAAACAACAACTGGCTAATCTAAATAACTGAAACCTTGATTGTATGGAAAAGTGAATCTTTTAGGTGTCTTTCATCATAGTACTTGATACAGAAATTAAATACTCTTTTGATTTTTGAAATATATAAACAGTTATTTTCTTTTTCTTTCTCTTTTAATGTATTCACTTCTGTAAAAAAGAGCTGTTTAAACTTTCTGACACAAGTATTTAACCTAAATTATTTCAGTCTCTACTGAAAGTATTCAACATTTCATCAAACCTTACACAACTTTTCCAAGGAATAACTAACTTCTAGGCATAATCTAAGTGGAGTTCACTCCAACTTCATAATTTTACATGTTTTTCTTCCCCTCCTTCAAATTTTATTAACAACTGAAGTTTCCTTTACTTTTAGATATTAAGAAAAGTGCAACAGCAAAGTATGCACTCTTATGGATATGCAATTTCTCCTTGTTCTGTAGAGGATGTGGCAGAAGGGAGGTAACTTATAAATGAACAAACTTGTAACACCTTTGTAATAAATGGATACTGTAAAATTTTTAAAAAATTTATTGTATACTGAATTATCTAAGATTTTTTTCCAGAATTTTCTTCACACTGTCATGATCACTAACTTCAATATATATTGAATATTCGATATATATATTTCACCTGCAGATTAGTCAGAGTAGCACTATACTTTTTGAAGTATTGAGCAGAAAATCCTCAACAGCCAGAGCAGACTCTCACAACGTAATTTGTCTCACTCATTTTTTTCTGGTTTATTTCCTGTTCTATTTGTATCTTTATAATTACAGTCACAATATATGCATTCGAGATTTCTGTTAAGAGCTCATACCATGCTGTTTGACTGAGTATATTGTCTCAGTAAAAGCACCAGATTTAGCTTGCTGTCAGAGCTTTCATAAGAAAAACACAGCTTACAGCTTTTCTAGACTGGCAGTGGACAATACCACATCCTTTCAACAATTATGCTGTCATGTCTTACGTCTCCCCAAAGGCTTTGCTTTGTTAAACAAAGCATCTGTGAAGGCTGTGCCTGATTATTAGAAATAAATAAATTAGTAATAAATATAACGATATATAAACAAGGGTTTTGCATCTGACTATAATGCAAGCAATGCTTCAACCAGGAACAGATGAATTTTTGAAATGGTTAAACATCAAATGACACCACTTTCCACCACTGCTCTTCCTCCAACAGCTCTAGCCGTTCTATTAAGCAGTTTTTAAAAGAAACCTTGATAATATATATGCACAGATTGACAGCAAAGAGCTTTTGCTCCTCAGCACTTTAATACAGAACATAGTAGGCTTATAAAATATGTCTACCATCCTGAACAGGAAAAGTCCCATAGACAGTTGCCTAAAGCATTCATGTTTTCATACAGCCTAGATCAGGCATTGTTTTTCAAGTCAGCTAGTCTTACATCTTGAGAATCACACTCCTGGGTGCTTTGATTTTCTTCCTTTTTCAAGGCCACATGAAAATTCTCTTTCTCTGCTGAGACATTTTGCCAGACCTGAAAAATAAAAATATAAAATAATAATTTTAAAACATTAATAGAATTGAGATAAAATATCAAATAAGTCACATGTGAAAATTCAGGATAACAATGAAAAACCAAGAAGTCAAATACTGCAAACTGTAAACTACTTTATATACTGCATTTTTAGCAAATTTTATGCAGGGAATATCTTAATATACATTCTCGTTACAGCACTCCCTTGTGAATGATTACTTCTGTATACATAATCGAGATAGTCTATCTAAATGCCAAAGGAGGGGGAAAAAAGCATTTTCAGAATGCATATTCCTGTGACTCTTGTGGATTCTGGGAGAGATTGAGGCTGTGAGTTGACAAGTTTATGAACTGCTTTAGCTTACTTCAGCTGTCCACAGCCTCTGTCTCTGCTGGGACCTCCAGTTGGCAAGTTGGCAAAACATGTTCCTTTTCATGCCTTTCTCTCCTTACACACAAAATAGACTGCTGAATGGGGAGTGCACTCAAATAAAGCACTCAAATATCGCTTTATAAGCAGTGAACTTCCTACCACTGAATTGTTGCTTGTTTTAAGCATAATTTTTTGTATTTCCTGAAACTTTCAAGATTCAAAAGTACTAAAAAGGAAGAACATGCATTGAAACTATCCCAAAAGCATCAAATTGTCTGCAAGACATATTGAAACACTTCAGGGGGGGTGGTGACAGGAATCAAAGCAAAATAACTTTTCTGTAAAAGGAAGTTAAAACTTCAGACACCAGTTTTGAAACCTTTCTCATGTCACTTATACTGCATTGAATTACTAAAGAATATAAATGATGATCAGAAATGATGAACAGGACAAACCAAACTAAGCAGGTCACTATTTACAATTTAACTTGAACCATGAAAAATAGTTCAATTCATAGTTGAAATAAAATAGATCAAATAGTTCAAACAGTCTCTGGTTAACAGCTCTCCAATGTGGATTTGTTAGTTTTATAGAGCAACTGACTATGGGAGGAAGTAATGTGGAGATAAACAAATTTAAAAGATCAATATAAATAAATGTTTTGTTAAATAATAAATGCCATTTAATACCTGTATTGAGTGACCTATCTGTTTGGACTGAAAGAAATTACAGTTCTTCAAACCTAAATTTCTTCCTATTGAATAAAAGAAGCGTATGTTCAATAAATTATAAAACCTATGTTCACTTGATTTCTTGACTACCTGACACAGTGAAATCTCATGGGATGCCAGCAAAACCAGACAGCTTTAAGTCCTACTAACTGAGGAGAATAAATGCCTATGCATAGTACTTCTTATTTCAGAATTTGATTCTTGCTTAAGATTGTACCTTAGCAAATGATACACAATTTCTCAGGGTGTTGTACTCATTTCTACAGAACATGGGGAAGTTTGAGATTTTAGGTAAATTGTCATCAAAAAATTGATTCCAAGTGTCACATTTTCAGATGTTTAAAGCATTTCCTATTTCTAGGAAATTGGAAAACAGGAAAATTTCCAATTGTCTCCTGTTTAATCTTCAAAAGATTGAAGTCCATTATTACATACTAGAACTCTTCTTTTCTCTCTACCAAAACAAAATACAAGATTTTATGAAGTTTTAAAATTTCTAGACAATTGCCTTAGCCAGTAGGATCAGATTCTGTAACAAACTTTTAAAATCCCTTATCAGAGCTGCACTGCTCAGACACCAGCCAGACCTGGAGCAGTGAATGGGACTGCTTAATTCCCCCTGTTTTCTAACTGATGGACATTGCATCCCTTTGTCTATCACACAACCATCATCTCCAATTACTTTTCATACTGCTACTCTAAGGTGACATTGATCTGCATGTCTTAAGTTCAAGTTTAAAACACCACCACACTTCTCACAAAGGCCAAAAGAGGAAAGCAGAACAAGAGGGCAGGGTCCCTGTCAGAGTTTGGCAATGGCCACATGCCAGTCACCCAGGAAAGTAATTCGCTTACCCTCTCCAACTATAGCTGGGCAGAGGAAAGGGAAAAAAATTAATGAAGGGCTCATGACTTGAGATAAGGACTGGGAGAAAAACACTGTAAGGGCAAAACATGTTCATATTTAAAGGTATAGAGTAAATTTATTATTAAGAAAGTCAAAGGAGGATAAGAAGCCTTTAAAACAACTTTTTTTCTCCCCAGCCCCTCTCTCCTTCCCAATGGCAGTGAAGGGAGATAGGATGTGGGGATTTTGGTCAGTTTGTCATTCGAGATCTTCTGTTTGCTCATGGAGTCTTTTCTCTGCTATGCAGTTAGGTCCCTCCCACAGGCAAACAGTCTTCCCAAAACTGCTGTGATGTGGGTCACTCATCCACAGGGTGCAGTCTTCTAAGGATAGGCTGCTCTAGTCTGGAAGCAAGGGCCCTCTGACACTATCTGTGGAAGCAGGGAAACTTTCCATTCAGGTCTCCCACTGGATCACAGCTTTCTCTGGCATCTACATGCTCCAGCTTGAGCACTCTTCCCACAGGCTGCAAGTGATCTCTGCATTCCCTATGGACTTCATACATTTCAGGGGGCCAGTTTGTTTCACCATAGTCCTCATTGTGGCTTGCAGAGGAATCTCAGCTCCGATGCTTGGAGCACGTCCTCCCCCTCTTTCTTTTCCACTGACCTTGGAATGGCCATGTTGTTTTCCCTCACATGCCCTCACTTCCTTCTCTTCTCTGACTAGAAGAAAAATTGCTGCTTGTAGGTACCATTGCAAATAAATTCCATTAATTCAAAGATTCCTGCAGGATCCTGTAGGTTGATTTCATTTAGGTTCCACACTGGGGAGTCACTTGCCATGTTTTCGCCGTTGGCCATGTGGCCCTGCGGCCACCACACGGGCAGAGGCAGCCACCATGGCACTGGTGCTATTTAACATCTCTCCTCATGCAGGGCACCAGGAAGGAGAAGATATTGCTGCTGCTTCTGCCCTTATGCCTGTGGCATAAGGGGCTGCCAGGGCAGGCAAGGCTTGCTGCAGGTCACACTAAGATGGAGGCAGCCGTGGCACATCACTGCACCAGGGAAGACCCCTGGCAGAGGTGCCTTGCCGCTCCTGGAAAAAACTGCACTTGTGCTGTTTTGATTTTTTTAAATATGTTCTCTCAGAGGCATTACCAACCTCTATAATTGGGCCAGCAGCATGTCCATCTTCAGAGCCATGAGAGACTGGCTCTGTCGGACATGGTGGAAGCTTCCAACAGCTTCTCATAGGAGCCACCTCTGTGGCCTCCCTGCAACCAAAAACCATGCTGTGTCAAATCAACACAGTCCTTTAAATCTGAGGTTCTGGCCAAAACACCAGAGGGCATACTGCATCTATTCAGGCAGTTTTATTCTATAAAATTTTAGGACCATTTACATTACTATTTACATGAAAAAAAAATTTAGAAACTTATATACTTGCTCATGATGTGTGAATCTTACAGAAAGACTTTGCAGAGAGGATGTTTTATTATTAAAAATAACCTCTAATATAAAAATGAATATGCTATTACTTATCTGAGTGGGGCCTATTTACTAGATCAACATAAAAGTGACATCAAGTATTCCACATTGAAATTGTTTGGATAAAGATTATGAACTCCTTCCCAATTTACTTAAAGCTTTCTAAAGTGTTCTCATATCTTTTCAATATGGGATTTCAAATGCAAATATTTTTCCAAGGAACATGAAATCTATCTTGTTTTTCTCTTTGAAATAATTTAGAAGCATCTTCATGGTGAGACCTTACAAGCTTGCCTAAAACCCAAGCTTTGCATTTCAGATCCTTGAAATAATTGTTTAAAATGCACTGAAGGTATATGCTTGCAGAGGAAACCAGACTCTGTTCATGACTTTGCTTGCAGCAAAACTTGCATAATACTTGAACAGAAGCAAACCAAATTCCTTATTTCTTTGAGATCTCTTCCAAAGTTTGCAGTGGAATAAATAAGACCCCACTTCTCCTTCATGCCCTTGAAATTTCTTTCAGTTATGCTTTACATATTTTTCATTTCTAATACCAAACAACTTTAAACAACTTTTCTTCTCAAAGGGTGCACTATTGTTATAGTGCCCTCATCTTCACTGCTAAATAAAACTGCAAAATTAGGTCAACTAAATCCCATCTTTCAAAAGATTTTTAAACTTTGATATGTAGCTCAATTATTTGCCATATTATAAATAATCTTACTGGCTCTTTCTTCTCACATAACTTTTTGGCATGGCTGCACAACCCTTACTCTGTAGTCAGCAGTTTTTCACGTGAGGTGCCACAGTGCTAGGAACAGGACTTGCCAGACAACCTGCCAACACAATATGGGTCACATCAATGCAATTTTTCCCTAATACTTAGACAGTCACAGATTATTTTCTACACAAAGGATTTCTAGTGATAATCAATTTCCACATTAACAACAACAACAAAAAAATGGGCACTCATACTGATCTAACAGAAGGATTGCACAGCATTTTCAATACAAGCAAACAAACAAAGCAGTTTCTGGCAGAGTGCAAGTTCACAATATCCAAGGACCAAAAGACCCCAATTCATGATGGCCATGATGGTTTTCCTCTAATGATGGGCAATGTCTTGATATGCCCATTTTGATGAACTTCAAATTCTGAAATAATGGAGTTTGTCCAGAAACACATTTTTTGCTACCAAAGGTTTCATGAATCTAAACTGAAAACATTCAAAAAGTACCTACAGCAAAGAGCTGCCAACCTGTCTTTGGTGTGCCAGCTGCACCTGTCTGCAGTTTGTGACATCTGTTTGCATGTTGAGTGAGGCCAGTATGAGAGATCCCCCTGGACTGGAGTTGCTTCTCTTTACCAACCTCCACTACTAAGATTACTAACCAGATGGTCTGCCAAGAGGCTAAAAATAAGGAACAGCTTAGGCAGGGGTCATCCCACTTCTCAGTGCACCTAGTTTTGTATTCTTCTGGGACATGTCTTATTCTTTTGAGGTGGAAGTGGCTTTGTCATGTCTAGCACAGGTTGCTCAGGGATTTGTAGCACTTACTGTAAAAACTGAGCAGTTTTGTACATAGCAAGTGGATGAAGTTGTCAGAGCTTTTCTGGGCAAGGTGCATAGATCAAGAGCCAGAAATATCACCTTTCCAAAGTCAGTTCTGACTGCTCCTGGAAACCATGTCTGTACATTGCGCATACACACACAGAGACTAGATGCCATATTTTGCCAATGAAAAGGTGCTAAACCTACAACCTTTTACATCACTCTTCTTTTTTGAGTAGCATCATTGCAATTACAAAAGCTCACATAATTTTGAAGTGTATTATAGACTTTTGAGTTATCCTCCTAGCCAGAGGATAACTGTTTCACAGAATCATAGACTGGATTGGGTTGGATGGGACATTAAAGAACACCTTATTCCAAATTAGAGACATTCTAAAGTAACTGAGTATCTGTTATACCTTTCCACAACAGAATTCACAGACAATATGTAATTGAAATGTATATATTGATATATAAAAGGAAAAATAATTTTCTTTCTTTTCTTTATATCCTGATTAAAAATCTTCCACAGCAACTCCCATGCAAAAATAAATGAGAAGTCAATATGAAATACAGTAATAAAACTACCTATTTCTATAAATGAAGGTCACTGGATATGTATAGACATATATTTGGCATGTTTTAGAGTAGAGATAACTAGCTTTTCTCTACTGCATTGTCAATATTATTCAATAGTAAGTGGGAGTGTGTGGAAGACAGTCTAGAATTTCTCCCTCATCTGTCTAACGATCATCGCAAGACCAGAGAATGGGACCACCACCAACAAGGACCCTGACCAGGACTCTGGCCTGCTTGAGGTGGATGCTTGCCAAGATCACGAGAACTCTGAGCAGAGCTTTGGTTTGCCAAGTGATTGTTTGCAGGAGTGTTTGCAAAATCATGGAACACTGCTTCAGAGAGGGGGCAATGTGCCCTTTTCATGCTTACAGTAGCTCATGAATTTTCCCCACCTCTTGGCCAAATGAACTTGTGGAAACAATCCTGGCAGTCCCCCACAGAAAACCCTTCATCCGTTTCACGACCACCATGATGGACGGAGATTGATGCCACCCTTCTAAGGACTGAGACCCTTGTACTGAATTCTGAGACTGAGATCCTTGTCTAAGGACTGAGACCGAAACTCCTATGATCCTGACACAGGGACACTGATCCATTGCCTGCAGGTGTGTTCGTTGGACCAAGAAGACAATGGGCCTCGCTTATCTGTACCTGTTCCCCTTTATGGCCTTTTCTTCATGATCACCCTCCAGTAATTTCAAGAGACTCAATTCTTTACCTACACCCCCCCCCTCGTGCTGGGAACTATATCAGACCCCTAAGCTAACCTGGACTTTCGAGATCTCCCCAGTGTGACAGGCGAACCTCATCAACTGGACCTCATCGGAGCGGACACTGACTGCAAGGACTTCGTCTCCACATTTGGTAGCTATATACTGTCTTCCTCTCTCTATCTTTCTCTCTTTCTCTCTTTTCTCTTTTCCCAGTTCCACTATCGCATTTGTTGTGATTATTCAATAAAGGTGCATTTCTTTTGAGCAATACTGAAATCCCCTTCTGTTTTGTGTTTTGCACTCTGAGATCACTTAAACCAACCATCACGACCCTCGCTCGTAGGAGCGGATCGTGACAGAGTGACATACTTTAGTTTTTATATCTCTTTAATGCACATCTACAGACATATAATTTTACAGGACAATTCCTTTTAAAGGACTGCAAATCCTGTAATGTACAAGATCTTTAAACTTCTACATACTATTTCTAAAGTAAGCATGTTTGTCGTTATAGTTATTTCCTTTTTGTTCCAATTTGCACTGTATTCAACTATCTTTAATGTGGAAAATAGCTGCTTACTTTTATGTCAACACTCAGCATTGAGCATGGGTCTAAGTTTTGTGAATATTCTAGAACAACCCCACTCCAATTAGAAGTGGAAATTGTTAGGATACATTGAACATGGATACCAAAAGATCACATTTCATTTTCTTCTCATTTCACAGATGTTTGTATTGGTTATAAAGGAGTTTCTCCAAGATGAATATCCACAATGATCTCAACAGGCTGGACATCCATCAAAGTGAAAGGACTTTCCTTTCAAATAGATCATTTGGGATGATAGATGACATACCTAGATGTAAATTTCCTGAATCATTCTTTTCATCTACGAGTGCAAAATTTCCCCTCATACATGCAACTGCCTCATAGCAGTATATTATGTTAGACATTATATACATGATTAATTTACATTTTTGCTTTGTAAGTCTTCTGGAGTCCTTTATCTCTTGAAAAAAAAAAAAAAACAAAACTATTGTAAAAGAAAAAAATAATTAAAAATTTTGTTTGTCAAGAGCTAGGGAAGACACTGAAGTTTTCAAACACTATTTTTAGTATTTCCTACTTAATAAGTCTCTACTTAAAGTCTCCTTGGGGAAAAAACTAGTTGCTAACCACCTCAAACCAGAGGATCTCATCACTAACTGAACATCCTTTCTATATGAAAGCTAGTACATACAGAAAGGATGAACAATCCCTGAACTACAGTGAGCTGGAGGATGTCAGTCCTGTCAGAGACCAGAGCAAAGCATCCTTTCCAGGGTAGTCCAGCATGACACGCAGCAAACTCACAAATGTGCTCAAAGATAAGAAAGTACCACAGAAACAGAAGATAAAAATAATAATAGGTCATCTTCCACCAGTAATATACAGAATGTATTTGCATTTACAGTATGGAGTGGAAGTCTATTAACTATTCACAGGCAGCTAGCATTTGACACCCAAATGCCTCCAGGAAACCAAGGGCCTGGTAAAGGAGAAAAGACTCACAAGAGAGGAATGCAATTCTAAAAATGCCTAGCTACACATACAAAGAAGTTCCATGTGTTTGTTATTGTGCACTGAATTCTGCTGGTTTTTCTCCTAATACAGCTTATTTTGAAAGCATTGCATATTTAAGATAATTTCAGTTTTCTAACAGAACCTTAAACCAATGCTTTGAGTTGCCTCACTTCCTTGGAACAACTGCAGTTTCTTATTTGTATTTTCATGCAGCTGAGGGTGTGAAAGCCCTTGTGAAAATGTATACAACCATTTTTTTCTGGATCTCTAAGAGCATCTCTGTGATGATTCATTGTACCTCCGTTTTCAATAGAGTCAGAATGATGTATTTACTTCTATTCAACTGCCAAAACAAAAGAGAGAATATCTAAGTCATATGCTTAGACAAAAATAAACAAAAGGAAACAAATCAAAGTTGTGGTAAGATTATACAAGAGAAAGAATTTGGAAATACTTTTTCCTTGTACTAACCTTGTGGAAGTCATAAATAATTTATATTAAACTGTGGACAAACCATCATCATTTTCTTATTGCATAGCATAGTTTGGTATGAAATATATGAGAAAATGAAAAACTGAAATTATTGGAGTCAGTTGTTTAGATTGGCTGTTCAGGAAAATACTCACTAAATAGACCCCCACATGTCACACAGCTTTGTAGCCTAGTGAGATTAAACATTTAAAACCCAAATTATATTGTAATCAATAATGGCCAGAAAAAAAGGATCCAAGTTGTTTTAAGTAGTTCTTAGTGCACACACACCTGAAAGCATGCCTCCTTACTACTTAAAAACAAACTAAGCAAAGAAAATAAATAATTTAAAGTGTGGATTGATACAGTGTGCTGATGAGAGAACTAACCTGTAAAAGTCTGGAATTTATTAATAGCCTGCCATGGAGGATATTCAGGTGTGTGCTGTGTACAGGGCAATTCTACTGCTACACACTTTTAAACAGTTACCAGAAATATTCTTGATAAAAATGATATTTTTAATTTTCTGCAGATAACAGAACTGAGATCTGCAGCTACACACATGTGGAAGTACTCTAATACAAGAAAAATTACTGAAATTTGCGAACAGATGCTATTCCAACTTTACTTGAAATTGCACAACCCCACCACAAAGTCCAGCTATTCATCTTCATGGATCACTGAACATTAAAATTTTCCAAATGATAACATTTCAAGAGCACCTGTGCTCCGTAATTCACGTCTTCCAAATTTCTCATTTATTACCTGTAGTAATTAGGCTATTGTTTACCTTATTTCTGTAGAGGATGTAATTGCAAAGTGAAGTTAAAGCACACTTGGTGTCTCATTCTGCCAAAACCCAAACTGGCTCTCCTTCGCTAAAAATATCCAAAATTGTTCTTCATGTAGCAAATTCAACCAAAATATGTTAATATAAATACCAGATTAAAATTTGTACATATGTAAGAATCTGTAAAATGAGTCCATGTAAATGGAAATAACATCTGATCAGTAAAAGGGAATACAAAATTTCAGTCTTACCATCAGCAACACTTTATTCCATAAGAGCAACCAGTGAAACTGGTGAAATGTTTGTTTTCTATGATTATCTGTAACCAGGTAGGTGTTCCCACAGCTGTCTACAGCTTCTGTCTTACTTTAAGTATTTTTCTGATATTTAAAGAGGAGAAAAGTATCTCTTGAAAAGCATCTATATTTTGAATGTATACCAAGACATGAAAGTTGTGCCTTAACAACAACTAAATTACACTTCATATAATCCAGTTAGAAAATTTAACAAAGTCCTATTAGATGTCTACTACTCTGTAGGTAAATGCTACTACACTACACATCAGGAGTCTTCTGACTTTAATAGGTAAAAGAAATGCTCTATTGCGGCTCAATTCACCTTCTTTGAAGTCAGCTGGGCTAATGATAAGAGTATTTGCTGAAAGCCAGTGCTGCTTCTAACAATGTAGCAGTGTGTGATCTGAATACATATTATGGATTTGGATGAGAGCTTACTGCTGTGGGAAAGCTGTTGATGACACATTGGGGGTTTGGTCCTGAAAGTCCTAAGCACAGCCACAGCAATTTCAGTGGAAGCTGAGAAGGCTCACTGCCTTTACAAAAAGGGAAGGGCTTCTTATAACACTTTACTTGCCTCTATTTATTTAATCCCTAAATGCAGCATTTTTCTATGACATTTCTGGTCTGGCATTTTCCTGAGATTAATTTTCCATCCTGGCACAATCTTTAAAGAAAATGTTTGTGTAGTACTACAGGATTGGAGTCCTGAGTTCACATCTCATGGCACTATAGCTGGGTCACTTCCTTATCATAAAGTTATGCCACAGTAATTTTATAACTAATCTGATAGTGTGTTGCTAAAGTCCATGGACATCATTTGCATAGATATCTCAAGAGAACAGGGTCCTAAAACCTTTATTTATATTATGTAGGCATGCATATGCTGTTGGATATATTTAAGAGCATAGACAAACCATTCCTAAATTGCTTTCAAGGCACTTTACCGCAGCAAATATACTTGAGCCTATAATACCTAGATAAAAGGAAAACTAGAATAACCTCTAAATGTCAGGGAAAGAATTACATTTATTACTGAAGGCTCTATGTAGCTCACCAAGAAATATGACTGGATTTGCCCCACAGCATATCAAGACCTTCTTGAATTATTGTTCTTTCAAAGGACTTTGTAATAAACTTTTGTCATGCACATCATTAATCCTTTCTATTTAAATTATAAAGATTTAATTAGTTGTTTTCCTCAGTCAAATAAAAAAATTGGGGCAACTTGAGAAATAACTGGTTTTGCGTGTAGCAAAAGCTGTATCTACTTTTGATGCCCTGTAGTTATTTAATGATTCAGTTCTGTGAATATTATCTTTGCTACAAATCTGATAAAAAAGTACTTAGATATCAATATTTTTATAATATTTCTTCAAAGGCAGGATAGCTCTACTATGTTTTTCTGCCTGACAGTAACAAAAGTGTCCTTCAAGTCTCATTTCTGAATATAAACTTCAGATTTCAGGGTCTTCTCTTACTGTCTGGCAATACATTACACAAATTTTTTTATTCAGGAGATCTTTCTAAGTATAAAAAATTATTTAAAAATATTTTTCCCCAGTATACCTTGAATACTATAGTCTTGAATATGCAGAAAGACTGCAGAATCCCCTACAGCTACTCCCAGTACCTCCAGAACACTCCTACTGTTCGGTGTATTATACTTTCTACCTACTTGTACTGCCACCTGCAAACACCAAAGCACAGTCATAAGCAATTTAGCAGTCAGAATAGCTGAAGAATTACAAAGATAGATATAGAGTACTACTCATCAAAATAAACAAAGTGAAGTAAAACCCCACCCCCCCAACCAACCTTCCACAACTCCAGATAAGAAGGACAAGATGGCAGAAAGCATGTAAGGAAAAGGGCATCCATAGCAAAAAAGGAAGAAAAGGAAAGAGGCATTGGAGACAAATGATAAATTAAAAAAGGAAATATGGTATGTTTTGATAATGTGTCTGCATGTCACTAACAACAGCAGATATTCATGCAATGTTGTCTTCATCTTGTCTCCTGGTTTTTAGTTCTTGCCTGTCACATAAATCAAAACCTATTTGGAACAATGAAAAAGTGTGGATCTGATAAGAATCAGCATGCTTGAAAGAGATCACCTACTCTGTTTTGTAGTAAACAGTGCCCCTGATTTAATAAATGAGGAAACAGAAGTACTGCATGGCAAAATGCAGGATCAATTATTAGTGCAAATAATAGGAATGTAGCTTTGTTTCATTCAGTTGCCCCTGCTGCATTTTACAGCCCTTACCCTACTCAGGGGCAATTAGTGAAACAGCAGTCCATCAAAACTAAAAATGCTATGGCAAAATACAGAAATAATTCCATCTCCAAACACATACAAGTCTTCTTTCAGGCCCTGAACATGAAAAATGAATGAATACATTTTTGGCTTCCTGAGACTTCACACATCTAAAATAAAAAAAAATGGGAACAAATAAAAATCAAGATGGCAAGTAAACGGTGGTTTACATTTTGCATAGGAACAGAAAAACTTTAGAAATACACTGTAATAATATTTTAAAAATGAAAAAAATATCCAACTGCAAAGCACAGGTTGCACATAATCTGTACAATACAAACTGTACAGCAGCAGGGTGAACCTGGACTTTCATTTGTATTATGTTTGTATCATAAGCTATGATATCTATCCCATTAGTATTTTACATTTCTCTAGACCTCCTAGCATTTTGGGAAAAAAAAAAACCAAAAAAACTGTGAGAGAAAAAATAAAGCAACCACCAAAACTTCTTCAATAACTAATATGTACATTTTAATCTCTAAACAGTGTATCTGGACACTGTTAGGCTGGGGTTGTTACGTCATCTTGACAGAGATTTAGACTTGCTTGCTGTAGTTGAAGATCTCAGATTAGCATGTGTGATATAGTATAATAAATATACTGCAAGTATCTAGGCATGGTATTATTGTCTGAAGTTGAAGGGTCACCTTGACCAAGTTAAATTGCTCTTGGTATTTATGTAACACTTATACTGCCTTTCAACAGAATTTTATGCAAGGTAATACCTTTTTTAAAAAGCTAGGTGATGTGTTTCTGCTATTTTTAGCTCTAAATTCACACAGAAACAATTTTATGCAACTCTACAGAGGCTAGTTTAATCTTAAAATCATGCATTTGCAATGATTTTTCACTTTTTTCTTCCACTTGATCTGCAGGAGTTAGACTTTAAACTTTTCTGTCTACCCTTGTGATTCTCCACGGGGTGTTGTGCCATAGCATGACAGAAATATGAAGGAAGATAAAGCATGGGACCATGAAATCACACTTTTTTCTCCTCAAATGTCTCATGATTCAGAGCTTCAACTATTGCTATTATGACAGTCCAAACTATGGTATTACATTCACAACTAGAAATGGTGAGAAAGGCTGTTGGTTCCCTCAGATCAAACCGTATCTTTATCTATCTATCTATCTATCTATCTATCTATCTATCTATCTATCTATCTATCTATCTATCTATCTATCTATCATCTCTATATATCTATCTCTATATACGTATCTATATACATATATACAATATGCATATTTGAAAACACAATTTGTTGCTCTTTTCTGTTGGATTCAATGAGCAGCTAATAGAATTCTGACCCAGGCATTCATTGATTAAAACAGTTCACAATATTGGTATTAGTGAAATGACTGAATAATTTTCCTCTTATTAATTTTTCTTCCTAGAACAGCTGTGTTCAAAAACACATGACAAGTTTGTTGTTGGTAGAGGTACAGATTTTCTTCATGCTGTGTGTGAAACATTGCTGTTTGCTGTACAAGCACAGAGAAACTGCTATATACAAGCAGAGCAAAACAGATTGTGAAATTTTAGTGCTAATTCAAAGCCAGACTATTTGATCAAAAAGACAATAATACAGAAATCAGTACAGATAAATAAAGATAGTAAAAAACTTAAAACATACCGGTAACCATTGGTATTTTTCATTCTAATTGCATTTAGCTGGACATAGATCTGGGTAACAATAAATACTAATAAAAAACCACCTTTTTATTTAGACCAGGAATAAAGATCTTGCAATTAAAAAATGCAGAATAAGCATCCTATTTGAAGCCAGAATAATTTTAGTTTGACCAAGTGACTGAAATTTCAATTACAGACATTCTTTCATGGCAAAATTTATGCCAAGGAGTTGAAGAAGAAATTTTGTATTTTCTAGAAGAAACAGTACATATATGTTTAAACACTTGTAGACTTCACATTAGGAGCTACATTATAGGAGAGGTGATACATAAAAAGTTCCAATACTTAAATGAACACATAATGAACTAAATGTAGCTTCACTGTAAAAGGGAGTAAAGAAACTGAAGGTATTAGTCAAAAGTCTTTTAAGTATTTCACAGATATTTAGGGATGGGTGTAGAAGTTTTAGATCCTACATAATAGAAATTAATTCCTTTATTGATGGTGAACTATTAGTTGTACTTACAAGTACAGTTCATTATCTGCTCTGGGCCATATATGCCTCAAAGGTCTGCAGATAGAGAACCACAGAATGATTTGGATTGGAAAGGAAAGGATCTTAAGTCATCTAGTTCAATCACCCTGCCATCTTCCACTCTTAATTGTGCAAGTGTCCCACTTCCATAGGGACACCTTCTACTAGACCAGGTTGCTCAATGCCCCATCCAAGATGGTCTTGAACATTTCCAGGGACAGGGTATCACAACTTATTTGGGCAACATGTAGCTACATTCCTGCTGAGAGCTTTTGTAACGAACTGGAACTACTGGAAAACTCTAAAAAAGGAAGCAAAGGCTGCATAAAGCAGTGATAATCAGAAATATCAAGTGGCATGTTGCTGCGGCTAGAGTTTGCTTTAGAGAAGCTAAGCTGCTCATTTTCCTCCTTCAGCTGTTTCTGCTACAGTTTCTATCAGCTGGAGCTGGACTGTTCTGGATGATAAGGACAGCTAAATTACAGACAGCTGGGGTTATTGTTTGTACTTTATTATTGTATCAGGAACATAAATTTATGAAGGGAAAAATAAAAATTATGAAGCTCTCAGTTACCTTCTACTAATTATCTGAAGTGTACTAAAACTAGAAAAAATGCATTTCTACTAGAATGCTGTCACATATTTCTAAATTTTAATGGTCCTGCTGCCTAAATATACAGCACACTAGTACTTGCACGTAAGTCAGCCAAGATCAATGCCATTATCTGTAACTTCCAGCACTTCTGTTCCGGAAGGCAAGTGTATTTTCTGACAAATTATAAATCCTTGAGATCTATATTTGTATTCCCATAAATACAATTTTTTTCGAAGTCGTTCTACAAAATACATGTAATGACATAGTATTCCTAGTATCCTTCCCATTAAGTGATTAGTAAAACATTAAGCAAGTAGTTGTCATTATAAGATCTTAAATGAATGAGGATAGTGAAATAAAAATGTAGGCCTATAATTAGAAGATCTTAAGTTTTAATATCTCTACCTTTCAAATCTTTCCATTGTTCTTGGTTCTGTGCTTAATGATTCCTCTGGTAAATATGAAAAATGAAAGGCAGTCTAAACTCAAATTTCATTAGGTAGTGACAATTTTCATTATAAAGAGCTGGCAGGGTTTACAAGGGAAAGAGGCAGCCATTGGACATAATGTTTATTAAAGTGTTTATTTCAACACTTTTCTTTAATCACATTTTTCTTAGTAACACTGGCCTAAATTTTTTGGCTTGACACTTGATGTGTCCTTTTTCTTCAGCGTTTTTGGCTGTTGCCTGGATTACATGCCAGTGTGTAATTTGCCAGGGCTGCACTGAATTCAGTTGTGATATATTGGCTTGACAGGGAAAGACATTTCCATGCAGGCTGTTAAAAATAAAAACCGCATCATTCCATGTGTTTGGAAAGAGCTTGACTCACCCATTTAAATAATAAATACTAATGGCGTGGACAGCAAAGCCAGGTGGCACTAGGAGTAGTCAGCAATGATGATACAATATCAGATGCTAAATTATTCTGTAAGGAAATTTACTGTCCTGTAAAATTTTATCTTTTTAGCTCTTTAATATCTAAAAATCAAATTATGCTTAAGGTTAATAGAGAATAAGGGAAGGTTAGAATTCTGTCTAGCTGACTAAAAGTTTCAGAGTTACCTACTTTTTTTTTTTTTTTTTTTTTTTTTTTTTTTAGAA